>CM059781.1:24006591-24409091 GCA_030435695.1 Brachymystax lenok tsinlingensis
GTCTTTGTGTGTGTGAGAGAGAGGTGTGTGTTTGTCTGTGTGTGTTTGTGTGTGTGAGAGAGAGGTGTGTGTTTGTGTGTGTCTTTGTGTGTGTGAGAGAGAGATGTGTGTTTGTGTGTGTGTCTTTGTGTGTGAGAGAGAGGTGTGTGTTTTTGTGTGTGCAAGAGAGGTGTGTGTTTGTGTGTGTGTGTGTCTCTTTGTGTGTGTGACAGAGAGGTGTGTATTTGTGTGTGTGTGTCTTTGTGTGTGAGAGAGAGAAAGTGTGTATTTGTGTGTGTGTAGGGTGTTAGTTCATTAACAACACTGCAGGGGCCATAGGGGAAGAAGGGATGGAGGGATAGAGGGATGGAGGGATGGGCTACGGAGAGAGGAGGAAGTCATGGGATCTATAGCTCCTTACAGCTGAGTGGCGCAGTCTAAGGCACTGCATCTCAGTGCAAGAGGCGTCACTACAGTCCCTGGTTTGAATCAATCTGTATCACATCCGGCTGTGATTGGGAGTCCCATAGGGCGGCGCACAATTGGCCCGGGTTTGTCCAGGGTAGGCCGTCATTGTAAATAAGAATTATTTCTTAACTGACTTGCCGAGTTAAAAAGGTTAAATAAATAAATAAATAATAATAATTATTGGTGGCTTGTATACACTATGTGAAAGTGTGTCAGAATACAAGATTTGTATTAGATGTAGGTAACAGGTTTATAATTAAAACCTATTTTGTAAGGCTCAGACATTTTAGCATCTTCCCATACACACAACCTAATCATCATGTCAACACACATGGCAGAGAGAGCAGTACATCCACAAATGCACCACCAGTTAAGAAAAAGTATTAAAACGTTTAAAGACAAAAATAAAGGGGAAAACAACACAACCCTACTTCACTCTTCAATCACTATGATGTTCTGGTCAACAGCAGACACCGCTTTCTATTGTCTGTCTCCCATCAAAAGGAGAGCTGGCCCAAGCAAGCACAGGTTACACCTGAAGCATGAGGACTTGCAGCGAGTGGTGAACTTCATCAACAACTACGCAGAGGATAATGCAATAGTATTACCAGGACGCCACCCAGGACACAAACACTTGGTGGAAAGCTGCTGCCATCCCATGTGACAAAAGCAGCAGTGTGGCGTCTCTACAAGGAATCGATGACAACACTTGGTATGTAAAGCATCAACACGTTCAGATTATTTAATTGACCTCCAACATGATTGGCACTACTTTTATTGGTCTCACATCATTTTTTTGTTATTTCCTGTTTTACAGCTTCGATGCTGTGGTTGCTAAGGAGTGGTCAGACTCAGGTTTCAGCTGCTGTGCAACGCTGACATCCTGGACTGGACACAGCTAGACAAACTTATATTTTTGAGAAGATCAGGGAGTTGTGCAACGAAGAGGCTATGGTCATCACATGCCCTGCATCAAAGTCAAGGGCAGGACAGAAACAGGCTCTCCGAATATAGATTCCCTTGTTCCTGCGTGGTTCAGATGGACCAGTCATCAGCGCTATCTGCAGTGCCTCCTGTCACATGACTCTCTCCTAACACACACGCCGTACGTTGCTGCTACTATTTATTATTTTCTCCTGCTGCTCAGCCACGTTACCCCTGGTTGTATACATATAACTACCTCGTCTATCACTGACATCGTTATTGATATTGTTCTTGTACATGCTGTATATTATTTGATTTATATTGACATTATTTCAGATATTGTTACTATGCAAGTAACCATTTGGCTGTACTGTTTCCACCTTCTGTAGAGACCCGTCCACTTAGCAAGATGTGGCTGGTGGTTATAGCATGTCTTTCACATGACCCATCAGTTTAGTGTCTTTCACATGACCCATCAGTTTAGTGTCTTTCACATGACCCATCAGTTTAGTGTCTTTCACATGACCCATCAGTTTAGTGTCTTTCACATGACATATTCAAGGGCCATTTTCTCAAAAGTGAAGTTAGAAGTTGATCAACTTTCAAAGCAGAAATACTTTCCCATTATTCCTCAAATACAGTGTATGATATAAAAAAATGCTCTGTGCCTCTGCTTTAATCCAATGTGAAAAACACAATTGAAAAATGTACATAAGACAGAAGAATCTAGGCGGTTGGTCACATATGTGTACCATAGGAGTCCCCTGGAAGCCTACCATTGACTACGTACATAACCAGCGTCCGACAGAGCTGCAGGAGTTGGGACCCGTTTTTGTTGGTTGTGATGTCGTAGTTGTGTCTAGGGAGGAATAGGGGGGAGGGAATGCTGTCTCCTTCTGGCATTTAGGTCGCCACAGACTAGTACATGTCCCTGGGCCTGGAAATTGTTGATCTCCCCCTCTAGGATGGAGAAGCTGTCATTATTAAAGTATGGGGATTCTATTGGGGGGGTATATGTAGCACACGAGGACATTTTTCTCTGTTGAGATCATTTCCTTATTAATTTCTAGACATATGTAAAATGTTCCTCTTTTGATAAATGTAATAGAGTAGGTTAGGTCTGCTCTTTACCAAGTTAACATACCCCCTGAGTCTCTTCCCTGTTTCAAACCTGGTAGTTTGGTGGATGGGACTACCAGCTCTCTGTAACCTAGAGAGCAACTAGTGGGTCCGTCTCCTTAATGTTTCTTGTAGGATGACAATGTCTGTATTTCCAATTTCTTTGATTCAGTCTGCCTTCCTGCTCTTTAGTCCAAAGGCAGATGATGTCAGACTTTGTTTATTCCAGGATGAGATAGTAAAAGCTTTGTGTTACATAGTGTCTAGTGTTGTTGTGGTTTAGGCCCGGTCAATCACAGTAGGTGTGAACAGAGCATGTTGAGCATCTGATACAAACCTCTTAGGTTGCAGGATGGGGCTTGGGCTGGTGTAATAGTGGGGGTTGGGCCTGTTGCTCTGTGTCTCTCTCTCCAGCCTGAGCTGTCAATCACGTTCAACTGTTTACCCCCCGGCCCCTCCCCTTAACACAGCTCCTGGCTGCTAATTGGCCCACACGCTCAACAATTTACTACTCAATTTGTCAGGCCCTGGAGTGGCGCTCTGTGAGCTGCTAGCCATGCCTTGTCAGCACTTAGAAAGCCGAAGTGGTGAGAACGCCTGCAGGGTAGGGAAACAGAATGTGTCCCCCAAATGGCACCCTATTCCCTATATAGAACACTACTACTGTACACAGGACCCCGTATGGGCTCTGGTCAAAGGTAGTGCACGATATAGTGCTGAGATAGTGCACGATATAGTACTGGTGCTGAGATAGAAGACTGAAACAACGTACGGAAGTCCATTAAAAGCCTCTTTAGGATACGGAATAATTAGTTGTAATGTAGAAATCATAATAATAATCCCAATCATAATGATAATCATAAGTGCTCAGCACGGTCATAATGACATCATTTGGATGTGGTGTAATGAGAGACATTATCTTTGATCTATGATTGATCTGGGAGAATGAGAGAGACAAGGAGATAGGGAGGGGATGGGGGAGGAAGGAAGGGAGAGAGAGAGAGGGGGAGGGAGGGGGGAAAGGGGGAGCGAGAGAGAGGGGGAAGAGAGTGAGAAAGTGTGTGAGCGGGTTAGAGAGAGAGAGAGAGAGAGAGAGAGAGAGAGAGAGAGAGAGAGAGAGAGAGAGAGAGAGAGAGAGAGAGAGAGAGAGATAACAAGAGAAAGAGGGAAAGAGAGAGAAAGCAAGCAAGAGAGCGCTGAGCAATCAACCAGGTTTCCCATGGAACACATTTCCAGAAAGTGGGGGATGGAGTGTGAAGAGAGAGAACCCATAAGGTCTCTAAATGCACAACAGAAACATCATATTAACCCAGTATATATAATTGTTGGTCTGGAATGAAGAATGTGCAACCAAGCATACACAGAGCAGAGCTTACACAGTATTTATGAGCTCCAAGTGAACTGTGCACTCCAATTCACCCTGCAAAACATATTGCACTGTACCCATCTCTGAGGATCTGTGTAGCTGATGCATTAAATGTCGGTATGGGATGAATAACAGCATTGTTTTATACTCAATCTTTTATTCCGTCAGTATACCACCCCCTCTCTCTCTGTCTCTCTCTTCCCTCACAGTTTATTTCTTCATCTCTGTCTTTATTTCTTCATTGTCTTTCGCCTGGCTGGAGGGCCCTAAGGTTGGCTCTAGCTCTCTTTCTGTTTACTCATTCTGAGAACTCCTGGACTCCTCTGGCCGAAGTAAATAATACACACCTGTCTGCTCCCTGAGCGGGCTGTGTGTGTGACTCATTGTGTGTGTGTGTGTGTGCCTGCGTGTGTGTAGAATCTTCCAATCAATATTGCAGGGCGCTCTCTAAGCCGGGGGCCTTGCAGTCCAGCGTAGCTCAGGCAGGTGTGCATGTGTGTGTGTGTGTATGTGTGTGTATAGCCCAGCCTAGGCAGACAGAGATGGAGGTTCAGTGAGAGGGTTCGGATCGTGTCTCTCCCCTCCAGAACAGGCTCAACAAAGGGCACATTGTGAGAGAGGTATCTGCATCTGCCGTGATAACGGCCTGACAATATAAGGAGTGTACGGACAAAGGTCTTGTGAAGAAGGTGATATGGGATAGTATACTGCTCAGCACTCACTATCTGTGAGTCTATGTGTGTCCTGAAGGTGTCTGGTCTGATGTGTCATCCACTGTGAGACTGATACAACAACCCTGAGTCATTCACCGGATTAGAGGGCACCTTGGAGTTTCACGATGCAGCCTCACGCATACATATTTAAATAGGAGATACATATATAATCAGGGACACCTGCTCTGAGTTAACAACTCAGAAGAGAGAGAGTGTGTGTGTGTGTGTGTGTGTGTGTGTGTGTGTGTGTGTGTGTGTGTGCATTTGTGTGTGCATTTGTGTGTGCATTTGTGTGTGTGCTTATGTTTGCTTGATTGACACAACTAAACACAGTAGGTGATCACACTGTGGCCCAGCCATCCTACCACAGGACATGTGATGGGGAGGGAATATTTTCTTCACAAAGGAACCATGGTTGACAACCTACTGTTTATCCCTAGGGCTCTAAGCCCATCAGTGGACAGACCCAGCCAATTCAGTTACTGCAGCGGTCTCACTCAAACATAACCATAGGCACACAAGCTGTCCGAGAGAGAGAGAGAGAGAGAGAGAGAGAGAGAGAGAGAGAGAGAAGAGAAGGGGATTGAGGGGAGAGAGAGAGAAAGAAAGAAAGGGAGATGGAGAGAAAGAGGGGGAGATAGAAAGAGTACAGAGAGAGACAGAGAGCGACAGAGAGAGATAAAGAGAGAAAGAGAAACACAAATAAAAGAACGCAACAGACAGTGAGCATCTATACTTGACATGTGCAGTTCCTTCTGTCCCAGGCGTGAGCCCGTACCAGATGGCTGAGTGGTGTAAATATGGCCAACTTGACCCAATGAAACAGATCACCAAATCGGCCAGGCCCACACTGTTCATGGTTAATTACAGCACCACCCGTTATGGAGAACCTTGACTGTGTTAAACTCATATCTGATTAAGGACTCCAATCACAGCAGAAAACGTTGATGTTTTTTTTTGGCAATCATACCACGGTATGGTTTCTATTTCCCAACACATGAACTCTGGGACAGGCCACTCCATGCCACTTGGTGTGTGGTTTAAGCTGTTACAGTAAATGTGTTGAGAGTGTGGTTTAAGCTGTTACAGTAAATGTGTTGAGAGTGTGGTTTAAGCTGTTACAGTAAATGTGTTGAGAGTGTGGTTTAAGCTGTTACAGTAAATGTGTTGAGAGTGTGGTTTAAGCTGTTACAGTAAATGTGTTGAGAGTGTGGTTTAAGCTGTTACAGTACATGTGTTGAGAGTGTGGTTTAAGCTGTTACAGTAAATGTGTTGAGAGTGTGGTTTAAGAGCCTGCTGGCCAGTGGATCTGTGGTTTGTGGTTCTGACAGTGACCCAGGATTCACTGAACAACCTGACCCTCTTAACCCCTCCCACTCAATTATTCATTTCAGTGGAGAGAGGCAGATCATGCTTTAGAATTTGCATCAGTGAATGTTACCAGTGCACACACAAATAGACTATATATACAAATGTATGTGGACACCGCTTCAATTTAGTGGATTCTGCTATTTCAGATACACCAGTTTCTGACAGGTGTATAAAATTGAGCACATAGCCATGCAATCTCCAAAGACAAACATTGGCAGTAGAACGGCCTGAAGAGCTCAACTACTTTCAACGTGGCACCGTCATATGATGCCACCTTTCCAACAAGTCTGTTCATCTGTTCGCCCCGGCCACCTGTAAGTGCTGTTATTGTGAAGTCGAAACGTCTAGGAGCAACAACGGCTCAGCCGCAAATTGGTAGGCCACACAAGCAAACAGAATGGGACTGAATGAGTGTTGAAGCTCCTAGCGCGTAAAAATCGTATGTCCTCGGTTGAAACACTCACTACCGAGTTCCAAACTGCCTTTGAAAATAACGTCAACACAAGGCTAAAGGCAGCAGCACACAAGGCTAAGATCACCATGCGCAATGCCATGCGTCGGCTGGAGTGGTGTAAAGCTCGCTGCCATTGAACTCTGGAGCAGTGGAAACGCATTCTCTGGAGTGATGAGTCACGCTTCACCATCTGGCAGTCCGATGAATGAATCTGGGTTTGGCGGATGCCAGGAGAACACTACCTGCCCCAATGCATAGTGACAAATATAACATTTGGTGGAAGAGGAATACTGGTCTGGGGCTGCTTTTCATGGTTTAGGCGCCTTAGTTCCAGTCAAGGGAAATCTTAACGCTACAGCATACAATGACATTCTAGACGATTCTGTGCTTCCTACTTTGTGGCAACAGTTTGGAGTAGGCCCTTTCCTGTTTCAGCATGACAATCACCCCCGTGCACAAAGCGAGGTCCATACAGAAATGATTTTTCGAGATCGGTGTGAAAGAACTTGACTGCCCTGCACAGATCCCTGAGCTCAACCCAATCGGACACCTTTGGGATGAATTGGAACGCTGACTGCAAGCCAGGCCATATCGCCGAACATCAGTGCTTGACCTCACTAATGCTCTTGTGGCTGAATGGAAGCAAGTTCCCACAGCAATGTTCCAACATCTACTGGAAAGCCTTCCCAGAAGAGTGGAGGCTGTTATGGCAGTAAAGGGGGACTAACTCCATATTAAGGCCATGATTTTGGAATGAGATGTTTGACGATCAGGTGTCCACATACTTTTGGTCATGTAGTGTATGTGCAAGAACTCATCCAGACAAGCACGCATTCAGCCACGCACGCATTCAGCCACGCACGCATTCAGCCACGCACGCATTCAGACACGCACACATTCAGCCACGCACACATTCAGCCACGCACACATTCAGCACGCACACATTCAGCCACGCACACATTCAGCATGAGAGTAAAGAGAGAGGAGGGCAGAATCAGAACAAAGAGAGGAGGAGGAGAGGAGGAGAGAAGAGGAGGAGGAGAGGAGGAGAGGAAGAGAGGAGAGGAGAAGGAAATTAGCCATTGAGACGAGACAGGTTAGAGACAAGACAGGGCAGGTACAGACACACAGACACACGACACACAGACAGTCTGTTTGGGTGGCTGGTTCCTTAATACTCAAGAGAGAGAGGAGAGGGAGAGGAGAACAAGGAGAGGGGGAGAGATGGAGAAGGGCAGTAAATAGAGGTAGCAAACAAGAACAGCACAGTGACAGGTGTTCAGGTTCTATCTAGGGGGAGAGGAGGGGAGCGAGAGAAGAAGAGAAGAGCGAGTGGAAGAGAGAAGAGCAAGAGAAAGGGAGAGGGGATGAATATGAAGCCAGGCAGCAGAGAAAACACAATGAGGGAAAGAAGGAAAGAAAATATCCAGAGAGAAACAAATAGATTTTTACTGCTCTGAAACACCAGACAGACTGGAAATAAACTCGCCATTGATTCCAGCCCTAGTCCTAGTACACTACCACACAACACCCAACAAGAACACAATATAATTATTAAAAAGACTAACAATACAAGCTATGACATACTATGAGGCCATCTGAAGGTATCACTCAACACAAAATGGCTCATTAAATAATGCCAAGAGCAAGAGTATATATAAAACCTCCTCCTCTCAGTTTTGCACAACAGTGTTACTGTAAACAACATACATCAGAGGACATTAACATCCACAGGCACCAGGCAGAATAGTGCAGCATTAAACAGACAACAACGTTTTCCCTCTCATATCCTTACAGTCCTGAGGTCCTCCTCTAGAGGGGTAAGAGGTCAGTGTGTGTGCGCGCGGGAGCATGCATGTGTGTGTGTGTTTCCAGTCCTAATGGTCCTGAGGGGAGAGAGGTCAGTCTTAATCAACTGACGCTCCATTCAGGGGCACGGAGAATGACTGACAGGTCACACACACCTACACTCACACACACCTACACTCACACACACCTACACCTACACACACCTACACACACACACACACACACACACACACACACACACACACACACACACACACACACACACACACACACACACACACACACACACACACACACACACACACACACACACACACACACACACACACACACACACACACACACACACACACACAGGGAATAGGGTGCCATTTAGGACGCTGGCTCTGTGTCATCCTCCTTCACTCCTAACGGCTCCTAAACTGCCATTTTGGTTCCCTGATAGATTGTGAGGCTGTCCCAAATGCCCCCCTATTCCCTACAGTGCCCTACTTTTGACAAGAGCCATATGATCCTTAGTGAAAAGTAGCGCAACTAAATGATTCTCTGGACTGAGAGGGGAGCTCTAGTATGATCAATCTTCTGAACTCTCTCCAGTCTCCAGGGCTCATCTAGTGAACATCATTTAACCCTGGAGGGGGGGTATTATGGATTTGTTTTGGTGTTGAAATGAAAAGTAAGAGGTGGACGGAAGTACAAGCCACTTACAGTCAAATAAGAAATATACACTGTTGTAGGTATAATATCTAGGTCTCCAAGGTTGTGTAAATTCATTGTTGAAATAAGATATGTAATTGGGTTTGTGAGAAACCAATTGATGGTGCCATCTGAAGCTGAAAGGAATTGATGCGCTTGGCATAGCAGCCATCTCACCTCATTTGTTGGAAATTAAACTGTCGCTGTTTTAACACTGTGATGTAATTATGTGACAAGTTCCTTTTCTGCTCTCGGAGGATTCAGGTATGTAGTTGTGTGTGTGAGAGAGAAAAAAGAGGAGAGAGAGGAAGAGAGAAACAGAGAGAAACAGACAGAGATGTAGAGAGAGAGAGAAATGAGAGCTCATCTCAAGGTGAGAGAGCGAGATTCGCACGTGCATGTGTGAGTGTGTGTGTACGTGCATGTGTGTGTCAGAGATGTTTGTGTGTGGTCTGGGGCTGGCAGGCTATCATTTGTCAGCACTGTCTGCAGGTGGCATGGTCCTCATCCATTGAGTGACCTGCCTCCAGTCATCCATCGCCCCACTGCCTCTCCTTCCACCCATCCATCTTTCCCTGCCTTTAATTCTGCACTGTGACTGTGCATGCATGTGTGTTTGTAAATCTCTGTAACCTCTACTGTATATCTTGCTGTCTGTTTGCACTTAGTGTTTGCTATTGCCTGCTGTCTTGAGGACAGTGAGAAACTATTTCTCCTCTGTACTGTACAGCATCACAGTGGTCTAAGGCATCAGTGGTCTAAGGCGCAGTGGTCTAAGGCATCGCAGTGCTAGCTGTGCCACTAGAGATTCTGGGTTCGAGTCCAGGCTCTGTCGCAGCCGTCCGCGACCGTGAGACCCATGGGGCGGCGCACAATTGGCCCAGCGTCGTCTGGCTTAGGGGAGGGTTTGGTCGGCAGGAATGTCCTTGTCCCATTGCGCACCAGTGGCGGGCGCAGCACACACTGATACTGACATGGTTGTCAGGTGTACAGTGTTTCCTCTGACACATTGGTGCGGCTGGCTTCCGGGTTAAGTGGGCGTTGTGTCAAGAAGCAGTGCCGCTTGGTTGGGTTGTGTTTCGGAGGATGCGTGGCTCTCGACCTTTGCCTCTCCTGAGTCTGTACGCGAGTTGCAACGATGAGACAAGACTGTAACTACCAATTGGATACCATGTATTTGGGGAGAAAAAAGGGGTAAAATAAATAATTATAAAAAAATAAACTATGCCTGCTCTCCCTCGGAATAGAGCCAGGGAATACTCGAAGAGATGGGCAAAGTGAGTGGAGAGATGGACAGAGGCATCCTGGGGTCTAAATAATGAGGGAGGCAGAGAGATGTTTGTTCACCCCGGGAGAAAGAGGGGAGAGAGATGTTTACTCAGCTTTCAGGAGAGAGGTTTGCACAGGAAAAGGACCTCAAGATGAAATGAGTATTCTAAAGCACTATAGAGATCTTTCACACAATGGGAGAAGAGGGGGCTAGAGAAGATAACTAGTCCATTTCTGCAACGCTACAACTAAACCAAATCATTACCAGATGTAGATAGAGTGTGAACAAAATGACGACAGCTGAGGTAATAGAAGGGGACAGGAAGAAAGGGGATGCCTAGTCAGGTGCTCAACTGAATGCATTCAACCAAAATGTCTTCCTCATTTAACCCAACATCTAATAGCCATCATTGAAGGTCCATCTGTACGAGAGTAATTCTCAGCCGGCTTAAGCTTCACAAGGACATGGACTGGAAATGTAAGAGAGCGGTGTGATAGAGATCAATGCAACAACAGAGAACTGCATATGTTCTGTTAGCAACATGAACCTCTCCATTTTTCCAAGTGTTCCACATTCTGTTCTATTCTTTCTGTTCTGTTCTAAACACTCTAGTTCCATGGTTTTAATTCTAGGGTTGTAACTCTCCGGCCTGGCCTAGTGAGCTCAGCTAACCAACGTGTCCCCATGCAGACTGACTGTGTGCCTGATTCTGATGAGAAACAGGAGGGGATACAGCCGAGGTGGAGTAAGGAGGACACTGTGAGAAAGACAGAGAGAAATAGTGAGATATGGAGATTTAAAGAAAGAGAGATGAAAAGAGGGATGTGAGTTAGGAGACATCAGGAGACATTGTGAGTTAGACCGTGAGAGAGGGATATAGCTCAAGAAAGAAAGAGAGAGGTAGAAGAAAAATCTAATAAATAGATTTTGGTGGTGCCATGGTGCCATGTCTCTCAGTGCATAGCCCCTGATTAATCTGCTCATTAGAATGGATCCCACGGCTGATTATTACATTAATAATCCATCGTGTGAAGGGCTGTCTGATGCAGAGAGAGAGAGCGAGAGACAGACAGAGAGAGAGAGAGAGAGAGAGAGAGAGAAAGAGAGAGAGAGTTAGAGAGAGAGAGAGAGAGAGAGAGAGAGAGAGAGAGAGAGAGGCGTCTCGCCTCGCCTCCCAGACACAGATGAACCTGTTTTCCACAGAAGCCTGGGAGCCTGGAGAGTCCCGAACAGCCATGTACCTGCACCCCTACCTGGGAACTCAGCTCTTACTGCTGGAGTTATACTGTGCACACAAATACCTTAGGGCTGTGCATCTACACAAATACCTTAGGGCCAAATAAGCCACGGCTGAGCTCTGTTTATGACCCTGCAGTTACACAATATGCTATAATCTCCGAAACCTTATTTCCATCATTAAATTCTCCACAAAATGAACTCTGGGTGAGCACTGTTACTTATTGTACAAGGATCCATAGATTTCTACAACATTTACAATTAATTGACATATGACTTCACTCATAGTGAGGACTAGCAGCAGTGTATAGAGAACTGGTATGCTGTCTCTATCCCAGGTCCCTGGTCTCATTACCTGGGGCCCCTGAGGGTCCCCTGAATCACACCTAGGAGGCCATCAAAACCTTCACAACCACTGCCTTAGAAACACTAGATTGTGCCATAGGACCCGGGTCAAAAGTAGTGCACTATAGGAAATAGTTCACAAGTTCAAGCATTTCACTGTGCTGTTTAACACCTGCTGTATCCTGTGCAGGAGACAATACAACTGTGAAACTTTTGAACTATTTCCTATATAGTATCCTTTTCCAACAGTGCAGAATACAAGTAATACTACAGAGAAGAAAAACAAGAGAAATATGAGAAGAAAAAAAACACCAGAATGCAAGTTATAGCAGGTCAGTGAGAATAACAATATCTACAATGTGCATGGATACTGGAGTGATTGAGGTAGGTGTGTACACTGAACAAAAGTATAAATTCAACCATTTCAAAGATTTTACTGAGTTACAGTTCATATAAGGAAATCAGTCAATTGAAATAAATGCATTAGGCCCTAATCTATGGATTTCACATGACCCGTAATACAGATATGCATATGTTGGTCACAGATACCTTTTAACAAAAGGTAGGGGCGTGGATCAGAAAACCAGTCAGTATCTGGTGTGACCACCATTTGCCTCATGCCTGGCGACACATCTCCTTGGCATAGATTTCATCAGGCTGTTGATTATGGCCGGTGGAATGTTGTCCCACTCCTCTTCAATGACTGTGCGAAGGTGCTGGATATTGGCGGGAACTGGAACATACTGTTGTACACGTAAATCCAGAGCATCCCAAACATGCTCAATGGGTGACATGTCTGGTGAGTATGCAGGCCATGGAAGAACTGGGACATTTTCAGTTTAAAGGAATTGTGTACAGATCCTTGAGACATGGGACAGTGCATTATCATGCTGAAACATGAGGTGATGGCGGATGAATGGCACGACAATGGGCCTCAGGATCTCGCCCTACGGTATCTTTGTGCACTGAAGTCGGTTACGACGCCAAACTGCAGTCAGGTCAAGACCCTGGTGAGGATGACGAGCACGCAGATGAACTTCCTTGAGACGGTTTCTGTCAGTTTGTGCAGAAATTTTTGGTTGTGCAAACCTACAGTTTCATCAGCTGTACGGGTGGCTGGTCTCAGAGGATCCCGCAGGTGAAGAAGCTGGATGTGGAGGTCCTGGGCTGGCGTGGTTACACGTGGTCTGCGGTTGTGAGGCCAGATGGATGTACTGCCAAATTCTCTAAAACGACGTTGGAGGCAGCTAACGGTAGAGAAATGAAAATGAAATTATCTGGCAACAACTCTGGTGGACATTCCTGCAGTCAGCATGCCAATAGCACGGTCCATCAAAACTTGAGACATCTGTGGTATTGTGTTGTGTGACAAAACTGCACAATTTAGAGTGGACATTTATTGTGTCCAATACAAAGTGCACCTGTGTAATGATCATGCTGTTTAAACAGCTTCATGATATGCCACACCTGTCAGATGGATGGATTATCTTACTCACTAACAGGGATGTGAGAGAAATAAGCTTGAAACATGGGACGAACACTTTACATGTTGCGTTTATATTTTTGTTTAGTATACAGTTGAAATCGGAAGTATACATACACTTAGGTTGGAATCATTAAAACTCATTTTTCAACCACTCCACACATTTCTTGTTAACAAACTATAGTTTTGGCAAGTCGGTTAGGACATCTACTTTGTGGATGACACAAGTAATTTTTCCAACAATTGTTTACAGACAGATTATTTCACTTCTAATTCACTGTATAACAATTCCAGTGGGTCAGAAGTTTACATACACTAAGTTGACTGTGCCTTTAAACAGCTTGGAAAATTCCAGAAAATGTCATGGCTTTAGAAGCTTCTGATAGGCTAATTGTGTCACGACTTCCGCTGAAGTCAGTCCCTCTCCTTGCTCGGGCGGCGTTCGGCGGTCGACGTCACCGGTTTCCCTAGCCATCGCCAATCATTTTTCCATTGGTTTTGTCTTGTTTTACACACCTGGTTTCAATCCCACAATTACTTGTTCATTATTTAACCCTCTGTTCCCCCCATGTTTGTTTGTGAGTGATTGTTTTATTTGTATTGCGGTCCGTATTTGTGGGCTTGGATATTTTTGACGTTTGTTAAATTATTGAGTAAAATGTGCTATATTTACTCATATCTGCTGTCCTGTGCCTGACTTCTCTACACCAGCAACGCACAGACGCATTACAAATTGACATCATTTCAGTCAATTGGAGGTGTACCTGTGGATGTATTTCAAGGCCTACCTTCAAACTCATTGCTTCTTCTCAGTGCCTCTTTGCTTGACATCATGGGAAAATCAAAAGAAATCAGCCAAGACCTCAGAAAAAAAATTGTAGACCTCCACAAGTCTGGTTCATCATTGAGAGCAATTTCCAAACGCCTGAAGGTACCACGTTCATCTGTACAAACAATAGTACGCAAGTATAAACACCATGGGACCACGCAGCCGCCATAACGCTCAGGAGGGAGACGCGTTCTGTCTCCTAGAGATGAACGTACTTTGGTGCGAAAAGTGCAAATCAATCCCAGAACAACAGCAAAGGACCCTGTGAAGATGCTGGAGGAAACAGGTACACAAGTATCTATATCCACAGTAAAACGAGTCCTATATCGACATAACCTGAAAGGCCGCTCAGCAAGGAAGAAGCCACTGCTCCAAAACCGCCATAAAAAAGCTACGGTTTGCAACTGCACATGGGGACATAGATCATACTTTTTGGAGAAATGCCCTCTGGTCTGATGAAACAAAAATAGAACTGTTTGGCCATAATGACCATCGTTGTGTTTGGAGGAAAAAGGGGGAGGCTTGCAACACCATCCCAACCGTGAAGCACGGGGGTTGGAGCATCATGTTGTGGGGGTGCTTTGCTGCAGAAGGGACTGGTGCACACAAAATAGATGGCATCATGAGGAAGGAAAATTATGTGGATATATTGAAGCAACAGCTCAAGACATCAGTCAGGAAGTAAAAGCTTGGTCACAAATGGGTCTTCCAAATGGACAATGACCCCAAGCATACTTCCAAAGTTGTGGCAAAATGGCTTAAGGACAACAAAGTCAAGGTATTGGAAT
The DNA here is from genome assembly GCA_030435695.1 of Brachymystax lenok tsinlingensis. Classification (NCBI taxonomy): domain Eukaryota; kingdom Metazoa; phylum Chordata; class Actinopteri; order Salmoniformes; family Salmonidae; genus Brachymystax; species Brachymystax lenok. The sequence continues at coordinate 24,021,442 of CM059781.1, forward strand.
GGCCATCACAAAGCCCTGACCTCAATCCCATAGAATATTTGTGGGCAGAACTGAAAAAGCGTGTGGAGGAGGTCTACAAACCTGACTCCTCTGTCAGGAGGAATGGGTCAAAATTCACCCAACATATTGTGGGAAGCTTGTGGAAGGCTTCCCAAAACGTTTGACCTAAGTTAAACAATTTAAAAGCAATGCTACCAAATACTAATTGAGTGTATGTAAACTTCTGACCCACTGGGAATGTGATGAAAAAAATAAAAGCTGAAATAAATAATTCTCTCTACTATTATTCTGACATTTCACATTCTTAAAATGAAGGGGTGATCCTAACTGACCTAAGACAGGGAATGTTACTAGGATTAAATGTCAGGAATTGTGAAAAACTGAGTTTAAATGTATTTGGCTAAGGTGTATGTAAACTTCCGAAATCAACTGTACATGAAAACAGGGGTAATAGTGGCTGGTAGCAGGATAAATACTGGTAATAATAATCACTATGGTTATATGGTGAGTGGGTGATGAGTGTGAGTGCATGTGTATGTATGTGTGTGGTGTCAGTAGTGAGTGTGTGAGTGTTGGTGCATGTGTGTATGTGCGTACGTGCGTATGTGTGTGTAAGAAGCGTGTCAGTGTAGATGTGTGTGCCTGAGTGGGTAGAGACCTGTGGATGAGTGTGTGTGCTTGCCTGAGCGCATGTGTCAGTGCAGGGAGGAAGTGCGGATAGTCGGTGGGAGAGTGGGAGGGCAGTGGTAGTTACTGATAGTCTGTAGTAGGCTGTAGAGCATCTACAGATGGAATATCCAAATAAAGTGTTACCGAAAATGATATTTGGAAAACGTCCATGTAGATGTACAGAGACATCTTCTTCACCCATCATTTCACCAAGGATGGAAGGGATGCTCTTTAGTCATTCACTAGTTTATATTATCTCCTAAATGTTTTAAAAGGGATAGGGGGGACTGTTTACTGGAAGACTGCACTGTAGAGCTGGGGAGTGTGAAGTTAGAGACAGAGGTTGTGATGACACTTTATAGTGCACTACTTGTTACCAAAACAGTAGTGCACAATATAGGGAGCAGGGTGCCATAGGACCCTGGTCAAAAGCAGCACACTATAAAGTGAATAGAGTGCAATTTGGAATGCCCCCAGAGAGTGTATCTGAGGTAAAAACCTAGTCACTCTACATCACTGACAGACTCCACAAGGTTAAGACTGTAGGATCAATGAAACTTCAACGGAGCAGGTATAAGCAGAATCTAGAATGAGAATGTGTGTTCATGTAGAGACAGACAGATATTGAGTGAGAGCATGAGAGAGATAGAGGATGGGGTTAAAGAGACAAAGAGAGCGAGAGAGAGAGAGAGAGAGAGAGAGAGAGAGAGAGAGAGAGAGAGAGAGAGAGAGAGAGAGAGCAGGTGTTCTTAGTGTTTTGTATACTCAGTGTATACCCAAACTCCATTGCAACTGCGTGGGGTGACGGTTACTGTAAAGGCTGTGAGAGGGATTTCAAAACTCCCTCAGAACATGTATATAATGGTAAATGGACCTTCCATAGCGATATGTTTGACATTCTGATCACTTTTGAGTTTTTGATCATTTTAATGACAAAACAGTCACAGTGGGTATGTATAGTAGTAGATACCTATGAAGCAGGGGCACAGACAGAAAGTGGCTGATGGCGCTCAAACCCCCATACAAGATTTAACCTTAACAGGTGAGTCTTACCTTGGCGATCTGGACACACCAGTTGAGCAACAGCTGAGAGCCGATGTTGTCCTTGTGTTCATGGACGTAGTCGAGCAGGCAGCCGTGGGGCATGAGCTGGGTGACCAGCTGGATGGTGGGGCTCAGGCAGACCCCCAGGAGACGGACCAGGTGGGGGTGTTCCATGCTAGCCATGATCAGAGCCTCCTGGGGAACACACACAGGGACTCAGCCACACAGGGAGACCATATATTCTAATACATTTGAACCATAGGGTGTGCCTATATTTGTCCTGTTTCACACATGTACAAGTGTGTAACCTGTACAAGCGTGTGTTATGAAATAGAAGAGTGTTTTTTTGCATATCCCTGAGACACCTTCGGAGAGTGGGGTCACGGCCAGGGATCAGCCATTATTGACAGCGTCCCTGGAGCAACAGGGTTAAGTGCCTTGCTCAAGAGCAGATTGATAGATTTTTCACCTAGTCGGGTTGGAGATTCGAACTATAGCATCCTTTCGGCTACTGGCCCAACACTCTATCCGCTACTCTACCTGCTGCCCGTATACACTGCTGTACGTCAGGGGGGTAAGGGATGTCTTATTAGGGCTGTACAAGGACTGAAATGTATTTTGCATTATTCCATTTGGTTTAACTGATGAGCAGCACAAGTACAAGCAAGAAAGATATCAACATTTAATCACCCAATTCACAAGATACATACACACTAGCACTCACAGCCACCAGCAGTACAGCCAACCACACAACCACACACACAAAGACGACATAAATTCAACCAGGCTATTGCGTTGTATCCCATGACAGTGATGGTGTCATACAGAGAGAGCAGGCCAAATGGCACCCTTTCCCCTTTATAGTGCACAACCTTTGACCAGGGCCAATAGGGAAACCCACAGGGCTTTGGTAAAAAAAAGTAGTGCACTACAAAGGGCATAGGGTGCAGTTTGAGACACAGCTTGGATTTATGATCACTGCTTCACTACACTTGAATAATCCAATCCTTAGTTTTCAGCTGCAGATCTATTACAATCTAAGGCCCTACATCTCCATGATCTTAAATCAGGGCCATTGTCAGAGGGAGACAAGGGGAGAGAAGGGCCACTCTGTCTGCTTTTAACTGAGCCTCCTTGTATAACAGCTTCCTCCCCTGTAAATCTACATGGTAAAAAGTTTCATCTATCATTTTTGTGTGTGACTGTGTGTACTGGGGGGAGCTATAATCCCACAGCATAGGCTTAGAATAGAAAAACATACATGACACAAGCATGCACAAACACAAACACACACACACACATACTTGAACATATTCCCACACGCATGATATATTGATAGCTGTGAATTTATTATGTGTATAGTGACAACATGATCTTGTTCACGATGATGCAACGACTGAGAAATGCTATCCTAATGCTACATATTAGCATGCGTGGAAAGATCTACTGTTTGCATTGAAAAGTGTGAATGTGAGTGTTCTGCTGTGTGTGTTCCATTGTTCATCAGTGTGTCGTCTACGCGTGTCTTCTACGTGTGTCTTCTACGTGTGTCGTCTGGCGTGTCGTCTCTGGCGTGTCTTCTCTGGCGTGTCTTCTCACGCTGGTCGTCACGGCGTGTCTTCTCTGGCGTGTCTTCTCGCGTGTCTTCTCTGGCGTGTCTTCTCTGGCGTGTCTTCTCTGGCGTGTCGTCTCTGGCGTGTCTTCTCTGGCGTGTCGTCTACTTGTGTTGTCTACACACACACACACACACACACACACAGTGGTCCAGACTTCCATGGTGTTGAAAGTCTTCTTAATTAATGAGTATTCATCCTCCTGCTATGCTGCTAGCTACAGGAGGAAACAGTGCTGCTGCTCATTGGCCGAACATCGCCAGGGGCCATCTCCACGTCCGTGTGGGTCCGTGTGTGTTGTGTGTGTGCATGTGTGTGTTGTGTGTGCATGTGTGTGTGTCTCCACATCCAATCTGAAGACACGTGCCACTGCGTTTTGATTGCTGTTTAAATGAAGAAGCTGTGCTGCCTCCTCTTCCTAAATCCTCCATGGCAGGGAGGGAGGAGAGCAGAGGGAGGGAGGAGAACGGAGAGAGAAGTGCGGAGGGAGGAGGGCAGAGGGCGGAGGGAGGAGGGAGCAGCACGGTGGGAGGACAGAGGAGGAAGGGCAGAAGATGGAGGACAGAGGAGTGAGGAAAGAGGAGGGAGGAAAGAGGAGTGAGGAAAGAGGAGGGAGGACAGAGGAGGGAGGACAGAGGAGGGAGGACAGAGGAGGGAGGAAAGAGGAGGGAGGAAATAGGAGGGAGGCAGCTCCTTCAAAACCCTCTTCAGTCTGAAGCCTGTCTCTCCAGCCGTGTGAGTTTGTGTCCCAAATGGCACCCTATTCCCTTTATAGTGCACTACCTTTTACCAGGACCCATAGGGCAGGGAACTATATAGGGAACACAGGAGGCTGGTGGCACCTTAATTGGGGAGGATGGGCTTGTGGTATCGGCTTGAGCGGAATGAGTGGAATGGTTTCAAATACATCAAACACATGGTTTCTATATGGTTGATGCCATTCCATTCGCTCCATTCCAGCCATTATGATGGGCCGTCCTCAGCAGCCTCCCGTGATAGTGAATAAGATGCCATTTGGAACGCAGCCTGAATCTCCCTTCCCCTACCTCTCCACATTGACCCCTCCTGTTTAGTCAAAGACATCTGAAGGTCCTCCTCCCCCTTCGTCCCCCCTCCTCCCTCATGCTGTCCTCCAGTTGACAGGCAGCTATCCCACCAGCCACGGCACCAAAGAGCACTGGACCTGGGTTCAACTACTATTTAAAATCATTTAAAATACTGTGCTTAATTTAGCCTGCCTGATGCAATTGAACCAATATAATAGTCCACTCCAGGCAGGGTAAATCAATTCATTGAAAGAATTATATATTTTTTTATTTCAAATAGTATTTGAAACCAGGTCTGCTGAGCCCAATTGATTCTTCTCTTGGAGAGGGGAAGAGAGGAGGGGAGAAATAAGGATAATGAGAGGAGGAGAGAGATAGGAGGGAGGAAGCGAGGGAAGGGAAAGCTCATTAGCATGGCACTCAGCTGATGATGCACTGCGGGAAATACCCAGCCTGCCTCTGGCTCCTCCTGGGGGCCATCATTAAGATCGCCTTCTAAGACACGTGCTACGTACTGTACTTAAACACAAACACCCACACACACACACAACCACCCACCCACCCACCCACACACACATACACACCCACACACACCCACCCACCCACCCACCCACCCACAACCCACCCAACCACACACAACGTACATGCATGCACGTGTCTACACACATCAAAGCAAGATTGATAAAAGTAGAAATAGAAACACGGCGTAATACACAGACATTAAAACCCAGTGGAAATGGGTCGCTAGGAGGGATTTCACTGAGGTTGCATCACAGACGTAGTAGATAACATCATTAGATTCTTAACATCCATTTTTCCTTTTGAAATAAAAGAGTGCTGAATGTTTTATGAATGACTGGGGAATCGTACCGTCGTCAGCCATAGGTGCTGTGAGCCTGTGGTGTGTGCGTACGTGAGTGTGGCGGATGTGGTGTAGTGTATGGGGTCTCTACGGAGCCGGTAAAACACTCACATCCATGAACTCCACGTTAGCCTTGGGTCCCGTTGCCTCGTTCAGAATCTTGATGGCCACCGGGATCTTCACTGTCTCACCCTCCGGCACCCAGATACCCTGATGGAGGAGAGGAGGAGAGAGGTAAATTATAGGGGGAGAGGAGGGTGGAGAGATGGGGAGTAAGTTAGATGGGATGACAGGAGAGGAGAGAAGAGAAGGAGAGGGAGTGAAGAGGTGGAGGGCAGGAGAGGTGAGTTACATGAAGGGAACAGGAAATATTTGTAAAAAAGGGGAGAGGAGAAGTGGGAACAGGGTACACAGCCACTGAGTCACAAAGTCAGACAGGTTTCTAGACATACAGTAGTTCAGACCTCTTACACTGTGAGACATACACTAGTTCAGACCTCTTACACTGGGAGACATACACTAGTTCAGACCTCTTACACTGTGAGACATACACTAGTTCAGACCTCTTACACTGTGAGACATACAGTAGTTCAGACCTCTTACACGGTGAGACATACAGTAATTCAGACCTCTTACACTGTGAGACATACACTAGTTCAGACCTCTTACACTGTCAGACATACACTAGTTCAGACCTCTTACACTGTGAGACATACAGTAGTTCAGACCTCTTACACTGTGAGACATACAGTAATTCAGACCTCTTACACTGTGAGACATATACTAGTTCAGACCTCTTACACTGGGAGACATACACTAGTTCAGACCTCTTACACTGGGAGACATACACTAGTTCAGACCTCTTACACTGTGAGACATACAGTAGTTCAGACCTCTTACACTGTGAGACATACACTAGTTCAGACCTCTTACACTGTGAGACATACACTAGTTCAGACCTCTTACACTGTGAGACATACATTCGTTCAGACCTCTTACACTGTGAGACATACAGTAGTTCAGACCTCTTACACTGTGAGACATACACTAGTTCAGACCTCTTACACTGTGAGACATACACTAGTTCAGACCTCTTACACTGTGAGACATACGGTAGTTCAGACCTCTTACACTGTGAGACATACAGTAGTTCAGACCTCTTACACTGTGAGACATATACTAGTTCAGACCTCTTACACTGTGAGACATACGGTAGTTCAGACCTCTTACACTATGAGACATACACTAGTTCAGACCTCTTACACTGTGAGACATACAGTAATTCAGACCTCTTACACTGTGAGACATATACTAGTTCAGACCTCTTACACTGTGAGACATACACTAGTTCAGACCTCTTACACTGTGAGACATACAGTAGTTCAGACCTCTTACACTGTGAGACATACACTAGTTCAGACCTCTTACACTGTGAGACATAGTAGTTCAGACCTCTTACACTGTGAGACATATACTAGTTCAGACCTCTTACACTGTGAGACATACAGTAGTTCAGACCTCTTACACTGTGAGACATACAGTAGTTCAGACCTCTTACACTGTGAGACATAGTAGTTCAGACCTCTTACACTGTGAGACATAGTAGTTCAGACCTCTTACACTGTGAGACATACAGTAGTTCAGGGCTATCTCTCTGCTCTTATCCTCTCTCCTGCTTGCATCACAGCAGACCTGACCTGACCTGGATTTGCATGTGATCCTTACTATGAGCCTATGGGAACTCTCCCCTGTCTGCTTCCATTCCTCCCTCCCTCCCTCCCTCTTTCCTTCCATTCTCATTTCTTGTTATCATCTCCCCATCTCCCCAGGCTCCCCATCATTATCTCTCTCCCACCCTCCACCTTGAAACACCTCCTAATTTATAACTTGCAAAAAAAGTGGTTGTAGGTGTGTGAGTGCATGTGAGTGTATGTGAGTGTATGTGATAAGGTGATACCTTGTAGACGGTGCCGAAGGCCCACGAGCCCAGTATCTTGACCCTCTTGAGTTCAGTCTCTTTGAGGATGCGGAGCTGGGCCTGGTTAGGGGCTGTACCACTAGGTGTCAGGGGCTCCACCAGCTATAGGGAGAAACAATCAATCAACTCATCACTCAATTAAACAGTAAATTAATCAATCAACGCATCAGTCAATTTAACTGTCAATTAATCAATCAACTCATCAGTCAATTAAACTGTCAATGAATCAATCAACTCATCACTCAACTCATCAGTCAATTAATCAATCAACTCATCAGTCAAATAAACAGTCACTGAATCAATCAGAAATATGTTAGTCCCTCACTCCGTTACCAGTCAATCAACCAATTAACCAATCAATCTAGCAAGCTATTAAGAAACCAACCAGTCACATCTCCCATGGGTATGGCACTCATTAATCTTTCGAAGAGAAACTTTCAAAGAAACTTACCAGAGAGGCAAAAGTGACAAATATAAAACAAGAGGGGTATTGAGAGGGAAAGAGATGGAGAAATGGGAGAGATGGAGAGAACGAGGGGGTGGATAATAGCAACAGTTGAAGAGGAGTATAGGCTCTCGTAGTTTCATTATCTTTCAAGTGGAGAACAATGAATCCACCGGAAGTGAAAGAGGCATAGGGAGGGAGAGAGGTGGAAAGGGAGTGAAAGAATGGTGAGAGAAAGAGGTAAAAAGAGAGGGGAACAGAGAAAGAGACAGAGGGAGAAAAAGAGAGAGACAGAGAGAGGAAGAGAGATATATAGAAAGGGGAGAGAGAAAGAGAGAGGGAGGGAGGGGAGATATAGAGAGGGGAAGCGAGCGAAAGAGAGAAAAAGAGAGGGATGGAGGGGAGAGAGAAAAATAAAGAAAAGATAGTGGAGAGAGAGAGAAATAGAGAGAGAGAGAGCAAGAGAGAGAGGGGGGGAGGAGCAAGGAGAGACAGAAAGAGAGACAGGGAGAGATGGAAGAAAAAGAGAGAGAGAGAGAGAGAGAGAGAGAGAGAGAGAGAGAGAGAGAGAGAGAGAGAGAGAGAGAGAGAGAGAGAGAGAGAGAGAGAGAGAGAGAGAGAGAGATAGAGAAAGGGAGAAGAAGTAAATCAGCTCTCCTCTCTGCTTTGGCCCTGTCCTCTGGCTCATCACAACACTCTAATAAAAAAAAACATAGCTGTTCTTTATTTAACGGGAATTCTGAATCAGGCTTGCAGGAGAGGACAGAGAAGAGGAAAGAGGGGAGGGGAAGGAGAGGGAGAAAGAGAGTGGGTAGAGAGGAAAGAAGGATAGGGGGAAGAGGAAGGGGAGAAAAGAGATATGGAAGGACAGGGAAGGGGCAGAGAAAATGGGATGGATGTCCTTCCATATGTCTTTCGTCCCCCTCTCCCTTCACCTCTTCTTTCTCTTCCCCCTCTCCTTCTTTCCTCTCTCCTCCCTTTCTCCTTCTCCTTCCCCCTTTCCCTTTCCGTCTGTTTTCCTCCCCCTCTCTTTCCCCCTCTCCTTTCGTCTTTCTTCCCTCTTTCCCTCTCCTTCTCCCTCTCCTTGCCCTTCACCCCTTCTCTCTTCTCTGTCCTTTCCTGCAAGGCTGATTCAAAATAGCATTTAAATAAAGAACAGCTATTATTTTTTAATCAGACTGTTGTGATGAGCCAGAGGGCCACACACAGCCAGCAACCTCACCTTCGCCCCAGACTGTAGGGAGCTGTCTGTTAGGGTATTTTCACACTTGGTCGATTTCAGCAATTTTTTAAAAATGTTTTTGTGCAGTGTGAACACTCCAAAGGAACTCAGAACTCTCAAAAGAGCCCCTGAAGCAAACCGAACTGAGACCACCTCTAGAGGTGTTCTGAGTTCGGTTCGCTTGAATTCCGCAGGCCCGGTTCCGTTTTTTTAGGGCAATGTGAACACAAAGCTCCCCAGGCTAGCTTGTCATTATTCCTGCACCACACGCTAGACTACTGCAACACTGTTTCCCCTGCCACAACCCCTCACATTGGTTCCACAAAAGAGAGAAGATGGTGATGTGCAGGTTCTCATAAATAAACGTGTGCTATTTTTGCATATTGATTAGCAATTGTCAAGGATGCACAGAAATTCAAAAATATGTATGGAGTTTTTAGTTCAAGATTATTTGTTTGCAATATGTGATCTATAGGCTAAGAGAGTTTCATAAAGTGTTTATTCGGTTCTGGGGTTTGAATAGTGTGAGAAGACAACATATTTGGTGAGAATCACAACATAGGGTACAACATCTATTCTAGGTCTTAAAGGGGCAGTAGCCTACATTTTCAATTACATCATTATTCAATCTGCTGTTATTCTTCTGCTACTTATTCTGTTACTAATAATATTTACATGTTAATATTATCTTCTGATTATAATTATTTAAATGCAATCTATTAGCTTCCAAAACGTAAGTATGTACAATATCTAGCTGTCCGATAGCACATTCTGATGGAATGGCTTGTCCTGCACTTTGCAAAAAAACATTGAGTGAATGTTGGAAAAAGATCTTGGCTCCTTTCTAAACATAGCAATGTGAATGCGAAGAGGACTTGGACCACAAAATAGGTGAATTTCAGTCCTCATTCAAAGGCAAGGGCAGTGTGAATACAAAGATAACCTGAGCTATTTAGCTTTTTTTACCCCAGAGTTCACTTTAAAGAGGACTGAGATTGGTTCTTTTAAATAGGACTTTATGTGAAAACACCCTTAGATGAGGTGCTGAACATGTAGTTCCAAGGGGTGGGAGGGAGCTGTCCACCAACCCACTCGAATCTGTGGTGCTGAAACCTGAGGAAGACTACTAGGATGTCAATTTATTTAGTAGTCTCTTCGAGCAGTAATTTCTTGTTCGTTATTACATGTTATTATTCAAAGTTATTATTCAAAGTTAAAATCCTTATGCTCCATTTCTTGATTTATAGATGAATTATATACACACAATGATTCTTTAATAATATAATTTAGAATTGCCTCATGAGCTTAGATCAAATGTCATACCCCATCATAATCCAAAATATAAGCTTGTATAATATAAGCTCCAATGTCTGTAAACAATGTAAATTTAAAATAGGTCTAAAACTATCATTTTGATGTCATGGATGGTCAGTTTTGCATCCATACAGTTGAAGTCGGAAGTTAACATACATTTCGGCTGGAGTCATTAAAACTCATTTTTCAACCACTCCACAAATTTCTTGTTAACAAACTATAGTTTTGGCAAGTCGGTTAGGACATATACTTTGTGCATGACACAAGTAATTTTTCCAACAATAGTTAATAGACAGATTATTTAACTTATAATTCACTGTATCACAATTCCAGTGGGTCAGAAGTTTACATACACTAAGTGCCTTTAAACAGCTTGGAAAATTCCAGAAAATTATGTCATGACTTTAGGAGCTTCTGATAGGCTAATTGGCATAATTTGAGTCAATTGGAGGTGCACCTGTGGATGTATTTCAAGCCCAACCTTCAAACTCAGCGCCTCTTTGCTTGACATCAAGGGAAAATCAAAAGAAATCAGCTAAGACCTCATCAAATAAATTGTAGACCTCCACAAGTCTGGTTTATCCTTGGGAGCAATTTCGAAACGCCTGAAGGTACCATGTTCATCTGTACAAAGAATAGTACGCAAGTATAAACACCAATACCTCTCTCGCCAGCTGGCTTGGATCCCTCTCGACCCGACGCCCCGTCGTACCACCTCGACTGGTCTGCCGACGAATATCCCATCCGCTGTGCCTGCAACCGGCCTCTGTCGGACGTCGGAGCAGACGGTTCTACCAACCCCGGCAGACTAACTCTAACTTTAAACACCGTGTCTCCTGCGTGCCGGCGTAGTAACGAATACCTCGCTGCTTCCCTGTCCATCTATTGCTGTTCACTGGACCCTATGATCACTCGGCTACATAGCTGATGCATGCTGGACTATTCATTAATCACGGTACTCTATTTTGTTTATTTTTGTTTATCTGTCGGCCCCAGCAGCGTACTCAGGCCCTGTGTGTAGCTAACCAACCCTCTTTGCCCATTCATCGCCAGTTTACCTGTTGTTGTTATCTTAGCTGATTAGCTGTTGTGGTCTTACCCGTTGTGTTTTAGCTAGCTCTCCTAATCAACACCTGTGTTTGCTTTATGCCTCACTTTATGTCTCTCTCAAATGTCAATATGCCCTGTTTACTGTTGTTTAGGATAGTTATCATTGTTTTAGTCTACAGTGGAGACCCTAGGCCCACTCTACATGCCTCAGATTTCTCCTTTGTCCCACCTCCCACACATGCGGTGACCGTACCCAGTATTACCAGCACGTCCAGAGATGCAACCACTCTTATCATCACTCGGTACCTGGGCTTACCTCCACTGTACCCTCACTCCACCACACCCCTGTCTGCACACTACGCCCCTGAATCTATTCTACCACACCCAGAAATGCTCCTTTTATTCTCTGTTCCCAACGCACCAGACGACCTGTTCTGATAGCCTTTAGCCATACCCTCATCCTACTCCTCCTCTGTTCCTCTGGTGATGTGGAGGTTAACCCAGGCCCTGTGTGTCCCCAGGCACTCTCATTTGTTGACTTCTGTAATCGTAAAAGTCTTGGTTTCATGCATGTTTACATCAGAAGCCTCCTCCCTAAGTTTGTTTTACTCACTGCTTCATCACACTCCGCCAACCCTGATGTCCTTGCCGTGTCTGAATCCTGGCTTAGGAAGACCACAAAAAAATTGGAGATTTACATACCCAACTACAATATTTTCCGCCAAGATAGAACTGCCAAAGGGGGGAGGAGTTGCAATCTATTGCAGAGATAGAATGCAAAGTTCTGTCATACTTTCCAGGTCTATGCCCAAACAGTTCGAACTTCTAATTCAAAAAATTGATCTCTCCAGAAATAAGTCTCTCACTGTTGCCGCCTGCTATAGACCCCCCTCAGCTCTCAGCTGTGCCCTGGATACCATATGTGAATTGACTGCCCCCCATTTATCTTCAGAGTTTGTTCTGTTAGGTGACCTAAACTGGGATATGCTTAACACCCAGGCAGTCCTACAATCAAAGCTAGATGCCCTCAATTTCACACAAATCATCAAGGAACCCACCAGGTACAATCCTAAATCTGTAAACATGGGCACCCTCATAGATATTATCCTGACCAACTTGCCCTCCAAATACACCTCTGCTGTTTTCAATCAGGATCTCAGCGACCACTGCCTCATTGCCTGCATCCGCTATGGGCCCGTTGTCACGACTTCAGCTGAAGTTGGTCCCTCTCCTGGTTCGGGCGTCTACCGGCGGTCGACGTCACCGGAGTTCTAGCCACCACCGATCCATTTCTCAGTTTCTGTTTTGTCTTGTCATTATTCACACCTGGTCATCATTACCCTAATTACATGTGTTATTTAATCCTCTGTTCCCCCATCAGTGTTGTCCAGGATTGTTTCATGTTTGTGGCTTGGTGTGTGAGCAGTTCTTATCTACGTTGGTAGATTTTTGTGTGTAGTGTGTAAACCGGCTTCCTGCGTTTGTTTCGTAAAGACCTGCTGTAGAGCCACTACACCCGTGGTCAAACGACCACCCCTTATCACAGTCAAACGCTCCCTAAAACACTTCTGCGAGCAGGCCTTTCTAATCAACCTGGCCCGGGTATCGTGGCAGGATATTGACCTCATTCCGTCAGTCGAGGATGCCTGGTCATTCTTTAAAAGCAACTTCCTCACCATCGTAAATAAGCATGCCCCTTTCAGCAAATGTAGAATTAAGAACAGATACAGCCCTTGGTTCACTCCAGACCTGACTGCCCTTGACAAGCACAAGAACATCCTGTGGCTGCTATAGCATCGAATAGTACCCGCGATATGCAACTGTTCAGGGAAGTCAGGAACCAATACACGCAGTCAGTCAGGAAAGCAAAGGCTAGCTTTTTCAAACAGAAATTTGCATCCTGTAGCTCTAACTCCAAAAAGTTTTGGGATACTGTCAAGTCCATGGAGAACAATAGCACCTCCTCCCAGCTGCTCACTGCACTGAGGCTAGGTAACACGGTCACCACCGATAAATCGTGAATAATCTGAAATTTCAACAAGCATTTCCCAACGGCTGGCCATGCTTTCCTCCTGGTTAGCCCAACCCCGGCCAACAGCTCCGCAGCTACTTGTCAGAGCCTCCCCAGCTTTTCCTTCACCCAAATCCAGATAGCAGATGTTCTGAAAATACTGGAAAACCTGGACCCGTACAAATCAGCTGGGCTAGACAATCTGGACCCTCTCTTTCTAAAACTATCCGCCGCCATTGTTGCTACTCCTATTACCAGTCTGCTCAACCTCTCTTTCGTGTCGTCCGAGATCCCTAAAGATTGGAAAGCTGCCGCGGTCATCCCCCTCTTTAAAGGGGGTGACACTCTAGACCCAAATTGCTATAGACTATATCCATCCTGCCCTGCCTCTCAAAAGTCTTCGAAAGCCTAGTTAATAAACAGATCATTGACCACTTCGAATCCCACCGTACCTTCTCCGCTGTGCAATCCGGTTTCCAAGCTGGTCACGGGTGCACCTCAGCCACGCTCAAGGTACTAAACGATATCATAACCGCCATCGATAAGAGCCGTATTCATTGACCTGGCCAAGGCTTTCGACTCTGTCAATCACCACATCCTTATCGGCAGACTCAACAGCCTTGGTTTCTCAAATGATTGCCTCGCCTGGTTCAGTGTGTTAAATCGGAGGGCCTGTTGTCCGGGCCTCTGGCAGTCTCTATGGGGGTGCCACAGGGTTCGATTCTTGGGCCGACACTCTTCTCTGTATACATCAATGATGTCGCTCTTGCTGCTGGTGATTCTCTGATCTACCTCTATGCAGACAACACCATTCTGTATACTTCCATTCTGTATACTGTATACTGTATACACCATTCTGTATACCATTCTGGCCCTTCTCTGGACACTGTGTTAACTAACCTCCAAACGCGCTTCAATGCCATACAACACTCCTTTTTACTTTGCACATTCATCTACTGCACATCTACTATTCCAGTGTTAAATTGGTATATTGTAATAACTTCGTATATAGATTTGTTTTTTTTCTACTGTATTATTGACTATATGTTTGTTTACTCCAATGTGTAACTCTGTGTTGTTGTATGTGTCGAACTGCTTTGCTTTATCTTGGCCAGGTCGCAGTTGTAAATGAGAACTTGTTCTCAACTTGCCTACCTGGTTAAGTAAAGGTGACATAAATAAATAAAAAATGGAACCACACAGCCGTCATACCGCTCAGGAAGGAGACGCGTTCTGTCTCCTAGAGATGAACATACTTTGGTGCGAAAAGTGCAAATCAATCCCAGAACAACAGCAAAGGACCTTGTGAAGATGCTGGAGGAAACAGGTACAAGTATCTATATCCACAGTAAAACAAGCCCTATATCGACATAACCTGAAAGGCCGCTCAGCAAGAAAGAAGCCACTGCTCCAAAACCACCATAAAAAAACCAGACTACGGTTTGCAACTGCACATGAAGACAAAGATCATACTTTTTGGACAAATGTCCTCTGGACTGACAAAACAAAAATATAACTGTTTGGCCATAATGACCATCGTTATGTTTAGAGGAAAAAAGGGGAGGCTTCCAAGCTGAAGAACACCATCCCAACCGTGAAGCACGGGGATGGCAGCATCATCTTGTGTGGGTGCTTTGCTGCAGGAGGGACTGGTGCACTTCTCAAAATAGATGTCATCATGAGGAAGGAAAAGTATGTGGATATATTGAAGCATCATCTCAAGACATCAGTCAGGAAGTTAAAGCTTGGTCGCAAATGGGTCTTCCAAATGGACAATGACACCAAGCATACTTCCAAAGTTGTGGCAAAATGGCTCAAGGTATTGGAGTGGCCATCAATCGCAGTGGCCATTGAGGTCTGGGTCTTGGAGTGGCCACAAAGCCCAGACCTCAATCCTATAGAACATTTGTGGTCAGAACTTTTTGTGGGAAGCTTGTGGAAGGCTACCCGAAACATTTGACCCAAGTAAAAAAAAGTAAAGGCAATGCTACAAAATACTAATTGAGTGTATGGAAACTTCTGACCCACTGGGAATGTGATGAAAGAAATGAAAGCTAAAATAAATCATTCTCTCTACTATTATTCTGACATTTCACATTCTTAAAATAAAGTGGTGATCCTAACTGACCTAAGACAGGACATTTTTACTAGGATTAAATGTCAGGAATTGTGTAAAACAGAGTTTAAATGTATTTGGCTAAGGTGTTTGTGAACTTCTGACTTCAACTGTTCCTCTGTTAATGAATTTCAGTGTGGTTACATTTCTCCAGGGCCATCCCTCAGCTTTTCAACAAAACATAGGCTGGGTTTCCGCAATATTATTGTTTCAATTAACTGACTTACCACCGAGTTTTGAATTGATCCAATTTGTATTGAATAAAAACGGTTCCATAATAATAAAGCAGTGAACAGTAGTGTATGTGTGTGCAACTAATCAAGACAGCAGAGTGGAGCGGAATGGATGGAGAGAGTGCTAGAGAGCAGTGATGTAAGGTATAACGGAAAAAGGCACAATCTTGTCATTACTGAAATAACTAGTCAAAGCCTAGTGCACCATCTCTTCATGGCACTGTAAGTGTAGAGTAGAAGGACATGGCAGGAGACCAGTACATTCAGGCTCTTACACCACCCTATGTGATACTGAGAGCTTTAATGGAACCTGTCCCTGATGTCTGTTAACACAGATTACGCTCTCCTCTCCTACACGGTAGACTGAACACATGTCTGTCTGTCTGTCTGTCTGCAGGCAGACTTTACAGTGAGCTAGCGCTAGCCCAGGACAGTTTTCAGGCCTCCCTCTCACAGTAGGTATTAGCCACAGTACTGTGTGTGACTCAAATATGAACACAAGTCATGGCTATCAGTATACTGAAACTCAATAATAGGTTCTCTATTCATGTTATTTCACAGTAACTCTTATAACTAATCTATTTCACATGTAGTGGTGATGAATACTTGTACAGTGAGGGAAAAAAGTATTTGATCCCCTGCTGATTTTGTACGTTTGCCCACTGACAAAGAAATGATCAGTCTATCATTTTAATTGTAGGTTTATTTGAACAGTGAGAGACAGAATAACAACAAAAAAATCCTGAAAAACGCATCTGAAAAATGTTATAAAGTGAATTGCATTTTAATGAGGGAAATAAGTATTTGACCCCCTCTCAATCAGAAAGATTTCTGGCTCCCAGGTGTCTTTTATACAGGTAACGAGCTGAGATTAGGAGCACAGTCTTAAAGGGAGTGCTCCTAATCTCAGCTTGTTACCTGTATAAAAGACACCTGTCCACAGAAACAATCAATCAATCAGATTCCAAACTCTCCACCATGGCCAAGACCAAAGAGCTCTTCAAGGATGTCAGGGACAAGATTGTAGACCTGCACAAGGCTGGAATGGGCTACAAGACCATCGCCAAGGTGGAAACATTATGCTTTTGGGGTGTTTTTCTGCTAAGGGGACAGGACAACTTCACCGCATCAAAGGGACGATGGACAGGGCCATGTACCGTCAAATCTTGGGTGAGAACCTCTTTCCCTCAGCCAGGGCATTGAAAATGGGTCGTGGATGGGTATTCCAGCATGACAATGACCCAAAACACACGGCCAAGGCAACAACGGAGTGGCTCAAGAAGAAGCACATTAAGGTCCTGGAGTGGCCTAGCCAGTCTCCAGACCTTAATCCCATAGAAAATCTGTGGAGGGAGCTGAAGGTTCGAGTTGCCAAACGTCAGCCTCGAAACCTTAATGACTTGGAGAAGATCTGCAAAAAGGAGTGGGACAAAATCCCTCCTGAGATGTGTGCAAACCTGGTGGCCAACTACAAGAAACGTCTGACCTCTGTGATTGCCAACAAGGGTTTTGCCACCAAGTATGTTTTGCAGAGGGGTCAAATACTTATTTCCCTCATTAAAATGCAAATCTATTTATAACATTTTTCAGATGCGTTTTTCTGTATTTTTTTGTTGTTATTCTGTCTCACTGTTCAAATAAACCTACCATAAAAATTCTAGACTGATCATTTCTTTGTCAGTGGGCAAACGTACAAAACTGGCAGGGGATCAAATACTTTTTTCTCTCACTGTACATGCCCGTCTGAAGTTTGCCAATGAACATCTGAATGATTCAGAGGACAACTGGGAGAAAGTGTTGTGGTTAGATGAGACCAAAATGGAACTCTTTGGCATCAACTGAACTCGCCGTGTTTGTAGGAGGAGGAATGCTGCCTCTGACCCCAAGAACACCATCCCCACCGTCAAACATGGAGGTGGAAACATTATGCTTTGGGGGTGTTTTCACAAATTCAATTCTAATTACATTCTCTCTCCTTGTAAATTTAATTTAATTCAATTCAAATTTCAGGTCAATCTTCGAATTCAAAGATGATTCAATTAATCCAATAATTCCAATATTAGGTAAATTCCAAGAATTAAATTGCCAATTCAATATTATCCCCATTTCCATAACTTGAAGATTGTTGAAATTTGAATTGAATTCAACATAAATTATCCAGTTCATGAATGAATTCAAGAATTTAATTGAAATGTCTAATTACATGGAATTATCCCCAACTCTGCTTGGCAGTGGATCATATCCTAGCCATTTACAACCAGATATGGTACCTGGTAAAAAGTAGCGAGCTACATAGGGAATAGGGTGCCATTTGGGACCAAACCATCCTTTACCTATCCTATCCAATAGAAAAGGCTTGTACAGCAGTAGTTATATAGGATCATCCTTGACTAGAATACAGTATATACAGTACATATAAAGTTGGTAAAACAGTGTATAAACATTCTTAAAGTGACCAGTGTTCAATGACTATGTACATTCTAGATGGTAGTGGAGTGAACACGAATTGCCTCGGGTGGCTGAGGTCCTTGATTATCTCCTTGGGCTATGACACCGGGTGCTGTAGATGTTCTGGAGGGCAGGCAGTGTGCCCCCGGTGATGCGGCGGACTGACCGCACCACCCGCTGGAGGAGAGCCCTGCAGCTGCGGACAGTGTAATTGCCATGCCAGGTGGTGATACACCCCAACAGGATGCTCTCAATGGTGCATCTGTAGAATTTTGTGAGGGTCTTAAAGGCCAAGACGAATTTCTTCAGCCTCCTGAGGCTCATTGATTGCTACAAGAAACATTTGTTGGCAATTATCTTTGCCAAAGACTGTGCAATCAAGTACTAGTTCTGAGGTGCCAATAATTTTGTCCATGCCATTTGTCTTTATTTTCTAAATTAAAATGGTAAACTTAAGTTGCTGCAATGACGAAAATCCAATAACACGATGTGGAGACAATTCAATTTCAAGAAATAGAGAATTAGTCAAGAAAAGTGCAGGGGTGACAATATACAACTGTACATGTAAACAGTGGTAATAGTGACCAGTTGCAGGATAAATAGATAAATACTAATGGTAATGGCAATCAATAATTAATGAACAGCAGCATAATGGTTGTAAGAGTAGGAGTGAGGGTGTGTGTGTGTGTGTGTGTGTGTGTAAGTGTGTGGCGTAAGTAACGAATGTGTGAGTGAGGGTGAATGTAAGTGTGTGTATGTGAGTATGTGTGTGTGCGTGTGAGTAAGAGTGCCAGTGAAGGTATGTGTGTCTGAGTGGGTAGAGACCTCTGGATGGGCATAGAGTCAGTGTGGATAGTCTGTGGAAGAGGGACAGCAGTAGTTGTTAGCCATTTAACAATGTTATGGCCAGGGGGATAGAAGCTGTTCAGGAGTCTGTTGGTCTGTTGCTCAATCGAGAGCATCCTGTCGGGCTGTATCACCGCCTGGTACGGCAACTGCTCCGCCCACAACCGTAAGGCTCTCCAGAGGGTAGTGAGGACTGCACAACGCATCACCGGGGTTAAACTACCTGCCCTCCAGGACACCTACACCACCCGATGTCACAGAAAGGCCAAAAAAGATCATCAAGGACAACAACCACCCGAGCCACTGCCTGTTCACCCCGCTATCATCCAGAAGGCGAGGTCAGTACAGGTGCATCAAAGCTGGGACCGAGAGACTGAAAAACAGCTTCTACCTCAAGGCCATCAGACTGTTAAACAGCCATCACTAACATTGAGTGGCTGCTGCCAACATACTGACTTAAATCTCTAGCCACTTTATACATAGGAATTGGATGTAACAATGTATCACTAGCCACTTTAAACAATTTTGCATATAATGTTTACGTATCCGACATACTCATATCAAATGTATACACTGTACTCTAAACCATCTACTGTATCTTGCCTATGCCGTTCGGTCATCGACCCAAATCTCTAGCCACTTTAATAATTATAATTGGATGGAATAATGTATCACTAGCCACTTTAAACAATGCCATTTATATACTCATCTCATATATGTGTGTGTATGTATGTGTGTATATATATATATATATATATATATGTGTGTATATGTATATATGTATATGTATATATATGTGTGTATATACTGTACTCCATACCATCTACTGCATCTTGCCTATGCCGGTCAGCCATCGCTCATCCATATATTTATATGTACATACTCGTATTCATTCCTTTACTCTTGTGTGTATAAGGTAGTTGTTGTGAATTTGTTAGATTACTTGTTAGATACTACTGCATGGTCGGAACTAGAAGCACAAGCATTTCGCTACACTCGCATTAACATCTGCTAACCATGTGTATGTGACAAATAAAATTTGATTTGATTTGATTTGAGCCTTGATGCACCGGTACCGCCTGCCAGATTGGAGTGTGGACAACAGTCCATGTTGCGAGTGTCTGGCAATTTTTCTCGCAAACTATTTCTATATGGACCTCACTTTGTGCACAAGGGCATTGTCATGCTGAAACAGGAAAGGGCCTTCCCCAAACATTTGCCACAAAGTTGGAAGCACAGAATCGTCTAGAATGTCATTGTATACTGTAGCGTTAGGATTTCCCTTCACTTTAACTAAGGGGCCTAGCCCGAACCATGAAAAACATACCCAGACCAATATTTCTCTTTCACTAAACCTTACAGTTGGCACCGTGCATTCGGCATTTAGGGTTCTCCTGGCATCCACCAAACCCAGATTAGTCTGTCGGACTGCCAGATGGTGAAAATGTGATTCATCACTCCAGAGAACACGTTTCCACTGCTCCAGAGTTCAATGGCAACGAGCTTTACACAACTCTAGCCAACGCTTGGCATTGCGCATGGTGATCTTAGATTTCTGAACGGCTGCTCGGCCATGGAAACCCATTTCATGAAGCTCCCGATGAATAGTTCTTGTGCTGACTTTGCTTCCAGAGGCAGTTTGGAACTCGGCTAGTAAGTGTCGCAACCGAAGACAGATGATTTTTATGAGCTACGCGCTTCAGCATTGGCGGTCCCCGTTCTGTGAGCTTGTGTGGCCTACCACCTCATGGCTGAGCTGTTGTTGGTCCTAGACGTTTCCACTTCACAATAACAGCACTTACAGTTGACCGGAGCAACTCTAGCAGGGCATACATTTACGAACTGACTTGTTGGAAAGTTGGCATCCTATGATGGGGCCACGTTCAAAGTACCTGAGCTCTTCAGTAAGGCCATTATACTGCCAATGTTTTCCTATGGAGATTGCATGGCTGTGTGCTTGATTTTATACACCTGTCAGCAATGGGTGTGGCTGAAATAGCAGAATAGGAAATGGAGAATAGGTACTTCCTGTTTTAGCTTCTGTTTGGAAACAGGAAGCAGGAATATAGTAATTGTTATACAGTAATGGTGGTTTCGATCACGTTTCTGGACTAGGTACAATACAGTGGCACAGTGCCTATAGAAGTAGAGCAACACAATGCTTGTTATATTAACACGGTGTGATGTGGTGTTGTATTTGTGTTGCTTTGAAGCCTTGTTCAGAGTGAGTTCCATGTGAGTGGGTCCAAGGTTTATGGTATTTTTTGTATAGAACATCCGTTCCAAAGAAGTTCTCATGTTCTATACCGTAACAAAGTAAATGAGGGAGAGAGAAGGGAGAGGAGGGAGAGAGGACGGAGAGGAGGAAGGGAGGCATCAGAGGAGGGGAAAAAGGGGGGAGACAGAGGATGGTGTCACAACTTCCGCCGAAGTCGGTCCCTCTCGTTGTTCGGGCGGCGTCGGGGGTCAACGGCACCGGTCTTCTAGCCATCGCCGATCCACTTTTCATGTTCCATTTGTTTTGTCTTGTTTTACACACCTGGTTTCAATTCCCCAATTATATGTTTGTTATTTAACCCTCTGTTTTCCCCATGTTTTTTGTGCGTGATTGTTTTATGTTATACGGTCCGTATTTGTGGGCTGGGTTTTCTCGTGTGTTATTGAGAACTTTATTGAGTAAAATTAGTTATGGTACTCATCTCTGCTGTCCTGCGCCTGACTCCTCTGCACCAGCTACACCCAGATCGTTAACAGAATCACGCACCAATCTATGGAGTCAGCAGGAGCAGACGACATCCCTTCAGCAGTCGAGGAGCGCGTTTAGCAGCATGCGACAATGTTGCATCGTCTTGGCACCGCCATGGATCGCGTGCTGCAGACAATGGATTGATGGGAGAGAGGAGGAGTTCTTCCGGCACATCCACCAGCACCACCACAACAGGCACCACTGTCCACCCCTCCTTCACCAGGTCCCAGTGGGATTCGACTCAAGCTCCCCGAGGAAGTGTGATGGGACGGCTGCTGGATGCCAGGGGTTCCTACTCCAGCTGGAGCTCTACCTGACGACCATCCACCCGGCTCCTTCGGGACGTGAGAGCGTGTCCGCCCTCGTCTCCTACCTCTCAGGCAAAGCCCTAGAGTGGGCCAACGCCGTATGGATGGAAGGAGAGGCGGTGTTGGACCATTACGTGTAGTTCACCCGATGCTTTCTGGCAGTGTTCGACCACCCACCTGAGGGTAGAGCGGCGGGTGAATCTGTACCACTTGAGGCAGGGGACGAGGAGTGCGCAGGATTTTGCTTTGGACTTTCGGACCCTGGCCGCCAGCGCGGGATGGAACGACAGGGCCCTGATCGATCACTACCGGTGCAGACTGCACGAGGACGTCCGTTGAGAGTTGGCCTGCAGGAACACCACCCTCACATTAGGCCAGCTGGTGGACCTGTCCATCCGATTGGATAACCTGCTGTCTACCCGCGGACGTCTGGATCAGGGCCTGTCAGTTCCATCCTCCAGCACCTCCGATCCGACGCCCATGGAGCTGGGAGGTGCTGCGCTTAGGGTGACCGGAGGAGAGGCCGTTCCATGCACCATCTGTGGCCGCAGAGGGCACATTGCTGGTCAGTGCTGGGGGAGTTCCTCAGGGAGTCGAGGCAGCAGGCAGGGCACTCTCGTGTCACCCCAGGTGAGTCGGCACCAGGCTCACGCAGAGCCCCCTGTTGCTCACATGTTTTTGTTTATTAAATTTCCTAAGTTTTCCCCGCATTCCCAGTAGATTCAGGCGCAGCTGGGAATTTTATTGACAGATTATTTGCCCAGAGTTTAGGGATCCCCATTGTTCCTGTGGATATGCCCTTCCCTGTGCACGCCCTAGATAGTTGACCATTAGGGTCAGGGCTAATTAGGGAGGCCACCGCTCCACTGAGCATGGTTACGCAGGAGGGTCACAAGGAGAGAATTAGTCTTTTCCCTATTGATTCTCCTGCGTTTCCCGTGGTGCTGGGCCTACCCTGGTTGGCTTGCCATGACCCCACTATTTCGTGGCAACAGAGGGCTCTCAAGGGGTGTTCATGAAAGTGCTTGGGGAGGTGTTTAGGGGTTTCCGTCGGTGCGACTACGGTGGAAAGTCCAGACCAGGTCTCCACCATGCGCATCCCCTCTGAATATGCCGATTTGGCTCTCGCCTTCTGTAAGAAGAGGGCGACTAAATTACCACCCCATCGACGGGGGGATTGTGCAATAGATCTCCTGGTAGACGCAGCACTTCCCAGGAGTCATGTGTATCCCCTGTCACAGGAGGAGACGGCGGCTATAGAAACGTATGTATCCAAATCCCTGGGGCAGGGGTACATTCGACCATCCACTTCACCTGCCTCCTCGAGTTTCTTTTTTGTGAAGAAGAAGGATGGAGGTCTACGCCCGTGCATTGACTATCGAGGTATCAACCAAATCACTGTGAGGTACAGCTACTCGCTGCCTCACATAGCCAGTGCGATAGAGTCACTGCACAGGGCGCACTTCTTCACAAAATTGGACCTCAGGAGCGCCTACAACCTGGTGCGTATCTGGGAGGGGGACGAGTGGAAGACAGCATCTAGTACCACCTCAGGGCACTATGAGTACCTCGTCATGCCGTACGGGTTGATGAATGCTCCATCAGTTTGCCAGGCTTTTGTAGATGAGATTTTCAGGGACCTGCACGGGCAGGGTGTAGTGGTGTATATTGATGACATTCTGATATACTCCGCTACACGCGCAGAGCATGTGTCCCTGGTGTGCAGGGTGCTTGGTCGACTGTTGGAGCATGACCTGTACGTCAAGGCTGATAAATGTATGTTCTTTCAACAGTCCGTCTCCTTCCTAGGGTAGTGCATTTCCACTTCAGGGGTGGAGATGGAGAGTGACCGCATTTCAGCCATGCGTAATTGGCCGACTCCCACTACGGTAAAGGAAGTGCAGTCGTTTCTAGGGTTTGCCAACTACTACCAGAGGTTTATCCGGGTCAGGTAGCAGCTCCCATTACCTCACTGCTGAAGGGGGGACCAGTGTGACTGCAGTGCTCGGCTGAGGTGAACAGGGCTTTTGGTCACCTGAAGGCTCTGTTTACCTCGGCTCCTGTGCTGGCTCATCCGGATCCCTCTTTGGCATTCATAGTAGAGGTGGACGCGTCCGAGGCTGGGATAGGACCCGTGCTCTCTCAGCGCTCGGGTACGCCACCAAAGCTCCGCCCCTGTGCTTTCGTTTCAAAGATGCTCAGCCCGGCAGAGCGAAACTATGATGTGGGGGACCGGGAGTTGTTGGCTGTTGTCAAGGCTCTGAAGGCGTGGAGACATTGGCTTGAGGGGGCTAAACACCCTTCTCTCATCTGGACTGACAACCGCAATCCGGAGTACATCCGGGCGGCGAGGAGACTGAACCCTTGCCAGGCAAGGTGGGCCATGTTCTTTACCCGTTTTGTTTTCACCTTGTCCTACAGACCAGGTTCCCAGAACGCTAAGGCAGACGCACTGTCCAGGATGTACGACACAGAGGAGCGGTCCATAGATCACATTCCCATACTGGCCTCTTGCCTGGTGGCACCAGTGGTGTGGGAGCTGGACGCGGACATCGAGCGGGCGTTACTTACGGAGCGAGCGGGCGTTACCCCCAGTGTCCAGCTGGGCATCTGTACGTTCCGTTTGCTGTCCGCGACCGTTTGATCTATTGGGCTCACACGTCACCCTCCTCTGGTCATCCTGGCATCGGTCGGACAGTGCGCTGTCTTAGTGGGAAGTACTGGTGGTCCACCATGGCCAAGGACGTGAGGGTTTATGTTTCCTCCTGTTCAGTGTGCGCCCAGTGCGCTCATCCCTGTTGTCCTGCGCCTGACTCCTCTGCACCAGCTACACCCAGATCGTTAGCTGATGGAGCGTGGAGGGAGAGAGGCCACAGAGGAGAGGAGAGAAAGAGCGGGAGAGAGAGAGAGGGACAAATGAGATGAGAATGGACAGAGAGAGAAGGGAGAAAGGTCACAGAGACAGAGACAGAGAAAGAAAGAGAGAGTGTGGAGAGGAGAGAGTAGGGAGAGAGGAGAGGGTTAGAGGGAGAGAGGACGGAGGTAGAAGAGTAGGGAGGGAGGTAGAAATAACGAAAGGTGAGGGAGAGAGGAGAGAGAAATGCCACAGAGGAGGGAGAGAGGAGAGGGAGAATAGGAGGAAGAGAGGAGGGAGAGAGGAAGGAAGAAAAGGAGGGAGAAAGGAAGGAGAAAGGAGGGAGAAAGGCTGGAGATGATGCTCTCTACCCCCTCTCCGTCGGTCTGTCTATTCCCTAAGCTCTCTCTGTGTTCTCATAGCCCCGGGCCCCAGCCACCAGTGGTTCTACACACATCACAGAACACATCATAGACTACATCACATACCATGAGAGAGATGAGCACACAAGGCTGTTATTACAGCTCTTCATAGAGCTGTGAGTGACGTCTTTTCACTAAGGCTACTAGGATGTAGGTTATAGTTCACTCTTGTTTTCTTTAATTATTCCTTCAATCAATCAATCATTCAATATCTTTTTTGTCCCAATTGGGAAATTTCAACAATAAAAACAAAATGAAAAACAGTGACAGCCATACAGCAGATATACACATAAGATAAATAATGAGATCGGTAACATGAGATCCATTGTGAAAATGTTTGACCAACTCTGTAACTGAAACGTCAAACCAATCAATGCAACGTCTTACTTAAATCTGTCTTATTGAGGTTCTCTAAATTCGGTCTGCGTCCCAACAGGAATCCTAATCCCTATATTTTGATGAGACCAATGGAAGCTTTTTCTATGATCCACATCTCAGGAGGCCCTTACCTTTGTCCTGTGTGTGTGTGTGTGTGTTCACACGCCATACCTCTGTCTCGAGGAAGCGTCGCAGGGCTCTCTTCTTCTTGATGCTCTTCCTGCGGACGGACACGGCTACACTCAGAGCCACAATGACCACCACGAAGAGGCCCCCTATCACCCCGGCAGCAATCAGGGGAGTCCTGAGACAGAAGAGGGAGAGAGATGTGAGATAGGGCCACAGTACTGGATACTAGCAACCAAACCTTCTTATTTGTTTTCTTTCTACTCATTTAGTTGCGCTTGATTGAGCTACCATTGTCTGGTAAAGTGGAACCGATGGATTAGTTTATCCATCTGGCAGTCCAAGCAGGCTTAATCAAATGCTCAAAATATTTGATCGAAAACAAATACTATTTGAACCCAGGTCTGATAAGCACTTACTCCAGAGGCCACAACAGACTTGGCTAACCAGAATTAGGACAATTCTTACTTAGCTTACAACCTTTGACAAAATACATGATCTAACATCTACAAGTGTCCTGTTACAAAATCAAGCAGTATGTTCAAAGAAGAAGGGAAGGAAATGAAAGTCAGGAGAAGACAACATGTTCTGCTGCTTGTCATGAGTGATCAGCCCTCTCCATGATCTCTTTAACCCTCTACACCCCTATCTGTCTGTCTGTCTATCTGCCTGCACTGGGAGAGTTGAGTTATGTCCCTATGGCTGTGTTAAAAAATAGTCCACTTAATAGGGAATAGGGTGGCATTTGGGACATATCCACAGTATGTTGTATATGAGAAGTGAGATGAAATGGCGAATATGCCTTTTCTCTATCTTAATAAAAGGGCTAATTTGGCTGCGAGCACACGGAAGAACAGAACAGTGCAAAAGAGATGAAAGTGGCAGTGCTTCGGCACACTCCAGTCGTGTTTTAAATCAGCAGGAAAGCTATGAGCCAGTCTGGTAGATCACAGAGAAGAGCAGGTCCCATTAAACGTTATCACCCTCAGCTCACTTCATTTGGAATCGCATGAAACAACTCCCAATCTTTCACTCATCGTGTGCCTCCCAAATGGTCCCCTATTCCCTATGTAGTGCACTACTTTTGACCTGGGCCCATAGGGAATAGGGTGTCATTTGGGACACAACCACCCTCCTTCTCCCAGCTCTACCTCTCTCCCACACAATATTACAGGGATGGATTTACTGTACTAAGGCACTGCATGGTGCTTTCAGCAGGAAGTGGCTTCAAGAGACATAGTTGTAGGCAGGCACAGGCATACTCCTAGTGAGCATTTGTAGTGGTGCGCGCCCAAATGGAGAGCGGAGAGTGGGGGAATAAGTAAAAAGCAGACAGAGTGTTTGTTGAGCGGCATCCTCTTTCTCTTTTGTTATTTCGAGCCAACATGATAATCAGTGTGTATATACTCTATGTGTGTGTGTGTGCGTGTGTGTGTGTGTGGAGGGAAAGTTTGTGAGTGTGCCTGTGTGTGTGTGTGTGTGTGTGTGTGTGTTTAACTATTCTTGTGGGAATAGTCCCCACGAGGTCAAATACTATTTCTAGGGGGGTTTAGGTTTAGAACTAGAGTTAGGGTTATAATTACGTTAAGGGTTAGGAGCTAGGGTTAGTTTTAGGGTTAGGAGCTGGGGTTAGTTTTAAGGGTTAGGAGCTACAGGTAACAAGCTGAGATTAGGAGCACACTCTTAAAGGGAGTGCTCCTAATCTCAGCTTGTTACCTGTATAAAAGATACCCATCCACAGAAGCAATCAATCAATCAGATTCCAAACTCTCCACCATGGCCAAGACCAAAGAGCTCTCCAAGGATGTCAGGGACAAGATTGTAGACCTACACAAGACTGGAATGGGCTACAATACCATCACCAAGCAGCTTGGTGAGAAGGTGACAACAGTTGGTGTGATTATTCGCAAATGAAAGAAACACAAAAGAACTGTCAATCTCCCTCGGCCTGGGGCTCCATGCAAGATCTCACCTCGTGGAGTTGCAATGATCATGAGAATGGTGAGGAATCAGCCCAGAACTACACGGGAGGATCTTGTCAATGATCTCAAGGCAGCTGGGACCATAGTCACCAAGAAAACAATTGGTAACACACTACGCCGTAAAGGACAGAAATCTTGCAGCGCCCGCAAGGTCCCCCTGCTCAAGAAAGCACATATACATGCCCGTCTGAAGTTTGCCAATGAACATCTGAATGATTCAGAGGACAACTGGGTGAAAGTGTTGTGGTCAGATGAGACCAAAATGGAGCTCTTTGGCATCAACTCAACTCGCTGTGTTTGGAGGAGGAGGAATGCTGCCTATGACCCCAAGAACACCATCCCCACCGTCAAACATGGAGGTGGAAACATTATGCTTTGGGGGTGTTTTTCTGCTAAGGGGACAGGACAACTTCACGCATCAAAGGGGCGATGGGCGGGGCCATGTACCGTCAAATCTTGGGTGAGAACCTCCTTCCCTCAGCCAGGGCATTGAAAATGGGTCGTGGATGGGTATTCCAGCATGACAATGACCCAAAACACACGGCCAAGGCAACAATGGAGTGGCTCAAGAAGAAGCACATTAAGGTCCTGGAGTGGCCTAGCCAGTCTCCAGACCTTAATCCCATAGAAAATCTGTGGAGGGAGCTGAAGGTTCGAGTTGCCAAACGTCAGCCTCAAAACCTTAATGATTTGGAGAAGATCTGCAAAGAGGAGTGGGACAAAATCCCTCCTGAGATGTGTGCAAACCTGGTGGCCAACTACAAGAAATGTCTGACCTCTGTGATTGCCAACAAGGATTTTGCCACCAAGTACTAAGTCATGTTTTGCAGAGGGGTCAAATACTTATTTCCCTCATTAAAATGAAAATCAATTTATAACATTTTTCACATGCGTTTTTCTGGATTTTTGTTGTTGTTATTCTGTCTCTCACTATTCAAATGAACCTACCATTAAAATTATAGACTGATCATTTCTTTGTCAGTGGGCAAACGTACAAAATCAGCAGGGGATCAAATACTTTTTTCCCTCACTGTAGGGTTCGGTTTAGAGTTAGGGTTAAGGTGTTTAGTTTAAGGTTAGGTTTAAGAGGGTTTCTGCTTATGCTGGTATCAAACATTGGGTTGCACGGGCCTATTGCAACTTTCTGCCCTGTTTGTGTAATATACATCCGACCGGTCTGGAGAGGGTTAGAGAACATGAAAAGACGAGAGCTCAGAGGGGTCAACAATAACAGTTCAAACACAGGAGGAAGACAATTATTGATAAAGTGCTGAGGGTAAAAAAGTTTAATACAAAAAAAATGTATATAATAAAATCATAATAAAACATGCAAACTAGATCAATTAAGTAAATAATTAAATAAGTACATAATTGGAAATGCCCCCAAAGGATGAAGGGATTAAGTGCTACAAAGATAAATACATTATTTTTTATTGGCCACTCCAGCTCTCTTAGTTAGGCCCTCACTAACTCACACAGTCAATGCTTTAACCTACTCTTTACCATTCATACCAAGTGGAGCCGAGGTCAGTTTTGCTATCCACCTGGATTCAGCTGCTCTTCTCTGGCCTACGGTCCAGGAGGCTTTCATCTCCAGACCGGTGATGCGGAGAGAGGTTGTAGGGTGGTTTTGAAATGTTTGTAATGTGTTTTTTTCGTTGTGTAGAGGTGCTGTTTGAGACGTGTCAAGACTGTGGGACTGGTTTCTCCAATAGAAATGTTGTTGCATAATGTGCATGTTATGGCATAGATAATGTTGGTGCTCTGATTGGTCATGAGTTGTGGGATAGGACTGGAGCTTTGTGCATGTGGATGTTGAATGTGTGTGACATGTCTATAGTACTGTTGTTCAATAGGTGGTTTAAGAGTGGGTTTATTGTAAAATGTTGCATAGACTAAGAGATCCCTTAGGTTGGGGTTTCTGCAAAATGCTGATATAGGTTGGAATTCCTGGAGTGGGGGGGAATGTACGTTGTGTTAGGGTGAATGTGGCTTTGAGTCTGGAAGGAAGGAGTCTGTCTATGTCTGAGAAGGTGCTGATGAGGGGTATAATCTGTGATTCTGTATCTTTTGGGGGGATAGGAACAGGGGGTCTGGGAAAAGTCTGAGGGTGTTGGACAGGGATAGGATGGTGGGGATAGAGATACGGACCCAGAATCGGGAAAGGACAGAATGGGTTATTAAGAATAGGTGTGGGCTGTTCGCCCAGGTCAGGAGTCAGTGCCTGGTCCAGAGTTCAGCAGAGAAAGTTATGTAGGTTAGGGTTAAGGTTAAGGTTAAGGTTAAGGTTAGGGTTGGGGTTAAGATTAGGGTTTGGGTTGTGGTTGGGGTTAAGGTTAGGGTTGGGGTTAAGGTTAGTGTTGGGGTTAGGGTTAAGGTTAGGGTTAGGGTTAGGGTTAAGGTTAGGGTTGGGGTTAGGGGGATCAGGCATTCTGTTCTGGGTGAGGCCTGCCAGTGTGTTAGGGTTGGGGGGATCAAGCATTCTGTTCTGGGTGAGGCCTGCCTGTGTGTTTGCCTTTATGTACCTCAATGACCGCTTTGAGTATCCCCTCTTCCCCAGTGCACTAAATAGGGTCTGTGTGGCTGAATGAAAGTCTTTCTGTTGTGTACATAGTCTATGGAATCGAATGAGAATGTATGTTTTGGGGGATAACTGGACTTGTGGAGTAGGGCATGTGTGTCTGTGTCCTTGAAATATACTTTGTTTGTAAAGAGACGATGTGCGTGTCAGTATCTGGAGAAAAAATTGTTGTGTCCAAGAAGTTGATTGTATGTGGGTGGATGGCATATTTAACTGTTATGGTAGGATGATGGTTATTGAGTATTTCAATGAATGTTGTGAAATGTTAGCATAGGCCGGGGTGAACTTTTTACCCATCGCCGTCCCATAAATCTGTAGGTGCTGTAGTGTTTATTATTAAATGTGAAATCATTGTTTCTTAAGCCAAGTTCTAAAAGCTGTAGGAGGTGTGAGTCTGGTCATTCTGGATCTGGATATCTCCGGAGTGCAGAATCCACTGCTGTCAATCCTGACAACATATCTATGTTGGTGTAGAGAGAATCTATATCTATAGAGATTAGGTATGCATGTGCTGGGACTGGAATGTTGTGAAGTGTGTCTATGAAATGGTATGTGTCCTTAAGGTAGCTAGGGTTATTTTGTGAGATAGGATTGAGGAAGTAGTCAATGAATTCGGCTGCTGGCGAGGACTCACTCCCACAGTCTGACACAATAGTTCTGCCCAGGTATCTGGTGCTTGGTCCATCTAGATATTCCTTTTTTCTATGTGTAATGCATTTCTTTCCATAGAGATCTGGTATTATCTGTCTGATTTTTATTTGAGTCTGGATCTATGTAGAAGCAGGCATCGGAGTATAATGTTGTGTACTAGAGAGTTGTCGGTGGGCTTCAAAGAGGTACTCTTGGTAATTATCTTTGAGCCTTTGTCTGCTGGTTTTATGGTTATATGTTTGTGTTTCCTTAATTTAGCTATTGCTTGTCTTTTATCTAGTGTGATGTTCTGTTTTGAGGTTATGGTGGAGGTACAGCATTTTCTGATGATTTGGGTTAAAGTTAGGTTTTTAGGTTAAGGTTAGGCTTAAGGTTAGAATTAGGGTTAGAGTACAGGCTAGGGTTAGGGCTAGGGTTAAGGGTTAGGAAAATAGGATTTTGAATTGTGTCCCCACAAGGTTAGCTGTACAAGACTGTGTGTGTGAGAGCGGGTAAAAGTCCAGAGGGTGACAGACAGTGCAGAAGACAGTACGTCTGGTCTCTATTATGTGAGACAGTCTCACACGGCAGCGGTTGACACAATGTCAGATAAGCTGAAGAACTAAATGTATATGTCTGTCTGAGCGTTGAGAGGCTTTGTAGTCTCAATGTGGGCCACGAGCAGCTTTAAGCTGCCTAGCTATTCTGCTCAGTTAAACCATAGCCTCTGTAAAATAATGGTCAAGAGCCACTTTACCAAACTGGCATGCCCCACAGTACTATCAGGGTATTCTGTTACTCTGCTGTCAACATATGTATGAAAAGCCCCTCTCCACCCGTCCTCACCCCACAGCGTCTCCCTCACTATCAGATCACCCCGACAGTCTCCCCAGACTGCCTCAGATAGAAGAGCAGTGGATCAATGGAGAGTGAGACCCAGGCTATGGCATGCTCTGTCAGCGTCTCAAATGGCAACCTATTCCCTAGTGCCACTAGGGCTCTGGTCAAAAGTAGTGCTCGATATAGGGAATGGGGTGCCATTTGGGATGCAGTCCTTCCCTCTGGCTCCAGCTTGTAGTAAATTAGCAGTCATTACTGCCCCTTCTTTCTCTGCCCGTACATTCAGCTCAGCTATGCCTTCAGATCAGGAGGCTTCGGCAAAGTGTTTTTCACTAGGTCTTTGTTTGGGTCTGTGTTGTAAGCCAGTATGGCATCTCTCTGCTGTGCTGTTTATTTCTGGACATCGTCCTAGAGGGGGATGCTGTTCCATTGAGCCTTTATAACTTCTGTGTTACTGTTCCCCTCTTCTTGTATTTTATGTCCTCCCTGTTCGTTTCCTCTCGCCACACTCCCTTCTCTCGTGTGTTCCCCAACCCCCCACCACCCACCCCCCATCTCCTCCCCCCAGAAACCAACTGTCTG
The DNA here is from genome assembly GCA_030435695.1 of Brachymystax lenok tsinlingensis. Classification (NCBI taxonomy): domain Eukaryota; kingdom Metazoa; phylum Chordata; class Actinopteri; order Salmoniformes; family Salmonidae; genus Brachymystax; species Brachymystax lenok. Next base: position 24,053,788 of record CM059781.1, read on the forward strand.
TCATGAAATCGTAAATCCATTTGCTCGGAACGGTTAGTGGCGTTTTCCTCCTTTTCCCCACGAGAACAAAAGCAAAGCGCTATCAATTTATCAAGAGCAGAGTAAAACACAAGCCTTTGCAGGGACACACACACACGGATTCACACACACACAAACATACACACACTTTTGGCCTCAGAGCTAAACATTATTCACAATGCCTGCCTGCTCCTCCCTCTCCCTCTCGGTATCTCTCTCTCTCTCTCTCTCTCTCTCTCTCTCTCTCTCTCTCTCTCTCTCTCTCTCTCTCTCTCGGTCTCTCTCTCTCTCTCTCTCTCTCTCTGTCTCTCTCTCTCGCTCTGTCTCTCTCTCGCTCTGTCTCTCTCTCTCGCTCTCTCTCTCTGTCTCTGTCTCTGTCTCTGTCTCTGTCTCTCTCTCTCTCTCTCTCTCTCTCTCTCTCTCTCTCTCTGTCTCTCTCTCTCGCCCTCTTCCTCTTCTCTCTTCCTCTTCCACCCTGTTGCTCTCTAGCTAACCTCAGTTGTGGGAACATATATTTAGGGTAAATATAAGCCTTGGCCGGAAGAATAGTTGGTTGTTATGCCGTTATTTCAACCAGTGTTGTCTGTTGGGGAGAGTGTCTCTTATCTTTTTACTATTGTGTGCTCATCGAAGATAAATTCCAATGTATGCATTTGTTCTTACAAGTTGCTAATGATTGAAAGCTGAACTTGTGTCTCTGTGTGTGTAGGCAGTCTGTCCTGTGGACAGAGAAAGAAGTGACAGTAGGGATTTGAAGAGGTATTTACCTGTCCATCATGCCAATACAGTCCTGCAGTCTGGGTCCAATACACCTAGATGAGAGGGAGAAACAAAACAATGAATGAATCAATCAATCGATCACTCCAGCGTCCGTCTCAGTGTCTTGAATCTGTGCTATAGCTCCTAGACCTGTGTCAGTGTCAGTATGTTCTGTCTACAGAAAGAACCAAGCAATGACAGACAGTCACAGAGAAGAAGGGGGTACAGAGACGAGAATCAAAGCGTAAGGGAGTCAGAATACTGGATGGTGAAGCTCTTTGATGTAAAGAGGGTAGGGGGAGGTGGAGCAGCCTGGGCTCAGAGCCTTAAGAAGCATACTTTACGTATTTCTGAGCACCTCCAAGATACCTACTAATGTTGTAGTTACTTTAGACAGAAATGAAAGTAGGGAGGTTGGGCGTAAACCGAGACCATCTAGCAATCCATGGGTTGCATGTTCGAGTCGAGGACAACTGTAGCATTTTAGCTAACCCTTTTCCTAATCCTTATTCAAAAATTCAGCTGACCAACTATGTAAATTCACTTAGCCTTTGTCGTTTTAGCTCCCCTAACCTTTCACGCAAATTATCATAACCTTTGTCGTTAGTTCACCTAACCACCAATGTAAATTCTCCTCGTAATTCTCCTTTGTTGTAAAGACGCAACAAGCAACCTGGTCTCAGATAAAGACGTATAATAGAATAGTATAATACTATGACAACTTACGCCATCCAATTCGTATGCTATTGTACAACCAGGTAAGACGTATGATACTATACATCCTCTAATTCATATGATCTTGTACGACCGCTATTCCATTCATAATGAAATATAACGTAACGTAATATATCATACTAAATGGAGTGTCACATATTTACTTACAGAATAATACGAATTGCCCTGATAGCACTTTGGCGGAGAGGGAGAGGGGGAGTAACAGAGACGATCTCTGAGTCTGTTTGAGTGTCTGAACTGAAGGGCAGCCTGGGATACAGTTATTTTGACAAAGTGTCAAGATGGCATTTCCACGGATACACTCATTTCCATTATATTTTGTAACAATGTTGTTATGGGTAGATGGAGTTGTGAGCTGGCTGTCTGCCACTCACGAGGAAATACAACACAAGACATGCGGGGCCAGCCCGGTGGACTGACTGACTGACTGCAATACCAAATGATATCTGTCTCCTTCCTTCTGCTGCTAAATATTACATTGCAAGCTTCACAGCACTCAGAGAGCAGAGGGAGAGAGGAATCTCCTTCGCAGCCTTTCTCTCTCTCTCTGTCTCTTTCTCTCTCTGTCTCTCTCTCTCACCTGGGTATTTGCAGTTCCTGTGGGTGCGTGCATACGTGTGAGTGAGTGTGTGTGTCTGGAGACACTGATAAACATTGGCTGGATACGGGAACACCGAGTTACAAGGGGTCAGCACCGAGGGGAGTATTGCAAGGTGTTGGTGCGTGTGTGTGTGTGTACATTTGTGTGTGTTGTGCTGAGAGCTGTTGTACTGTGGATGAAACAGAGCATGACACAGATATTGTTTTCCTCTGGTTATCATGTTGACCTTGGCTTTACAAGGGGGATTAGTCTGCCCTTGTGTTGCCAGTGAAACAAACAATGTAGAAGTAAATGAACAGTATTCTGTCCTTCTAGGGTCATTAGTCATTCAGACTGCTGATGTGATATGCAACCATGCACACAACAACACAAACGTGCACACGCTGCAGAAAGCCAAAACACAGATATACAGTGCTTCGGAAAATATTCAGACCCCTTGACTATTTCTACATTTTGTTACGTTACAGCCTTATTCTAAAATGGATTACATTTTTCCCCTCATCAATCTACACACAATACCCCATAATGACGAAGCAAGAACAGGTTTTTAGATATTTTTGCAAATGTATAAAAAAAACCCACTGAAATATGACATTTACATAAGTATTTAGACCCTTTACTCAGTACTTTGTTGAAGCACCTTTGGCAGCGATTACAGCCTCGAGTATCATTGGGTATGATGTTACAAGCTTGGCACACCTGTGTTTTGGGAATTTCTCCCATTCTCCTCTCAAGCTCTGTCAGGATGGATGGGGAGCGTCGCTGCACAGCTATTTTCATGTCTCTCCAGAGATGTTTGATTGGGTTCAAGTCCGGGCTCTGGCTGGGCCACTCAAGGACATTCAGAGTCTTGTCCCACAGCCACTCCTGCGTTGTCTTGGCTGTGTGCATAGGGTTGTTGTCCTATTGGAAGGTGAACGTTCACCCCAGTCTGAGGTCCTGAGTTCTCTGGAGCAGGTTTTCATCTCTCTGTACTTTGCTTCGTTAATCTTTCCCTCGATCCTGACTAGTCTTCCAGTCCCTGCCGCTGAAAAACATCTCCACAGGATGATGCTGCCACCACCATGCTTCACCGTAATTATGGTGGCAGGTTTCCTCCAGACGGGATGCTTGGCATTCAGGCCAAAGAGTTCAATCTTGGTTTCATCAGACCAGAGAATCTTGTTCCTCATGGTCTGAGAGTCCTTTAGGTGCCTTTTGGCAAACTCCAAGCGGGATGTCATGTGCCTTTTACTGAGAAGTGGCTTCCGTCTGGCCACTCTACCATAAAGGGCTGATTGGTGGAGGGTTGCAGAGATGGTTGTCCTTCTGGAAGTTTCTCCCATCTCAACAGAGGAACTCTGGAGCTCTGTCAGAGTGGCCATCAGGTTCTTGGTCACCTCCCTGACCAGGGCCCTTCTCCGCCAATTGCTCAGTTTGGCCGGGCGGCCAACTCTAGGAAGAGTTTTGGTGGTTCCAAACTTCTTCCATATAAGAAGGATGGAGGCCACTGTATTTTTGGGGACCTTCAATGCTGCATAAATGTTTTGGTACCCTTCCCCAGATCTGTGCCTTGACACAATCCTGTCTCTGAGCTCTACGGACAATTCCTTTGACCTCTTGGCTTTGTTTTTGCTCTGACATGCACTGGTGTGTGCCTTTCCAAATCATGTCCAATCAATTGAATTTACCACAGGTGGACTCCAATCATGTTGTGGAAACATATCAAGGATGATCAATGGAAACAGGATGCACCTGAGCTCAATTTCGAGTCTCGTAGCAAAGGATCTGAATACGTATGTAAATAAGGTATATCTGTTTTTTATTTTCAATACATTTGCAATAATGTTTAAAAACCTTTTTTCGCTTTGTCATTATGGGGTATTATGTGTAGATTGATGAGGATTGATGAGGCTGATGAGGATTGATGAGGCTGCAACATAACAAAATGGGGAAAAAGTCAAGGGGACTGAATACTTTCCAAATGCACTGTACACCTTGGAAAACAAAAACACAAATTCAGATCATACACAACCCCCACACACAAAACCCCACGTATACACTCAGTGTGAACCTTACCCCTGCGTGCAGTTGGAGTGACAGGGATGACACTCGTTGTTGGCCTCAGCATATTTAAAGATGAAGCTGTTGGCCCCCTGAAGGCCGTCAGGACACTTCTCCACACAGTTAGGACCATCTTTAAAGTGGAGACACTTCACACAGTGATCAGGACCCTGAGAGAGAGAAGGAGAGACATACACTGTGTAAAAAACATTAAGAACACCTGCCTTTTCCATGACATAGGTAAAATCTATGATCCACTTGTTAAATCTACTTCAATTAGTGTAGATGAAGGGGAGGAGACAGGTTAAAGAAGGATTTTTAAGCCTTGAGACAATTGAGACATGGGTTGTGTCTGTGTGCATTCAGAGGGTCAATGGGTAAGACAAAAGATTTAAGTGCCTTTGAACAGGGTATGGTAGTAGGTGCCAGGCACACTGGTTTGTGACAAGAACTGCAACGCTGCTGGATTTTTCACGCTCAACAGTTTCCCGTGTGTATCAAGAACGGTCCACCACCCAAAGGACATCCAGCCAACTTGACACAACTGTGGGAAGCATTGGAGTGGGGTGGGGGGGCAACTCAATATTGGAGGAGAGGAGAGCAAGAGCAGAGACAGGGGGCAAAGAGAGAGGGAGGGTTAGAGAGCTAGAGCGATAGATAGAGAGAGAGAGAGAGACAAAGCGAGAGATGAGAGATGAGAGAGGGAGGGATATATATATATATATAGAGAGAGAGAGAGAGAGAGAGAGAGAGAGAGAGAGATAAAGAAATATAAAGAGAGATAAAGAGAAAAATGAGAGATGAGAGCGGGAGGGATAGAGAGAGAGAGAGACGAAGAGAGACAAAGAGAGACAAAGAGAGAGATGAGAGATGGGGATAGTTAGAGGGGGAGAGATGACGGGAGGAGCGAGAGAGAGATGGGAGAGAGAGAGAGACAAGAGATCTGATAGTAGAGGAGAGAAGAACGTGGGAGAGAAGGAAGGAGGGAGAGGGGGAAGACGAGACGCATAAAACACCAGCAAGCAGGGCCGGAGATAATAACCATCCATCACAGCACACACAATGACCATAACAATCAGCACAGACACAATTTATGGGGGTAATATGGGCTAGAAGAGGCAGGGGAGCGGCGGCAGGGAGGGAGGGGAGGGTTGGGAGGGAGGGAGGGAGGGAGGGGAGGGAGGGAGGGGAAGGATGGAGGGGAGGGAGGGATGGATGGAGGGAGGGAGGGAGTTCAATGTATGGGCCTACATGTGCATCAATAAAGGCAATAGAGGGAGCCCAACAGGAAACAACAGCCCTTAAGGTGCAGAACAGATCAGACACAAATAAATATGCATGGATATGTGGAGGTGTTTTGTGTATATATGTATGAGTGGGCGTGAGAGGGTGTGTGTGTGTGGATGCGTGTAGGCATAAATATGCAAATTGAGGCTCTTCATAGATATCACAATGAAGCCGGTCCTCCATCAGTTGTTTCATGAGTCTCATTCCCATGGCTGTGATAGGGGAAGTATCTACTATAGCCAGTAACCCCATCTCATCTCACAACCAAACACAGTGCATCATGGACCACCACAACATACTGCACCCCTGTTGCCAAAACACCCATTGTAAGCTCTGCAGTCTTGTGTGTGTACTGTGTGTGTGTCGATGCCTGTGTGTGTGTGTAAATTTCCATGCCTGTGTGTGTTCCCCCTGTGTAAGCCATTGTGCTGTACTGTAGCAGCTCGCTGGTCGTAAAGGTAATTCACGTGTGTCGTCTCCCATAGACAGTCCTCTAACAGAGCTCCATATAAAGGCTTTCCCGGGCTACCAGCGATACATCATTACCAAGGATTTATACTGGAGGCCAACACAGCACACCTCATATATCTACTGCAGGGGTTAGACAAGGCCTCAAAGTATAAGTGCTGATCAACGATCAGGGCCCTCCTGTCCATGTAATCTTATTCATTGTGATTTATTAGGCAAGACTGATCCTAAAGCAGCACTCCTACTCTGATATACTTTAAACATCTGGCTCTAGGGCCCATATCCATAAAGTATCTCAAAGTATCTCACTGTCTATTCATTATAGATCTAATAGGCAAAACTGATTCTAGATCAGCAGTCCAACTGAGACACTTTATGACTGTGGGCTCATACTGCAGAACCCCACTTCAGCCTGTATAACCTTGGGGCCCAATTCAAAATCACACAATAATGATGGTGTGTCAATGAAGTTACTCTACAGTGAAAGGCACTATCTGCAGGGTCAATTACATAGCTACATAATGGCTAGCGAGACAAAGAGAGAGAGACAGAGAGAGAGAGAGAGAGAGAGAGAGAGAGAGAGACAGACAGAGAGAGAGACAGAGAGAGAGATAGATGCCCGTTAATCAATTAGCAGGCTGTGACAGTCCATCTGGGACAGAGGGGCCATCTGAACAACATACGGCTAGAGGAGAAATGAGGGGAGGAGGGGAGAAAGGAGGTAGAGGGTAGGCCAAATCAAACCTAAGCCAACCGATCCTCCCTACCTGTAGATCTCAAGGGATTGGAATAGTATAAGCAGCATGGTACGTGCTAGGGCTGGGGATGGCCAGGGATATCACAATACTTAGGTGCTGATATGATATGTATTGCGATTCGACACTGCGATTTTATTGCGATTTGATGTTCCAAACATATTGCTCTTTATATGTCTGCTACAGAGAGACAAGAGAAAGCATGAGAAAATGAGTTTTGATCAGTCATGGAAATAAAAGTGCTGAAAACACAGTGTCTCACTATTTAAAAAGAAGATGGAGATGGCTATATGATGAAAAATACCAGAGTTTTGGCACAGGTACAGCCGACTAGGGTTTACTTGGGAAAACAAATAGATACTCAGAGTCAAACTATCGATATAATATTGTCTAAAATAATATTGCAATATGTAACTGTATCAATCTTTTCCCATCACTTGTACCTCTCTCTCTCTTTCTCTCTCTCTCTTCCTCTCTATCTATCTATCTATCTATCTATCTATCTATCTATCTATCTATCTATCTCTCTCTCTCTCTTTCTCTCTCTCTTCCTCTCTATCTCTCTCTCTCTTTCTCTCTCTTCCTCTCTATCTATCTATCTCTCTCTCTTTCTCTCTCTCTCTTCCTCTCTATCTATCTATCTCTCTCTCTTTCTCTCTCTCTCTTCCTCTCTATCTATCTATCTCTCTCTCTCTCTTCCTCTCTATCTATCTATCTCTCTCTCTCTCTCTCTTTCTCTCTCTTCCTCTCTATCTATCTCTCTCCATCTATCTCTCTCCATCTATATCTCTCTTTCTCTCTATTTCTCTCTCTCTTTCTCTCTGTCTCTCACTCCCTCTATCGCTCTCTTTCAATACCCAGTGTCTGTCACTTTGTCTCCCCCCCTCTCAACAGCATGTCCTGAGTGTGACTGACATTATTACATCCTCCCTTCGTCCTTAGAAGGCATTAGCCATGGTAATCAAATCATAGCAAAAGGTGGAATGTAATGTCATTGCTATGGTTTCTGTTGTCATAACATGATTGATGTAATCCACGTGTCTATCTACTCTCCTATGTTACCATCACTAAAGGTTTAGGATGAACCTGCCTGCTGGGCCTGGTCATGCTGTTAGATGTTATATAGCTTTCATCACAAGGTGCATCTTAGTACCTATATAGTCTTTATGGGCCCCCTTCAAAAGAAGTGCGCTAGGGAATAGGCATACTATACATGACCATAGAGCTTTACTGTTAATCCCAGAAGGCAGGTTCATCCTAAACCTTTAGATTGGCTTAGAGCAGGCCTATGAACATAACATATCTCCAACTCTCCATCTCTCTGTTTTAGATTGACTAAGAGCGTTGTGGACATAAGTTAATGTCTCTCTCCAACTATGTCTGTTTTAGATTGGCTAAGAACATAACATCCCTCTCTCCCCATGTCTCTCTCTCTCTGTTTTGGATTGGCTAAGAGCAGGCCCATGAACATAAAATCTGTCTCTCTCTCTCTCTCTCTCTCTCTCTCTCTCTCTCTCTCTCTCTCTCTCTCTCTCTCTCTCTCTCTCTCTGTGTTTGTTTTAGATTGGCTCAGTGCAGACATAAAACAAATGCACCCTGCACCAGCTAATCTAGCCTTAATAACAATGAGCACATACCCTGGTGTAACCCAAACCCCACGCAGTGCTTACTCTGGCCTGTCTGTCCCATAGACTCACACATGTTCCATAGACTCAACAGAGGCCTTCGGAAAGGGAACTGCAAGCCACGTTCCAAACCATACAGAACAGAGCTCCAACCACTGCACAATGTCTAAACAATTTTTAGACTGGGCACAAGGGGGCAGGCAGTATTCTGACTTCAGTTACATATGTAACTCAACTTGTCAATTTATTATTTACACAATCTTATTATTTGCACATACTTATCTCAACTCTGAATTAAGCCTAACATGTCCTCACATAAATGGTTGTGTCAGTGTGTGTGAGGGTATGTGTGTGTGTGTGTGTGTGCCAGTGATTGGCCACAAGGTATCCACATGTTCTACCACTCCACAGAGATGGAAGACAAGACTCAGAAATCACACATGAATACTTTGGGTGGCCTTGAGTGCGTGCTTGTGTGTGTGTCTGCATGTGTGTGGTGTTGAGTATATTGTGTGTAGTGAGATTGAAGGCTAGCGGGGTGTTGACTTAATAAACTATAAAGATGACAGGCAGAGCAGAGAGCAGAGAGAAGAGAGACGAGAGACGAGAGACGAGAGACGAGAGACGAGAGAAGAGAGAAGAGAGAGGAGTGCAGAGAGAAGAGAGCAGGGAGAAGAGAGAAGAGAGAAGAGTGCAGAGAGAAGAGAGCAGAGAGAAGAGTGCAGAGAGAAGAGAGCAGGGAGAAGAGAGCAGGGAGAAGAGAGCAGGGAGAAGAGAGAAGAGAAAAGAGAGCAGGGAGAAGAGAGAAGAGAAAAGAGAGAAGAGAGCAGGGAGAAGAGAGCAGGGAGAAGAGAGAAGAGAAAAGAGAGCAGGGAGAAGAGAGAAGAGAGAAGAGAGCAGGGAGAAGAGAGAAGAGAGAAGAGTGCAGAGAGAAGAGAGCAGAGAGAAGAGTGCAGAGAGAAGAGAGCAGGGAGAAGAGAGCAGAGAGAAGAGAGCAGGGAGAAGAGAGAAGAGAAAAGAGAGAAGAGAGCAGGGAGAAGAGAGCAGAGAGAAGAGAGCAGGGAGAAGAGAGCAGAGAGAAGAGTGCAGAGAGAAGAGAGCAGGGAGAAGAGAGCAGAGAGCAGAGAGAAGAGAGCAGAGAGAAGAAAGCAGGGAGAAGAGAGCAGAGAGAAGAGAGCAGAGAGAAGAGAGCAGAGAGAAGAGTGCAGAGAGAAGAGAGCAGGGAGAAGAGAGAAGAGTGCAGGGAGAAGAGAGCAGAGAGAAGAGAGCAGGGAGAAGAGAGCAGAGAGAAGAGTGCAGAGAGAAGAGAGCAGGGAGAAGAGAGAAGAGAGAAGGGAGCAGAGAGCCGGGAAAAGGGAGAAGTGTGTGTGTGTGCGTGGGCGCGTATGTGTTAGACTGTGTCTCTAGAGCATCTTACCGGGCCATGACAGGTCAGGGAGTAATCATCTGCTCTCTCACACTGGGCATCACACTCCACACACACCGAGCCGTTGGCATACTCACGCACCTCCCTGAAAACGAGAGATGGAGGGGGGGGCATGGAGAGAGGGGGAGAGAGAGTGTGTGAGAGGGGAGAAAGGGGGAGACGGAAGAAAGGAGGAGAGGCAGAAAGGGGAGGAGAGAGAGAGGGGCCGGGAGGGAGAGGGATAGAGTGGGGAAAGTGAGAAAAGAAAAGAAGTGTGTCAGATACAGACTCTACAGGAAGGGAGGCAAGCTGTGCTCGTCTGTGCTCCTCTGGCTCTGTTTAGAGGAATAGCTGGAGGGGTTTCATGGTCTCAGGCGCTGCAGTCACTGTACTGTGGTACACCCACTCTTCCACTGTGTATACTGTACACAACTAGCAACGGCCTGCTAAGATGGCTGACATGAGCCTGGACATGAGCCTAGACTATTGCAGATGGAAATTAAATGAGAACTGAAAACTAACAAATAGGATGGGTCCCTATTACCTATATAGAGCATATAATCTCCATAGGCAGTGGTCAAAAGCAGTACCCTATAAAGGGAATAGGGCTCTATTCCGAATGTAACCAATGTATTTTGCCTAAATTACAAAAAGAAACACATACTACATACAGTTTTTAGTAAAAGACAATAATTAAACAACAGTGACAAAAAGCTGAACCTTCAATGATCAATTGCATCGTACATTTCTTAAACCTCAATCAATCGCCTTCATCTATGTCAACATTAGTTGAAACTGCTAAATATTTAGTTAAATATTTAACCAATATTTACCTGGACTATCTACATTGGCCCTTTTTGTACATACGCTGCTGCTGTTTATTATCTATCCTGTTGCCTAGTCACTTTACCCCTACCTATATGTATATATCTACCTCAATTACCTCGTTCCCCTGCACATAGACTCAGTACTGGTACCCCATGTATATAGAAGTTATCTTTACTCAATGTGTATTCATTCCTGGTGTTATTATTTTTCTATCATTTCTCTCTCTGCATTATGGGGAAGGGCCGTAAGTAAGCATTTCACTGTTAGTCTACACCTGTTGTTTACGAAGCATGTGACTAATAATATTATATTATATTTGATTTGAGGAAACAATCAATGTGTGTGTGTATGTGTGGAGTGTGGAATGTGTGTATGAGTGTGGCGTCTGGTGTGTGTTTGTGTGGTGTGTGGTGTGTGGCGTGTGGTGTGTGGCGTGTGGTGTGTGGCATGTGGTGTGTGACGTGTGGTGTGTTACGTGTGGTGTGGCGTGTGGAATGTGTGGCATGTGGTGTGTGTGTGGCGTGTGGTGTGTGTGTATGTGTGGAGGAGATGGGGTTTTATATCTCGTTCTCCTGTTTAATTTGCCACTGAAGGTCACTGGATGAAGTCAGGGGCTTATTTAGCGTTGAGCATGCATTGCACATGCTGAGAATGTTCAATCTGATGTATCCCATTAAGTTACACTACACCCTCCAGCATCCTAGCTAATTATCGTGGCTATATTGATAGAATCACTTTGGTGTAGTATGGCTTTCCAGCTAATGCTAACGGGTGTTCCATACTTTCAAAAATCAATTAACTAAAGTGGTGTGTTGTTCCTTTTTCACAACATTAAAATCAGAAGTCACTGGTGGGGCTTGAAAAGTCATTAACTAACAGACACAAAGTATAGCAAAGAGATTTAGCTTGGCACTCTTTAACATTCATGTGAGGGATAGGACAGTGTGTGTGTGTGTATGTGTGTGTGTGTGTGTGTGTGTGTGTGTGTGTGTGTGTGTGTGTGTGTGTGTGTGTGTGTGTGTGTGTGTGTGTGTGTGTGTGTGTGTGTGTGTGTGTGTGTGTGTGTGTGTGTGTGTGTGTGTCTGCCTTTAATACTAACGGGAGGGAAAAGAGAAACTCTGGTGTATGCTGGGGGCAGACATGGGTTCAAATACTATTTTAAATAATTTTGAATACCTCATCTGGGCATTACTGAGCTTGTATGGGGCAATGGAAGCAATAGAATAATCGCAAAAAGTGCAAACCCCACCCATCTGGTACTACAGGCAGGCTAAAGCAACTGCTAAAAGTATTAGAAAGATTTCAAATGGTATTTATACCCAGGTCCTCCCTCTGTTTAATAACAAGAGGAATGCCTCCATGGGTCCTAATATCAAATTAGGATTAATTATGCTTTATCCGGTCAACACAATGCCATGCAGGGTGGCACGGGAGGTAGGTCTTTGTCTGGTAAAGCTATGATTTAAATGGGTTATGGTTTAACATGTCCTTTATGTTAGCTTAGTCTCTCATGGTTCTCCATAGGGTTTAGCTTCTCTATTGCCTAAGCTTCTCTCTCTCTCTCTCTCTCTCTCTCTCTCTCTCTCTCTCTCTCTCTCTCTCTCTCTCTCTCTCTCTCTCTCTCTGCTGGGTGATATTTTTGTTCTAGGACAGTTACACAGCACTTAACACTTCTGTTATAACACAATAACTATAACAGCTGTACATTGTGTCTGTGTTGTCATCTTTTCTAGCAAACCTGTTGTGCTGACTCAGTCACTCAAAATAGACAATTACCTTCAAGACAGAGACATTAGGAAATGCAAAATATGTGTTTTTCCTTCTAGAAAGTGTCCCACAGTGAACAAGACATTGTCTCAACCAGTATAACGTTTGGACCTACCTACTCATTCAAGGGTATTTCTTTTACATTGTAAATAATAGGGAAGACATCAAAATTATGAAATAACGCATATGAAAACATGTTGCAACCAAAAAAGTGTTTTTATACTTGAGATTGTTCAAAGTAGCCACCCTTTGCCTTGATGACAGCTTTGCACACTTTTGGCATTCTCTCAACCAGCTTCACCTGGAAGGCTTTTCCAACAGTCTTGAAGGAGTTCTAACAGATGCTGAGCACTTGTTGGCTGCATTTCCTTCACTCTGCGGTCCAACTCATCCCAAACCATCTCAATTGGGTTGAGGTTGGGTGATTGTGGGGGCCAGGTCATCTGATGCAGCACTCCATCACTCTCCTTCTTGGTGAAATAGCCCTTACACAGCCTGGAGGTGTGTTTTGGGTCATTGTCCTGATGAATAATAGTCCCACTAAGCGCAAACCAGATGGGATGGCGTATCGCTGCAGAATGCAGAATAAAAAAAAAATCACTGAGAGTGTCACCAGCAAAGCATCCCTGCACCATCACACCACCTCCTCCATGCTTCACGGTGGGAACCACACATGCGGAGATCATCCGTTCACCTACTCTGCATCTCACAAAGACACGGCGGTCAAATTTGGACAGATTTCCTCCAGTCTAATGTCCATTGCTTGTGCTTCTTGGCCCAAGCAAGTCTCTTCTTCTTACTGGTGTCCTTTAGTCTTGTTTTCTTTGCAGCATTTCGACCATGAAGGCCTGATTCATGCAGTCTCCTCTGAATAGTTGTGTCTGTTACTTATTTATTTGGGCTGCAATTTCTGAGGCTGGTAACTCTAATGAACTTATCCTCTAGAGCAGAGGTAACTCTGGTCTTCCTTTCCTGTGGCAGTCCTCATGAGAGCCAGTTTCATCATAGCGCTTGAGGGTTTTTGCGGGTTCTTGGCATTTTCCGTATAGACTGACCATCATGTCTTAAAGTAATGACGGACTGTTTTTTGCTTATTTGAGCTGTTCTTGCCATAATATGGACTTGGTCTTTTACCAAATAGGGCTATCTTCTGTACACCACCCCTACCTTGTCACAACACAACTGATTGGCTCAAACGCATTAGGAAGGAAAGAAATTCCACAAATTAACTTTTAACAAGGCACACATGTTAATTGAAATGCATTCCAGGTGACTACCGCATACAGCTGGTTGAGAGAATGCCAAGAGTGTGCAAAGCTGTCATCAAGGCAAAAGGTGGCTACTTTTAAGAATCTCAAATATATTTTGATTTGCTTAACACTTTTTTGGTTACTACATGATTCCATATGTGTGATTTCAAAGTGTTGATGTCTTCACTATTATTCTACAATGTAGAAAATAGGACAAATAAAGAAAAACCCTTAAATGAGTAGGTGTCCAAACTTTTGACTGGGACTGTATAAACAAGGGCTGTAGGGCTGGGCGATATCGCCAAACTATCAAATCACAATATTGTTCTCTGAATAGTAAAAGTTCTACATATGTTTTATGAGTAGCGCATGACCCCTGAATGGAAACAAAATAGTTCTAAGTGGTTTTAATGGTCTTTCTCCATTCTGATGGTTTAATACTCAACCAAACTAGGACAAAACTGACAGTGAAGTAGTCCAATGTGTAGAACTTTTCATTTAATTTAGCACTGAATTAAAATATTGTTATAGACAGTGTTGTAAAAATACCAGTATTCATGATATATCGCCCAGCCCTAATACTATGGGGTAGTTTAACAGTACCAAACACAGATTAAGCCTAGTCCTGAATTTTAAAGTGATTTTCATGGAGATTCTAAGTCCCAGACTTAGTCTATGTTCAGGAAACCACCCCTATATGTTCTACAGTATGTACTTCTATGGTCTCAAAAGACTTCAGTCAGTAGCGTCTCGTGGCTCTGTGATTGGTTAGTAGCATCTCTTGTGTTCCTTTGATTAGCCGAGCTGTGAGCGGTGGCGTGCAGACAGGCAGACAGGTAGGCAGAGCGTGGCCCCGTGCGCAAGCAGTGACTGTGACACGCAGTGACACGCCTAACCCCCCTGCCCTGCACCTCTCCTCTCACGTCTGGCGTACCTCTCCAAACTGGCATCACGTTTCTCGACTACGAAGGGCCCCGATGGCTGTCTGGGCCTAGAGCCAGTCAGTCTGCAAGGCAAAACAAGCATCCATGTCTGTCTCTACTGTGGTGTACACCAGCCATAGACATAGAACCTACTTCTAGACATACAGTAACTATGTCGTTATTCTGTTTCTACACCACATTGGAGTTTAGCTTTATCTTTAGTCTGGCGGTTGAGATGGTGACATTTTAACTTTGAATGTCTCACCTGTTATTGCCATTGAAAAACAGCCTTTTACAGGAAAACAACTACAACAACAACAACATAGACAATGTTGCAACAAGATTTCAAATAGTGCAGGAAATACAAACCCATAACCAATCCCCCTAATCACCATATAAGTACACTCCCTCAGACCCCTCCATGTTGTCTCCTGTCTCCTACTAGCACTACAGTAAGTACACTCCTGTGTGTGTCTGTGTGTGTGTGTGTGTGTGTGTGTGTGTGTGTGTGTGTGTGTGTGTGTGTGTGTGTGTGTGTGTGTGTGTGTGTGTGTGTGTGTGTGTGTGTGTGTGTGTGTGTGTGTGTGTACGTGCATGCGTGCTTCTGTCTCACATATTGTAACATCTCTACTCTGTAAATCCACACTGCAACAGATGAAAACAACCTTAATCTTATCTCCCCTGTTATTTACTCACCGGAGGGTTTTGTTGTGGTGGTTTATCCTTCTTGTATGAAGTGCTGTGTCTGACCTGGCCTCAACCCTGCCTCCGTCCCAAATGGAACCAAAATCCATCTATAATGCACTCCTTTGAAACAGAACCCTATAGGCCCTGGTTAAAAGTAGTGTACTATATAGGGAATAGGGTGCCATTTGGGAGGCAGACCATCTTTCATACAAACACACATCTATTTTTCTCTGATATTTGAGAAACAAGTAAGTTCATTCTTGGTCCATTATTGCAGTATCTTTCTATCTTTCACAGAAGCCTGTAGATTGTGTTTACACTGTGTTTTCTCCCGTTCAGGGATTACCGGAATGAAAGAGGGAAGAGATTGGTGTCTACACAGACAGTAGTAATATTGTACACTTACTGGTCTGTCGAACAGGTAATACATAGTACTACTGAAAGAAAATCACTATTTAAAAAACTATTCTGTAAATCCTTTCATATACATGTTGTGTACTCAGACCTAAAACTCAAACAAAAGTACTTTCACTGAGGTAAAAGAGTTGTTAGTTTGACAGCTGTATTTCACTTTATCTTCATGCATATTGAGAGTGATACTGTCATAATGTACTTGTGTTATACTGTCAAGTGTCTACAGTATCTGTCATTATGTGATACTGGTATATCTAACTCACCCTTCATAGAGGTTGCATGTGTCCACACAGATGCGTCCCCGGCTGAAGTAGCGACAGGACAGGCACTGGTCTGGTCCCGGCCCCCAGCAGCCAGCGTCCGAACACAGAGGGTCACACACCATCCGCTCAGTAGCTGAGAAACACAGGAATACAGGTTAATACTAGGGTTAGGGGTCAGACAGAAGGTCAAAAACCATTCACAGTAGCATGACAGGGTTAGATACTGGGCAATATTTATGGTTTTTTTATCGGAAAGGATATGGGTGGAGCCATTGGTTACTAATATTACAACTTTTCTTTTTCAAGGCTACTGTGTTAATCTGAGGCCAGTCAGTCAAACAGTGGTTTCAACTCAACTACGAGCTCTCCTTTCTCTCCTCTCTCTTCCAGGTCCATCTGAGGGAGGGTGGGTCAATGGTCACATGTTAATTGTCTATACTGTACTGTCCGTGTGTCTGCCATCTGCAATAGGTAATGCCAGCCAGACACACCATGCAGAGCTATCTCAAAGCCCCTTTCTTAGAAGTTCATGGTGAAATTATAGCATGTATCTAACAAGGTAGAGCTGAAGCAGAAAGGTAGAGACATGTCCCACCATGCAGATCTATCTCAAAGATCCTTTGTTAGAAGTGGAAGTATATGATTTTTGCAACCCTAATCTGTCTGTAGAGTGCTAAGGTAGAGAGGGAGACGGACAGATGGGTCTGTGAGAGGAGACCGACTGTGGAGCTGGATGTAGTTGTGTTCTCCCATTATACTGTAATAGTGCTAACTAAACACTGACGGGGTAAATTAGCTTCAGTAACACCTGGATGTACAAGCTAACTGTGATGATGAATGACAAGACAACAAAAAAAGGGAGAAAAAACAAAGAAAGAAAGCCCTAAACTGCATCATTATCTTTTCAGCATCAGCAGATTCTGGAAAAGATAATGATAAAGGCGGCTTTTAGTCCAACTGTCCCTCTGTGCAGGAAATAGGCTCTCTGTACTCAACTGATATGAGTGGACGGATGCCATACCACTGCAGTATGAGCAGCCTACTATCTGTGCATAACAATACCAGGAGTGAGATCATCTCTCCAGCTCCGTTTATAATATTATATGGTTGGTACATAGTCTCTCGTGACATACTGTTCAAATGGAGAAGCCGGCCAGCAGACACATCAGATTAATTTCTAGGTTCCAAGATTGTTACCCAACTTTGCACACAGCATTGTGAGATGTCGATGTTGGTACCCTTCTACCAATATAGTGCACTACTTTTGACCAGGGCCCTATATACCGTGGTCAAAAATAGTGCACTACGTAGTGAATAGGGTACCATTTGGGATGTGTCAGAAGTGATTTCCATTTCCCCTGCAGCAGGATGCAATGTCTGGCAGATCCACAGCAGCAGAGAGCAACAGGCTGTCTGGCCTGGCCTAGTTCAGCTCTTCACTGCTCCGCTCTGCCACTGGCTCCGTACTGGCTTCCCCTCCCCATCGGAGCACCATAAAGAGACTGCATGTGTTTGTTAGGCACCAGAGACAGAGCTGACAGAACTACAGTCACTATCATTCACCAGAGACGGAGCTGACAGAACTACAGTCACTATCACTGCACCCTCACTTTGAGGTTCAGGCCAGATGTAAGCCACGGGGCATTCTGTGTTTTGGTGTCATGTCCAGAATGGTTACACATTTTGAAAACAAGAAGCAATATAGTGAGAGA
Source organism: Brachymystax lenok tsinlingensis (assembly GCA_030435695.1). Classification (NCBI taxonomy): domain Eukaryota; kingdom Metazoa; phylum Chordata; class Actinopteri; order Salmoniformes; family Salmonidae; genus Brachymystax; species Brachymystax lenok. The sequence goes on from CM059781.1 coordinate 24,071,328, forward strand.
GAGCGAGGGGGCTAGAAAGAGGAAGAGAGAAAGTGGGGGAAAAAGAACAAATTGAAAAAAGTGCTTGTGAGGGCAGAGCATTAAAGCATTGCAATCTGTGTGATACAAAAGCATCTCTGTTCCAGTTCCAAGGACTCACTTTGTGCTTCAGAGCCGTAGGTAACCAAGCCCGGAAAGAAAAACAGAGATAGGGAGACGAGAGACAGAGAGAGAGAAGGGAGAGAGAGAGAGAGAGAGAGAGAGAGAGAGAGAGAGAGAGAGAGAGAGAGAGAAGGGGAGAGAGAGAGAGAGAGAGAGAGAGAGAGAGAGAGAGAGAGAGAGAGAGAGAGAGAGAGAGAGAGAGAGAGAGAGAGAGAGAGAAGGGGGAGGGATGCAACACGATACAAAAATATGCCGAAATCAACGTTTCTGACCCCTCTTTAAAACACACAGTTTGGACATTGACACCAGGTCCGTCTCCAGGGAGACGAGGAGATGCTCAAGGGGACTGTGGAATGAAATGAGCAACCAGAGCCGAGAGAACGCTTCCAACAACTGTCCGTTACCGGGAGACAATACCCATCACTGTTGCATCACACATAACATCCTATTTCTTAATGAAAAACGAGGGAGTGAAAAATGAAGACATTTAAGAATGAAAGAAGAACAGCACATGTCCCTTTGATTCTCATCAAGGTTATTCAGGGATGAAGAGAAGAGACCTAATGTGGATGTAAGGCTGTGTCCCAAATGACACCCTATTGCCTGTATAGTATACTGCTTTGATCAGAGCCGTATGGGCTCTAATCAAAAGTAGTGCACTAAATGTGCCATTGTCCCTGGTCAAAAGTAGTGTACTATGTAGTAATTAAAATGAGTGTGCTGTGTGAATGCTTCAGGAAGCTCCTGTCTCCTCTGCTTTCTCCTCCATAACAAAGAGAACAGTCAACACAGTCACATAGAAACCTTAATGAGGAGAGAAGCAGCAGCTGGGGGGTAGAGATGCCTACCTTGAGCTATGGCTGGGCTTACACACATGCACACACTAATGCCTAAGGCTGGAATATTAGTGGAGAGAAACCAGTGGTAACTGAATTCTCTCATTAGTCCAATTTCACCACAATCTATTACGATTGTAGCTGTGTATAAACATTTTGACTGTTGGCATATCAGTGACATCTAAGTTGGGTTAGGACTGAAATGTGTGTGTGTGTGTATGTGTGTGTACAGACGTGTGTGTGTGCATTTGTGCATACATGTGCGTGTGTGTGTGTTTGTGTGTGTCGGTGTGTGTGTGTGTATGTGTGTGTGTGTGTGTGTGTGTGTGTGACTCACTACACTCTTTGGGGTCTCTGTTGTTGCGTATGAGGACCTTCTGGTTGTTGGCTCTGAACAAGCCGGTCCAGTTGACAGTGTTGTAGTAGCACAGCTGACTGTTATTGGTGATGTACACGTTGCCAGCGCTGATCTCATTCAGGGACTGGAGCTGGAGGGACGAGATCCACCGCTGCTTCAACACTAGGAGAGAGATACCACTGGGAGAGGTGAGAGGAGAGGGGAGGGGGAGAAAAGGGGAGAAGATAGGGGAAAGGGGGTAGGATAGAAAGGGAAAAGGGTAGTGGGGGGGAAGATAGAGAGAGGCGTTGGAGAAAGAAAGAGGGGTAAGATGGAGGGGGAGAAAACAAGGGTGAGAGAAGGTGAAGAATACCCATGAGAGAGAGAGAGGAGAGAGAGGAGAGAGAGAGAGAGAGAGAGAGAGAGAGAGAGAGAGAGAGAGAGAGAGAGAGAGAGGGGGTAGAAAGAAAGAGGGAGAAACAGACAGAATAGGGTAGAGATGAAGAGAGCATAAGATACAGGTCAGTTAATGTTATTCCTGTAACGAGCACGTTTAGCAAGCCAACTCACACTGATCTCTAAAGCTTTGCAAAGCTCAGCAAGACCGCTCAAGATTGACGTGGAAATTGGACGTCTATCCGTGTCCTGAGGACTTTGGGAAATGCATTCACAATCAGCCAATAGGGGAAACAGTGAGCACAAATACCATCAAGTCGGCTTGGGTTTTGCTAGGGCGCTGTGGACGTGAGTGGTGGAGGGGAAGGTGTGGATCCCCGTCGTGAACACCATTTTTATTTTTTTATTTTAACCCTATTCCAAGCCTTAACCCTTACCTAACCATTTGGAATGAGTTCGTAAACAAACATTTTTAACCCTATCCCAAGCCTTAACCCTTACCTAACCATTTGGAATGAGTTCGTAAACAAACATTTTTACCCTATCCCAAGCCTTAACCCTTACCTAACCATTTGGAATGAGTTCAGTAAAAACATTTTTAACCCTATCCCAAGCCTTAACCCTTACCTAACCATTTGGAATGAGTTCGTAAACAAACATTTTTACCCTATCCCAAGCCTTAACCCTTACCTAACCATTTGGAATGAGTTCGTAAACAAACATTTTTACCCTATCCCAAGCCTTAACCCTTACCTAACCATTTGGAATGAGTTCGTAAAAAAACATTTTTAACCCTATCCCAAGCCTTAACCCTTACCTAACCATTTGGAATGAGTTCGTAAACAAACATTTTTACCCTATCCCAAGCCTTAACCCTTACCTAACCATTTGGAATGAGTTCGTAAAAAACATTTTTAACCCTATCCCAAGCCTTAACCCTTACCTAACCATTTGGAATGAGTTCGTAAACAAACATTTTTACCCTATCCCAAGCCTTAACCCTTACCTAACCATTTGGAATGAGTTAAGTAAAAAACATTTTTACCCTATCCCAAGCCTTAACCCTTACCTAACCATTTGGAATGAGTTAAGTAAAAAACATTTTTAACCCTATCCCAAGCCTTAACCCTTACCTAACCATTTGGAATGAGTTAAGTAAACAAACATTTTTACCCTATCCCAAGCCTTAACCCTTACCTAACCATTTGGAATGAGTTCGTAAACAAACATTTTTACCCTATCCCAAGCCTTAACCCTTACTTAAACCATTCGGTATTAGTGCCTTAACTTAACCCCCTTAACTTCGAAATGTGATGTTAGGAGGAACTTCGAAATTTGATGTTTGCAATGAGACTGTGAGAGCTTGTTGCAAACCTCTTAGCCAAACAGTGATCTTTACAGTGTCTTTAATCCCTGTGATGTGTACAGCATGCTCCTCTCTCTCTCTCTCTCTCTCTTTCTCTCTCTCTGTCTGTCTGTCTCTAAAAGCAAGCGTTTTCACATGCCAGATAGATCCATGGAGAAAGGTAGTATGGAGTGCACAGAGGCACTCTGGCTAACAAGAACACAGCTCTCCACTTAGTGATAGGCCACTGAGGAACACAAGTCGAGTCTGGCTCTGCTCTTCAACTTCTCCTCCTTTTCTCCTTCTCTCTCTCTCCCCTTTCTCTATCTTCCCCTTCTCTCCCATTCCCTCCCTCCCTCCCTCTGTCTGTGTGTGGACAGACAGGACTGTGTAATGTCAGGGCCATCAGATAGAATGTCTATCAGGCATGCGTTGGCTGGCAAGCAGTCATTTGTACAACGGCCGTGCTGCTCTCAGTGGATGACCCTATACACTACAAACTGAGCTACACTGACAGTGCTAGGACACAAGGGAGACTAGAGACTGGGAGAAGACAGCTTTTTTTAATAACTCTTTGTGTGGAGGGGTGTGTGTTTATGTGTTTGTGTGTTTGTGTGTGTGTATGTGTGTTTACTTGAACTTGTCAACATGTCATCCACACCCTCCTCTCTCTGCTTGCAAACATGTGCTGATATGTCTAATCGAAGCTCTATTAGCATATAATGACGGTAATTGCAGTATTATCTTGAAAGCAGGAGGAACTGTTAATGTAGCTAAAGCAAATCATAATCTACCCTAATGGCTCTCAACCCACAGTGAGTCTTAGACTGCTGTGATGGATCTGCAGGCTCTCCACTAGACTGCTGCTCTTGGTGTGATGATAGTGTAGTGCAGGGATCATCAGTTTAATTCAGCCTCGGGCCGATTATTTTCTTGAGCGGATGGTCGGGGGCCGGAACATAATTAAGCAATAAGGCCTGAGGGGGTGTGGTATGTGGCCAATATACCACAGCTAAGGGCTGTTCTTATGCACAACGCAACGAGAAGTGTCTGGATACAGCCCTTAGTCGTGGTATATTGGTCATTTACCACAATCCCCCAAGGTGCAATATTGCTACAGTATTATAAACTGGTTACCTACGTAATTAGAGCAGTGGAAATAAATGTTTTGTCATACCCGTGGTATACGGACTGATATGCCACGGCTGTCAGCCAATCAGCAGTCAGGGCTCAAACCACCCAGTTTATAAGTACAACTAATTTGTAGACTGCATATTGACTGCAAGAAGCCCAAACAGATATAACGTTTGACTAAAACATAATAATTTTAAAGCTTGCTTACATTTGTATACAATCACGTATCTCTCTATTATGTGGGAATAATTGGGAACAGATTTTTTTTAATTAAAATCACTTGGAGCTGATTTCCTGGTGTTTTTACAGTCTTTTTTGTCCAACAATGAAAATAAAATAAAAAATACTTTTTTTTGTCCAGAAAACTTGAGGAGCCAAATAAAACCACCCGCGGGCCAAATTTTGCATGCGGGCCGCCAGTTGGGGAACCATGTGTGTGTGCGTGTGTGTGTATGCGCGTGTGTGCGTGTACAACCACGGGAATAATGGTCATGGGAGTCAGTCACTAACATTGACCAGCACTGATTCAACTGGGGGAGGCTTTGGCATGGTAAATGACCAATTGCGACAACATTCCATCTATCAAATTAGCAGACTATACAGTATATACATCGTTGGATATCTATGGTGTTGTTCTGATGAGGTCACAAAGGAACAATGACATTATAACAATTCTTAGATGACTGACTGCCTGTACACAAGCTAATAATGGTAAATCACTAGCTCCTGAGGAATAGTGCTACATTGTTAACTTCTTAGGGAGCGGCAGGTGAGGTGACGGTTTTGGAGAGTCTGGCGTGCCCAAAGCAAAATGCCTGCCAATAGGATATGCACGTAATTAGTACTATTGGATAGGAAACACTCCGAGGTTTCTAAAAGTGTTAACATAATGTCTGTGAGTATAACAGAACTCATTTAGCAGGCGAAAACCCGAGAAAAATCTATCCGGAAATCAGTTTCTGGTGACCTATTGCTCTGTTTGACACACTCCCTATTGAATCCATTTGTAACCAGGACTGAGACTGCAGTACCTATGGCTTCCACTAGATGTCAACAGTCTATATACAAAGACTCAGAGAGATTGGAGTAAACAGAACGAATAGGTTACAGGAAATGGTCAAGGTAGCTCAGATGTCAACAAGTTTTCTCGGGCGCGTGAGTCTGGCTGGAGCGACCCACTTTATTTTACATATATAAGGTATAGGTGACCATCCGAGTGAAATATTATCGCTAATATTCATAAAAGGATAGCTAAGGATGCATTTTAACTGGTATTTGATTTGTTTAGGAAAGGTTTATAGGTATATTTGAACGAGTTCTCTTCACGTTTCAATGGGCGATTCGACGTTGGATTTTCTGAACATAACGCGCCAACCAAACGGAGATTTATGGATATAATAAATGACTTTTTCTAACAAAAGAACCATTGGATTGTCTTCGTTGGACACTTGGGAAGCCCTCAGCAGAAGTTCTTCAAAAGGTAAGGGATTTGTTTTCGCTGTGAAATGTGTTTTGTGTGAACCGCGATGGTTTATGAATTTATGCTAATGGATAAATATGGTAGGTGCTATCCTCAAACAATCAAATGTTGTGCTTTCGCCGTAAAGCCTTTTTGAAATGCTGTGATATTGCCAATAAGCAGAGCTTTTGATGACTATGCAACACTTGTATATTGATGAATGTTTAATAATTCAACTTTTGGATTTTGAATTTGGCGCCTTGCATTTCACCGGGTAGTGTCGGGAGTGGGGCGCTAGTGCCCCACCACTCCGTAAGCAGTTAACACACCTCAAAGTATGGTACAGTAGTGATGTACTGTAGAGTAGATGTCAGAGGTGTTCCCCAGGGCTCCATGCTTGGCCCACTGCTTTTCATTATTCACATCTCTCAACTGAGTTCCAGGCATAAATATACAATATAGACAGTGCTCTATTTTATTACGTGGTTCCACACCTAGGGTCATTCTATAAAATTAGCGCCTTTTGCGTCCCTTTGATATTTTAAGTAGAAAGCCCTAGTTATTGTTGCTATGAAGATTATTATTTATTTAATGTGATTAGTGATTAATTTTTGTCTGTCCCTCATTTAAGGTCAACCCTGTATGGGAACTGAACTCTTGTTTAAATATGGTGAAGCTATTCCTTAACAAAATATATATTAAAAAGAAACATTGAACATCTAATAGTGGAATCCTAGTGTAAAAGCAGGTGAGCTGGTTCTACTCTTTTTGGCCATTTTCCGGTGTGGAAAACTGAGCAGGTCGAGCATAACATGTCAATCCTGTTACCCATAGATTAACAGGTTAGAAATGTTTGAATAATTACATTTCTTATGCTTGCATTCAATTGCCCCTTCCTGTTACACACAACAAGCTTCTATTCCCCTTGTCTCACGGGAATGTATAGCTGATTTAAGATGAAATCATCAACCCTGTTACAGTCAACCCTGTTACTTTATTTGGCACTTAATAAGCACTTACAATAGTCATTTTTATTTAACATCTTGAGACGAGAAAACATGTTTTTATGAAGTTGAACATGACAGAATGTTTATGACAGAATGTTAAAATATGGTGAAATCAAATGGTTTTTAGGGACCAAGTTACACTTCTCAAAAGGCACCAAATTGATGGAACGCCTTCCTACCTGTAGTTATGTAGAGTGTAGTAATGCAGAGTAATAATGTAGTGTAATAATGTAGTGTAGCAATGTACTGTAGTAATGTACTGTAATAATGTACTGTAGTAATGTACTGTAGTAATGTCATGTAGGTTCTTACCTGTACAGTGCTCTCCCTCCTATGGTTGCCAAATTGGAGAAGACACTCAGGTCTGTCATGTTCTCTGGCCACGACTGGATGTTCAGAAAACCTACAGGGACACAACCAATCACATAGCATTTCTACAGGGACACAGCCAATTACATCACTGCTAATATCTGTGATGTATTACCAGATACACACACAGAAAAACAAAGGTAACATGAGACTTTAATGAATGTAACATAGTGAGCCACACATGTAGCTAGTGGGCTAGGCATTGTGATACCTATTTATTGCCTTTATTTAACAAGGCAAGTTCTTGAAAACACATTATCTTAATTTCCAATAAAGACCTTCCCAATACCTCCCAGTCATTAGTGAAACATGACAGGTATACATGACCAAGAAGATATCTGATATACAAATATTTTTGCATTTCCTATATCTGCCTCTGGGCATTAAATCATTTAGCAGGTTGAATGAATAGCTGAGTGGATGACCATGGATCATTTAGAACATTTAATAATGGATGAAAATAAATTAAATATTTAGAGTTGAGGGGAGCAATCCCGTTCTAGCCAGTTGAGGACAAAAATAATGAACAAATGAGCAAGAGAGGAGAGGAGAGGAGCTGAAAAGTTATACAAAGACCAAGGATAACACAAAACACACAAATTACTTTAACATTGAAAACTAGAGACGGCCGCATATTTCCAAGGATACATTTCATAATAGTTCCATAACTGATATTTTGATTGGCTTTAATCAAATTCATTACCTTGGAAAGGGATATCAGAGGAAGAACGTTGTCTAACTAATGAAATGTATGTGGCTCATATGAGCATGTATTCGCATCCCTGATGAATGCATCTCCCAGTCTGATGATGTGATGATGAGTTTCTAAAATAACCTTGTTTCTAAGTTGTTTACAAGAGAAAGATCACCTTCAAGTCTGCCTTAATCATTCTACAGGCATATCTCCCTCTCCTGTCCCTCTCCTGTCCCTCTCCTGTTCCTCTCCTGTTCCTCTCCTGTTCCTCTCCTGTTTCTCTCCTGTTCCTCTCCTGTTTCTATCATGTTCCTGTCCTTTTTCAATCATGTTCCTCTCCTGTTCCTCTCCTGTTCCTCTCCTACATCTGAAATGGCACCCTATTCACTGTATAGTGCAGTCCTTTAGATCTCTGTCTCTCTGTGTGGCTTCATCACAAGTCAAACAAGATGGCGCCGGAGAAGAAGGCAGACGTTTCACGTGACCCCAGCTGATTGTGTTTTTTTGTATTGTTTGTAAAAAAATAAAAATCATATGACCAAAAATAACTTCTAGACATCAGGACTGCGATTACTCACCACGGACTAGCAGAATCCTTTTTTTCCTTTCATGACTCTGACGAGTCCGACGCAGAGGATATATTGCTTCCTCGGGAACAGGCCTCGATCCCCGTGATCTGCGTGAAGAGGTGGCGGAGAAAGAGGGGCCGAAGGTCGGGCTGCCTTCTGAGAATTCGTAGGTGATCGTATAAACCCCCACTTCCCTCCATACTTCTAGCAAACAAGCAATCTTTGGAGAATAATATCGATGAGTTACGCGGAAGATTAAACTACCAATGGGACATTGTAACATCTTATGCTTCACGGAGTCGTGGCTGAATGACGGCAATATCAACATACAGCTGGCTGGTTATACGATGTACCGTCAGGATAGAACAACGGCGTCTGGTAAGACAAGGGGCGGCGGTCTATGTATTTTTGTAAACAACAGCTGGTGCATGATATCTAAGGAAGTCTCGAGCTATTGCTCGCCTGAGGTAGAGTATCTCATGATAAGCTGTAGACCACACTATCTACCGAGAGAGTTTTAATCTGTATTCTTTGTAGTTGTTTACATAAGCAAACAAGAAAACGCTCACCCAGAGGTGGCGCTCCTAGAAGCCGAGGACTTTAATGCAGGGAAACTTAACTACTTAGGGAGTACCCGGTGAAATGTAAGGCACCAAATTCAAAACCCAAAAGGAGAATTATTAACTTCTTTGGGAGCAGCGCACGAGGTGACCGTTTTGGAGAGCCTGGCGTGCCCAAAGTAAAATGCCTCCCATTCAGGCCCAGAAAATAGTATATGCACATATTTAGTACCATTTGATAGGAAACACTCTGAATTTTCTAAAAGTGTTAACATTTCTGTGAGTATAACAGAACGGATATGGCAGGCGAAAACCCGAGGAATTTCTGTCCTGGAAAAAGTGGTTTTGACACATTGCCTCATTTGGAACCCCTCCCTTATGAAAATGCCCATATAAGGGCATATGAATGCCATACCTATTGCTTCCTCTGGATGTCAACAGTCTCGAGAAAGTGTTCTGATTCTTTTTAGATGCTTTTAGATTGTAGAAGAAGACAACAAAGGAAGTGGCCACACAGATGTCAATAGAAGTAAATGCGCGTTCACGGCTTGCGCGCTCTGTGGCTTTCTTATTGCCCAGTTTATATTCCGGTTGAAATATTATACTATTTATACATAAAAGTGTTCCTAAGGATACATTTACAATTATGTTTGATTGTTCTTGGACAAGTTTATAGGTATAAGTTGAACGAGTTCTCTTCACGTTTCAATGGACGATTGGAGGCTGTATTTTCTCATTATAACGCGCCAACCAAACGGATATTTATGGATATAATACATTACTTTTTCTAACAAAAGAACCATGGATTGTCTTCGTTGGACACTTGGGAAGCCCTCAGCAGAAGTTCTTCAAAAGGTAATTGATTTGTTTTCGCTGTGAAATGTGTTTTCTGTCAACCGTGGAGGCTTATGAATTTATGGTAATGGGAAAAATATGTTAGGTGCTACCCTCAAACAATCAAATGTAGTGCTAGCGCCCCACCACTCCGTAAGAAGTTAAATCCATGTTAAATGTGCAACCAGAGGAAAAAAATCTCTGGACCACATATACCCCACACACGGAGACGCATACAAAGCTCTCCCTCGCCCTCCATTTGGCAAATCTGGCCATAATCTTATCCTCCTGATTCCTGCTTACAAGCAATAATCAAAGCAGGAGGCACCAGTGACTAGATCAATAAAAAAGTGGTCAGAGGAAGCAGATGCAAAGCTACGGTGTTGTTTTGCATTCACAGACTGGAATATGTTCCGGAATTCCTCCGATGGCACAGTCATTGCCTTCATCGATAAGTGCATTGATGATGTTGTCCCCACAGTGATCGTGCGTACAAACACCAACCAGAAGCCATGGATTACAGGCAGCATCCGCACTGAGCTAAAGGCTAGAGCTGCTGCTTTCAAGGAGCGGGACTCTAACCTGGAAGCTTATAAGAAATCCCTCCAACAAACCATTAAACAGGCAAAGCGTCAAAACAGGACTAAGATCGAATCGTACTACACCGGCTCTGACGCTTGTCAGATGTGAAAGGGCTTGCAAACCATTACATACTACAAAGGGAAGCACAGACGAGAGCTGCCCAGTGACACGAGCTTACCAGACGAGCTAAACTACTTCTATGCTCACTTCGAGGCAAATAACACTGAAACATGCATGAGAGCACCAGCTGTTCCCAAAGACTGTGATTAAGCTCTCTGCAGCCAATGTGAGTAAGACCTTTAAACAGGTCAACATTCACAAGGACGCAGGGCAAGACGGATTTACAGGATGTGTACTGCAAGCATGCGCCGACCAACTGGCAAGTGTCTTCGCTGACATTTTCAACCTCTCCCTGTCTGAGTCTGTAATACCAACATGTTTGAAGCAGACCACCATAGTCCCTGTGCCAAAGAACACTGACGTAACCTGCCTAAATGACTACCGACCTATAGCATTGACGTTTGTAGCCATAAAGTGCTTTGAAAGGCTGGCCATGGCTCACATCAACACCATCATCCCAGAAACCCTAGACCCACTCCAATTTGCATACCGCCCCAACAGATCCACAGATGATGCAACCTCTATTGCACTCCACACTGCCATTTCCCATCTGGACAAAAGGAACACCTACCTACAGTTGAAGTCGGAGGTTTACATACACCTTTACCAAATACATTTAACTTCTTAAGGAGCGGCAGGTGAGGTGACGGTTTTGGAGAGTCTGGCGTGCCCAAAGCAAAATGCCTGCCACTCAGGCGCTAGCGCCCCACCACTCCGTAAGTAGTTAAACTCTGTTTTTCACAATTCCTGACATTTAATCCTAGTAAAAATTCCCTCTCGTAGAGAGGATCACCACTTTATTTTAAGAATGTGACATTTCAGAATAATAGTAGAGATAATGATTTATTTCAGCTTTGTTTTTTTCATCACATTCCCAGTTGGTCAGAAGGTAGCATTGCCTTTAAATTGTTTCACTTGGGTCAGACGTTTCGGGTAGCCTTCCACAAGCTTCCCACAATAAGTTGGGTGAATTTTGGCACATTCCTCCTGACAGAGCTGGTGTAACTGAGTCAGGTTTGTAGGCCTCCTTGCTTGCACACGCTTTTTTCAGTTCTGCCCACAAATGTTCTATAGGATTGAGGTCAGGGCTTTGTGATGGCCACTCCAATACCTAGACTTTGTTGTCCTTAAGCCATTTTGCCACAACTTTGGAAGTATGCTTGGGGTCATTATCCATTTGGAAGCCCCATTTGCGACCAAGCTTTAACTTCCTGACTTGAGACGTTGCTTCAATATATCCACATAATCTTCCAAAGTCACCATTATTAGTCAGTTGTACAACCGAATGCCTTCAACCGAAATGTGTCTTCCGCATTTAACCCAACCCCTCTGAATCAGAGAGGTGCAGGGGGGCTGCCTTAATCGACTTCCACGTCTTCGGCGCCCGGGGAACAGTGGGTTAACTGCCTTGTTCAGGGGCAGAACGACAGATTTTTTTTTTTTCCTTGTCAGCTCGGGGATTCGAACTTGCAACCCTCCGGTTACAAGTCCAACGCTCTAACCACTAGGCTACCTGCCGCCCCTTCCTCCCTCATGATAGCCTCTATTTTGTGAAGTGCACCAATTCCTCCTGCAGCAAAGCACCCCCACAACATGATGCTGCTACCCCCGTGCTTCACGGGTGGGATGGTGTTCTTCGGCTTGCAAGCCTCCCCTTTTTCCTCCAAACATAACAATGGTAATTATGGCCAAACAGTTCTATTTCTGTTTTATCAGACCAAAGGACATTTCTCCAAAAAGTATGATCTATGTCCCCATGTGCAGTTGCAAACCGTAGTCTGGCTTTTTTATGGCGGTTTTGGAGCAGAGGCTTCTTCCTTGCTGAGCTGCCTTTCAGGTTATGTCGATATAGGACTTGTTATACTGTGGATAAAGATACTTGTACCTGTTTCCTCCAGCATCTTCACAAGGTCCTTTGCTGTTGTTCTGGGATTGATTTGCACTTTTTGCACTAAAGTATGTTCATCTCTAGGAGACAGAATGCGTCTCCTTCCTGAGCGGTATGACGGCTGTGTGGTCCCATGGTGTTTATACTTGTGTACTATTCTTTGTACAGATGAACATGGTACTTTCAGGCATTTGGAAATTGCTCCCAAGGATGAACCAGACTTGTGGAGGTCTACACATTTTTTCTGAGGTCTTGGCTGATTTCTTTTGATTTTCCCATGATGTCAAGCAAAGATGCACTGAGTTTGAAGATAGGCCTTGAAATACATCCACAGGTACACGTCCAATTGACTCAAATTATGTCAATTAGCCTATCAGAAGCTTCTAAAGACATGACAACATTTTCTGGCATATTCCAAGCTGTTTAACGGCACAGTCAACTTAGTGTATGTAAACTTCTGTTGTGATACAGTGAATTATAAGTGAAATCTGTCTGTAAACAATTGTTGGAATTACTTGTTATGCACAAAGTAGATGTCCTAACCGACTTGCAAAATCTATAGTTTGATAACAAGAAATTTGTGGAGTGGTAGTTTTAATGACTCCAACCTACATGTATGTAAACTTCCGACTTCAACTGTATGTGAGAATGCTATTCATTGACTACAGAGTTCAACACCATGAACAGGACAACAACCTCTCTCTCAATGTGATCAAGACAAAGGAGATGATTGTGGACTACAGGAAAAAAGAGGACGAGCACGCCCCCATTCTCATCGATGGGGTTGCAATGGAGCAGGTTCCTTGGTGTCCACATCACCAGCAAACTAACATGGTCCAAGCACACCAAGACAGTCGTGAAGAGGTCACGACAAAACCTATTCCCCCTCAGGAGACTGAAAAGATTTGGCATAGGTCCTCAGATCCTCAAAAGGTTCTACAGCTGCACCATCGAGAGCATCCTGACTGGTTGCATCACTGCCTGGTGGGGCAACTGCTCGGCCTCCGACCTCAAGGCACTACAGAGGGCAGTGCGAACGGCCCAGTACATCACTGGGGCCAAGCTCCCTGCCATCCAGGACCTCTATACCAGGCGAGACTATATACCGATACAGAGTCAGTTGCGGGGGACCGGTTAGTTGAGGTAATATGTACACGTAGGTAGAGTTATTAAAGTGACTATGCATAGATGACAACAAAGAATAGCAGTGGTGTAAAGAGGGGTGGGGGTGGGGGCTCTGCAAATAGTCTGGGTAGCCTTTTGACTAGATGTTCAGGAGTCTTATGGCTTGGGGGTAGAAGCTTCTTGGACCTAGACTTGGCACTCAATTGTGTGCAGTAGCAGAGAGAACAGTCTATGGCTTGAGTGGCTGGAGTCGTTGACATTTTTTGGGGCTGCCTGTAAACTGCCTGTTACTCAGGCCCAGAAGCTAGGATATGCATATAATTAGTATCTTTGGATAGAAAACACTCTGAAGTTTCTAAAACTGTTAAAATAATGTATGTGAGTAAAACAGAACTGATATGGCAGGAGAAAACCCAAGCAAAATCCATCTGGGATGTCTGAATCAGTCATGTCACACTGTTTTCAATAGGCCAGCTATTCAAAGCCTTTTTGTTTAACCCCAGATTGCAGTTCCTATGGCTTCCACTAGATGTCAACAGTCTTTAGAAAAAGGTTTGAAGCTTTTATCTTGAAAATCAAGGGAGTAAGACCACTTCTTCCTGAGTCCACGTCAAGTGTCCTGTTTTGGATTTTGCGCGTAACAGGGAATGCGTGCATAGTTCTTTTTCTCTTCTATTCTGCAAGTTATATTCCGTCTGAAATATTATAGCTTATATTCATTTTAGGGTATCTGAGTATTGATTACAAATGATGTTTGACTATGAACTTTACCGGTACTTTTGGGATATCGTTTGTCTGCATGGATGAAAGCCTTTGGGCAGGTGGATTACTGAACAAAACGCGCCAACCAAACGGAGCTATATGGATATAAAGAGGAACTTTATCGAACAAAAGTACCTTTTATTGTGTAAACTGGACGCAAGGGTATGCCATTATACAAAGATCATCTAAGGTAAGCAATTTATTGTATGCTATTTTTGAGTTTTGTGACAGCTATGCTGGTTATGTTATTATGCTAATTGATATATTTGAGCGGGGCGCTGTTCTGCTTTCGCCGTAAAGCCTTTTTGAAATCTGACAACGCTGTTAGATTAATAAGAGTCTAAGCTTTTGAAGGGTGTGCAGCACTTGTATTTTCATGAATGTTTGAAATTAGTGTTTTTGTCATTTGAATTTGGCTCTTTGCATTTCACCGGATGTTGTCAAAATCGAACCCGTTCACGGGATTGGATCCGTACCAGGTTAAACGTCTTACTCACATTGGCTGCGGTGAGCGAGATCACACAATCATCCTGAACAGCTGGTGCTCACATGCAAGGTTCAGTGTTGCATGCCTCGAAGCGAGCATAGAAGGCAATTAGCTCGTCTGGTAGGCTTGCGTCTCTGGGCAGCTCACGGCTGGGTTTCCCTTTGTAATCCGTGATAGTTTAGAAAATCCGTTGAGCTTCAGAGGGGGCATAGTAGGATTCGATCTTAGTCCTGTATTGACCCTTTGCCTGTTTGATGGCTCGTCAGAGGGCGTAGCGGGATTTCTTAAAAATGCCCAGATTAGTGTCCCACTCCTTGAATGCAGCAGCTCTAGCCTTTAGCTCAGTGAGGATGTTGCCTGTAATCCACAGCTTCTGGTTGGGGTATGTACGTAAGGTCACTTATGGGACGATATCATTGATGCACTTATTAATGAAGCTGGTGACTGATGTGGTAAACTTCTCAATGTTATTGGATGAATCCCGGAACATATTCCAGACTGTCCTAGCGAAACAGTCCTGTAGCTTAGCATCCACTTCATCGAGTCACTTCCATATTGAGCGCGCCACTGGTACTTCCAGTTTGAGTTTTTGCTTGTAAGCAGGAAGCAGGAGGACAGAGTTATGGACTGAATTTCCATAGGGAGGGCAAAGCAGGGCCTTGTACGCGTTTTAATGTGTGGAGTAAAGGTTATCTAGAGTTTTGTCACCTCCAGTTGCACAGGTGACATGCTGGTAAAAATTTGGCAAAACTGATTTCAGTTTTCCTGCATTAAAATCACTGTCCATGATAAACGCTGCCTCTCAATGTGCATTTTCTTGTTTGTTTATGGCCCTATACAACTTGTTGAGTGTGGTCTTAGTGCCAGCATCGGTTTGTGTTGGTA
This sequence comes from Brachymystax lenok tsinlingensis, assembly GCA_030435695.1. Taxonomy (NCBI): domain Eukaryota; kingdom Metazoa; phylum Chordata; class Actinopteri; order Salmoniformes; family Salmonidae; genus Brachymystax; species Brachymystax lenok. Next base: position 24,086,858 of record CM059781.1, read on the forward strand.
AATAGACGGCTACGAAAAATATATATGAAAACTCTCTTGGTAAATAGTATGGTCTGCAGCTTATCATGAGTTATTCTAAATCAGGCAAGCAAAAACATGAAACTTCCTTAACATTAGAGATCGCACATCTGCTGTTGTTAACAAAGAGACACACCCCTACTCCCTTCATCTTACCCAAGTCTGCCGTCCGGTCTTGACGATGAATAGAAAAACCAGAGAGATGTATATTATCCATGTCTCTTTCAGCCACGACTCTGAGAAACATAGGATATTTCAGTTTCTCAGGTCCCATTGATAGGATCGTCTCGAACGGAGCTCATCCAGTTTGTTCTCCAGTGACTGCACGTTCACCAACAGAACAGAGGCAGTCTATTGGCAGTCTATTTGCTGGCCGACGTAGTCTCGCCAGGATGCTGCCTCGCCTACCTCTCTTTTGCCGCCGCTCTCTTTCGATGCCGCTTCCTCTTTCGAGGCTCACGGATTAGGGCCTGGTCCGGAGGAAGCAGAGTGTCCAGAGCTGCCGACTCATTAAAGGTTACATTTTCATCCAAATCGAGGTTAGTGATCACTGTTCTGATGTCCAGAAGCTGTTTTCGGTCATAAGAAAATGATGGAGGAGACATTATGTACTTTACTTGATGAATTGATCTTGTGCTATACAAAGATAAATAACAAAAACATTCTAAACTAATCAAATCTGTAAGGGGTTGGATTTATTGCATCCGTTACTGAGATGGTTTAGGTAGTTTTGTTTGTTAAGTCCTTCGCTATAGCAATCATTTTGAATGCAGTTTTTGGATGGTAAAATACTTCAATTGTTGGATATCCTCCCTCTGGCTAGATTCCAATAGGAATTACTAATAACATCATTTTGACTTGCAGGTCTGATGTGGCCCATGAGACATGATTTTACGACCATAATAACTAACTAAAGGCCTTACGCATTGTATAATATGTGGTCATAAATTGTTCACTTTTAACTGAAACATATTCTGGAATATAAATTACTGAATGCAACAACCATGTCTCTGTCACTAACCAACACAGTCATGGGTGGGTATCTCTCACATTCACTCGAAAGGCATACTGGGAAATATGCAAATATTGCTTTACACCCCACAGTGTTAAAACAACACCCCAGTGTATAGTGTTTAAAACCGAAATGCCTTGTGCTGAATAAACATGTTCATGTGTTTAAAAATTGTCAAATTGAATAAACATGTTCTGATGTTTACAATCTAAACACTGTAACACATTTACATTGACATTCTAAATGCCTTCACGCGTTTAAAAAGTGTGAAAGAAAAGTGTTTAGTTATGTGTTCAGATCGTAAACACTTGGTTTTACAGTGTTTAAGATGAACCTGAATCAAACGTAAATTAATAAATGCACTTGCTTTCCATGCCGTTAGCATTCATGGACGCAACTTCCAATATAAAATGGCAATAAATATACTATTTGAAACATAAACAAATCACTATCCAGAGACTTAGAAAATAAATGGTATATTGTATTGTATAACATAAGTGTTAGTTATGGATGAATGGCACATTCATGTCCTCTGACATCATAGTAGCTGAAGCAGCAGTGTGATCTGAAGTTCAGGGCCTTTAACTGATAGGGTTTCATCCCAATGACAACCTATTCCCTTTATGGTGTATTACTTTCCACCACTATTTCCCCCTCCTCCTCTTCTTCTTCTTCTTCCTCCTCCTCCTCCTCCTCCTCCTCCTCCTCCTCCTCTCTATACCTCTACAATGGTCGGTCTCTCTCTCTCTTTCTCACTCTCTCTCTCTTTACAGAGGCTGTTTGTTTTTTTTCTGAGAGGAGAGATGGAGAAGAGAGGTGGGAAGAGAGGAAAGGTGGAGGGCACTTCATCGCTTCATCTTGCTAATGGTGCTAACGAGTGCCTGATGAGTACCTTCCTGCCTCCCTGTGCTAACAGCATTAGGCTAACAGCAGCATTAACCATTAATCAATAGGTAAGACAGGATACAACAGGCCCCAATGGGCTCCTGCATTCAGCTTGACTGTAGTCTATAGGGAGTTCAGGTCTCACTGTGTGTTGTCCTCCTTATTCTATCTCTCCTCAGTTTATTATCCTCTCTTTCTTATTCTTCTCTCTCCTCTCTTCTTCTTTCTCCCTCTCCACACTCGTCTCTTTCTCATCTCTCTTTTTCTCTCACTCTTCTCTCTATCTCCCCACGACCCCCTCTCTCTCTGTCTCTCTCTCTGTGGACTGTGGGCAGTAAATGCCTGGTGAAAGGATAGAGTCAGGAGCAAGCTAGAAGCAGGCAAGAACCGCTAGAGTAGAGTAGAGTGGGGATTTAGGTTCACAGAGAGCCAGGTTACTGGCGCATCCATGCAAAAAGCAAATTACCCAGTATTGCCTCACAGAGGAGGGCCACATGCAACAGACCAAAGGTTAAGAGATAGAAAGTGTCGATGATTACAGTCAAATCCATGTACTGGGAACCTCACTTATGCTGAATTGCTTCAGTGGATGGCAGACTGACCGTACTCTATGGATAGGCCTGCCCTGACCTCTTAGAAGTAGAAAAAAACAAAGGCTATGTTTTGGAAGAATACTTGGCAGGGGAAGAGATGTAGGGTGAGATGGTTACCTCCTAGACTGACTGTCCATCTGAGAGCTATAGCATTCAGAGATCGTAACCTCTACTTCGGAGCAGAAGGGGTGACTTGTTTGTGTGTGTGTGTGTGTGTGCACCGATGCCTGTGTGTGTGTGTGTTGTGTGTGTGTGTGTCTGTGTGTGTGTGTGTGAGAGTGACAGGGTTGATGGCTCGGTGGAGAAGTCACAGCACTGACAGCTCTTAGAGGTGACGGGTGACACGGGGTGTCATGCATGACCACGGGGCTACAGAGTAAAGGCAGCTCCTGTCTCACTGGTTGCGTCCCAAATGCAGTTTATTCCCTATATAGTGCACTACTTTATAAAAGTTTGGGAGGCACACATTGGCTGTACCAGCTGGCCTCTTGTCACAGGCATGACGGGATAAGGGGGTGGGTGACAGTGTAGCGGAAGAAAGAGGCGTTGATTTTGTACGTTTGAAAAGGTCCAGAGGACGTCAATTGATGCCTTCGTTGGCGCTTACCAAAAACAAACAATGGCGCAGCACTGAAACTCAAGAGGCTCAGAGCCAGAGCATGCTGCTTAGACCACTGACCATGTCAGTTCACAATTATCTAGCAAGCAGGGAGAGTACTTGATGATACTTAGTGGAAACAGAGCACTGTTTTTCATTATTTTGTTTTAAGCCTTCCCCAAACCATAGCCCTAACCTGAACCACTCAGAATTAATACCTCAAATTAACCCTTTGAGTTGTTTCTGTTTTAACCACGTGTGATTAATTGGTCAATAATTGAAGTTCATCCAATTACGGCAAATTCCGAAGTGAAAGAAGGAGATCAGGTTGAGGACACACACACGCGCGCGCGCGCGCGCGCACACACACACACACACACACACACACACACACACACACACACACACACACACACACACACACACACACACACACACACACACACACACATAGAGCTGGGAAACTGGGACAATTTGAAACTGGGAGTTCTAGGTCCCCATGTGAGAGGGAAGAGATGGAAGAAATAGGAAGACCATCATCTCATCTTGTATTCCTCATACTCATTCAGCCTGTCTGTCTTTGGTCTACGGTCTCTGGTGGGCACCAGCAAACACACACAAGCCCCCTCTGTACTGAGGGAAAGTGTAAGAGGGACACCATGCAAATTTGATGAGGGGAAAACCAAATGATAAAGAATAATTTAAAGACGCTTGGATAGAGGCTGACCAGTAGGCCTACATGACATGTACACTGAGTATACAAAACATTAAGAACACCTGTTTTTTCCATGACATAAACTGACCAGGTGAAAGTTATGATCCCTTATTGATGGCACTTGTTAAATCCACTTCAACCAGTGTAGATGAAGGGGAGGAGACAGGTTAAATAATTATTTTTTAGCCTTGAGACAATTGAGTTATGGATTGTGCATGTGTGCCATTCAGAGGGTGAATGGGCAAGACAAAATATTTAAGTGCCTTTGAACGGGGTATGGTATTATGTTGAAGGTACACCGGTTTGTGTCATGAGGGTTTTTCACGCTGAACAGTTTCCCATGTGTATCAAGAATGGTCCTTCACCCAAAGGATATCCAGCTAACTTGACACAACTGTGGGAAGCATTGGAGTCAACATGGGCCAGCATCCTTGTAGAACGCGTTGAGTCCATGCCCCATGAATTGAGTCTGTTCTGAGGGCAAAAGGGAGTGCCACGCAATATTAGGAAGGAGTTCCTAATGTTTTGTATACTCAGTGTATATTCAACCAAGCATGAGAAGAGAAGAATGGTATCGGAAATTATTCTTCCATTTTCATTAGATCTTTGTTCTTATCAACTGACTTGCCTGTAGAAATAAAGGTAAAATACATGTTAAAAATAGTAATTTATTTTGATGTTTCTCACCTGTAATCTCCCTAACAGTCCGAAACACACTCAGTTTCTCTGGATCCAGAGCCTCAATGTTGTGGTACACATCCCTGTGAGAGAGGGAAGGGGGGTGAGAGAGAAAGTGGAAAAGAGAGAGAGGAAGAGAGGAGAGAGAGAGGAAGACAGAGGAAGTGAGAGAGAGCAAGAAAGAGAGAGATGAAGAGAGAGATGAAGAGAGAAAAGAAGCAGGATGAGAGATGGGGAGGGAGAGAGAGAGTGGAAAGGGAGAGAGAGAGAGAGCGAGAGAAAGAGAGAGAAACAGAGTTAAAGACAGACAAATATAAACATAAAGCTGTCACATCACACACATAACAACTGTCTATTCTGTATTGCAGGGAGGCAAGATGTGCTCCACTGTGCTCCTCTGTGCTCCTCAGTGCTCCTCAGTGCTCCTCTGGCTCTGTTTAGAGAAATAGCTGGAGGGGTTTCATGGTCTCAGGCGCTGCAGTCACTGTACTGTACTGTACACCCACTCTTCCACTGTGTATACTGTACACAACTAGCAACGGCCTGCTAAGATAGCTGACATGAGCTTGGATTGCAGATGGAATAATAATGAACATGCTGACCCCCATAACAAGGACATAATACTCTATGCACTGTTGCATGCTACACTGTGCCTATACTTTACTATAGTATATACTGTGGTATACCAGTAAGGTACTGTGTACTCTTAGGCACTGAAGCCATTATATGTGCTGTTATTACTAAGTACCTGAGGGAGTCTCTCAATTTACCTGGTTAGCAGGGTTGGGGTCAGTTCCATGTCAATTCAGTCAATTTTGGCAAGTAAGCTTTCAGTTTATTTCCTGAATTGAGTGAATTGAAATGGAACTGACCACAAACACTCTGGTGTTAATGTAGCTAATGTGGAATGTCTAACTGGATAGCTATATGTGCGCCAGTAGAGTCCATCGTTGACATCACCCACTCTGAGACCTACAGTGCCTTCAGGAAGTATTTATACCCCTTAACTTTTTCCACATGTTTTGTGTTACAGCCTGAATTTAAAATTGATTAAATATAATTTTTGCCCACACAATATAACAAGGTGCTAAACCCCATAATGAGAAAATGTTTTTAGAAATGTTTGCAAATGTATTGAAAATAAAATACAGAATATCTAATTTACATAAGTATTCACACCCATGGGTCAATACATGTTAGAATCGCCTTTGACAGGAATTACTTTCTGGGTAAGTCTCTAAAAGCTTTAAACACCTGGATTATTTTTTTAATTCTTCCATCTCTGTCAAGTTGGTTGTTGATCATTGCTAGACAGTCTTGCCATATAATTTCAAACCGATTTAAGTCAAAACTGAAACTTGGCCAACATTCACTGTCGTCTTGGTAAGAAACTCCAGTGTAACCTTTTCCTTGTGTTTTAAGTTATTGTCCTGCTGAAAGTGTCTGTTGGAAAGCAGACAACAGGGTTTTCCTTTAGGATTTTGCCTGTGCTTAGTTCTATTCCGTTTATTTATATCCTATGATGTTGGATTTTCCCCAAACATAACACTTTGTAATCAGGACATGAAGTTAATTTCTTTGCAATTTTTATTGCAATTTTACTTAGTCCCCTATTGCAAACAGGATGCATGTTTTAGAGTATTTTTATTCTGTACAGGCTTCCTTCTTTTCACTCTGTCATTTAGGTTAGCATTGTGGATTAACTACAATGTTGTTGATCCATCCTCAGTTTTCTTCTATCAAAGCCCTTTAGCTCTGTAACTGTTTTAATGTCACCATTGGCCTCATGGTGAAATCCCTGAGCGGTTTCCTTCCTCTCTGGCAACTGAGTTAGGAAAGACGCCTGTATCTTTGTAGTGACTGGGTGTATTGATACACCATCCAAAGTGTAATTAATAACTTCACCATGCTCAAAGAGATATTCTATGTTTTTTTTACCCATATATCAATATGTTCCCACCTTTGTGAAGCATTGGAAAACCTCCCTGGTCTTTGTGATTGAATCTGTGTTTGAAATTCACTGCTCGACCTTACAGATAATTGTGTATGGGCTACACAAACAAGGTAGTCATTCAAAAATCATGTTAAACACTATTAATTGCACAAAGAGTGAGTCCATGCAACGTATTATGTGGCTTGTTTAGCATAATTTATTTAGGCTGCCCATAACAAAGGGTTTGAATACTCATTAACTCAAGATATTTCAGATTTTAATTTTTAATTCAATTGTTAAAAACATGAAAAAATAATTCCACTTATTTTGGGGTATTGTGTGTAGGACAAAAGTTAAGCGTTGTGAATACTTTCTGATGGCACTGTAGAAGTAGCTGTTTCCCTCGCTTTGCAAGGGCCTTGGCTTTTGTGTCTTTACAGGAAACACAGATTTGAGGGGGAATTGTGTTTTTGGGAACAAAAGGTACACTACATTACTAAAAGTATGTGGACACCTGCTCGTCGAACAACTCATTCCAAAATCAGTGGCATTATTATGGAGTTGGTCCCCACTTCGCTGCTATAACAGCCTCCACTCTTCTGGGAAAGATTTCCACTAGATGTTGTAACATTGCTGCGGGGACTGATGTTGGGCGATTAGGCATGGCTCGCAGTCAGCGTTCCAATTGATCCCAAAGGTGTTCGATAGGGTTGAGGTCAGGGCTCTGTACAGGGCAGTCAAGTTCTTCCACACCAATATCGACAAACCATTTCTGTTTGGACCTTGCTTTGTGCACGGGGGCATTGTCATGCTGAAACAGGAAAGGGCCTTCCCCAAACTGTTGGCACAAAGTTGGAAGCACAGAATCTTCTACAACGTCATTGTATGCTGTAGCGCTAAGATTTCCCTTCACTGGAACTAAGGGGCCTAGCCTGAATTATGAAAAACAACCCCAGACCATTATTCCTCCTCCACCAAACTTTACAGTTTTACAGGCACTATTCATTGGGTTGTCCTGGCATCCACCAAACCCAGATTAGTCCGCCGGACTGTCAGATGGTGAAGCATTATTCATCACTCCAGAGAAGGGTTTCCACTGCTCCAGAGTCCAATGGCGGTGAGCTTTACACCACTCCAGCCGACACTTGGCATTGTGCATGGTGATATTAGGCTTGGGTGCGGCTGCTCGGCCATGGAAACCCATTTCATGAAGCTCCCGACGAACAGTTCTTGTGCTGACGCTGCTTCCAGAACAGTTTGGAATCTGGTACTGAGTGTTGCAACCGAGGACAGACTTTTCTTAATCACTACACGCTTCAGCAGTTGGCGGTCCCTTTTTGTGAGCTTGTGTGGCCTACCACTTCGCGGCTGAGCCATTGTTGCTCCTACTAAACGTTTCCACTTCACTATAACAGCACTTACAGTTGACTGGGGCAGCTCTAGCTGGGCAGAAATTTGACAAACTGTTTTGTTGGAAAGGTTGAAAGTCACGTTGAAAGTCACTGAGCTCTTCAGTAAGTCCATTCTACTGCCAATGTTGTATATATGGTTTACTTGGTGTGTGTGTGTGTGTGTGTGTGTGTGTGTGTGTGTGTGTGTGTGTGTGTGTGTGTGTGTGTGTGTGTGTGTGTGTGTGTGTGTGTGTGTGTGTGTGTGTGTGTGTGCGCGCGTGCGTGTGTGCGTGTGTGTGTGTATGTGTGAGTGTGCATGTTTGAGTGCGTGCTTGTGTTGGTGAATGTGTGTGTGTTCTGCTCTCACCCTTTAATGCCAGTGATGAGGAAGACCAGGTTTCCATTGATCTTGGTACAGTTGGTGAACTTGTCTATGTTGCTGGAGTCCACAGTCTGGGCTGACTGCAGACTGGCTGTACCTATACCGTCACAGGCTAAAACAGACAAGGAGATGAAGATGAAGAAGGAGAAAAGATGACTGGCTCAAAATGTCCACAAATGTTCAAAGGAAACAGGTGTTCTACTTCATTCCAACCACTTCAAAATGCATCCAGTACACTCACATGGAACAGACAGTCACCAGAAGACACACAGAGGTTGTAGAGGTTGGAGCAGTGGGTAAGCCATTGTCATACACAACCACAACCACAGCACAAACACAGCACAACACAGCACAACCACAACTACATCCAATCAACCAGATGAATATACTGGATGTGAATGACAGTGGAATAAGGTCCAGGACAGTGCAGGATTAAGATACCTTTTGGACAGATATCAGTGCAGGCGATGCACATCTTGATGCGGTCATTTTCTACTTCCATCTTGTTGCTGGGACAAGCCCTCACACAGGAGCTGTGGTCCACCACAAAGTTATCTGGAACAGCATACACAGAGTTAACCATGGTATGTGTCAGATCAATTGCATGATAACAGACTCTCACACTCAGGTATTGATATATGAAGGGACAAGTACAACTGTATGACTGACTGCCATGGAGCTATACCGTAAATGAATGTCTACTTTATGCTTGTGAGACTTGAAGGCAGTGAATAGTAGTGAAACGTTTCCACTGCTGCTGTTCTACTGAAGATGACTCATCTGATTAAAGACGTTCCCTGTCCTCTTATCTTGTTTTATTGTTCTCTCCAGGTAAGAACGTATTTGCTCTACTGCTTTGGCTGGCATGATATCTGATAGTCTGAACTGAGGAAGGAAGAGTTTAGGGACACACAGACACATCAAATGATTGCTTTGCTCGCAGCCTCAGGCTTAGATATGGACACCTAAATTGCAGGGGTCCTTGTGGCAGGCCATCTCCAGAATAACATGGTATAGTGGGGCCTGGTCTACAGTAGTGCATTAGGGAATAGGGTAGAAAGGATAGCAGAAGCGCAAAGCAGAAAGCCAGAGCTACAGATCAGAGCGCTTAGCGCAGTGCCTAGCAGAGTGCCGGGCACACGCCCCAATTCAAAAGACCACAAAAAGACTCCATTGCTAAAAAAATTGTTAATTATGTACCTTTCTTCTCCCTCACTCTGCACCCATTCCCCTCTCCCTCCCTCCCTCCCATCCCTGCCTGCTACCCTCCTTCCCAGTACCCCATCCTCTTTGTCTTTGTAGGGTTGTATCTGGCATGTGAGCCAAAATAACTCCCAACAGTGTCTTGAAATCTGTACAAAACACCCACTCATCCTGGCTATTTAAATCAGCACTGAGCGTATAGAGGAGTGGAGAAGAAACGAGCAGAGAGAGACAGGTCATTTAAATCAATGGAGGAAATGGCTGCTTTAAAGGAAAGGGAGGATGAAGGGGAGATGTGAAGAGGGTGCTAAGTAGAGATGACCAAGGAAGTTTCTTTCTGGGTTCTTCTGAAAAAAAAAGTTCAGACTTAAAAAAAAAAGGAGGGTTGAGAAATTAATCAATATCCTGAGGCCCTTGGTAGTTCATGAGCATAACCAGCCTGCTCTGCTCAGCTAGTGATGATGTTTCAAGGCCTAGGCAAAATAAAATAACCCCATAACATCAAAGATCCACCACCATATTTTACTGTAGGTATGGGATTCTTTTCTGGACATGCATTGGTGTGCGTGGACAAAGAGCACTATTTTCATAGCATCCAACAAGTCATAACTCAATTTTTTGGAGTTATTCAGAGCCACCCTTTACCTTGATGACAGCTTTGCATATATTTCTTTACATGTATTGAAAGCAGTAACTCCCCCAAATGTACTCTGAATATTAAATGACTCTAAGACCAAGAACATGCATTTAAAATAGCTTCTGAAGTTTCATAATTGTAATGTTCGTTAATGGCAAAATTTGGTAATATGCTTGGAGATAAGAGACTTTCATCAGACAGCAATGAAATGTAAACACCCGGAGTTTGCTAAATGGCATTGGCACTCGGATTGGAACTGGTGCTTTGGTCAGATGACATGAAAAAATTGCTCTTTGGCCACACCAGTGGTGTTGGATATATGGTCAAAATATGTTGGGATTTTTTATGTTATGGGGCTATTTTGCTTCCACTGGTAAAACAGATGTTTTATGTCCCATTATTTCACAAAAGTATGTGTACTGTATGTTGTTGTGTGTGTGTCATTCCTTACGTGGGCACTTCTTGACGCAGAAGGCTCCGTAGGTGTACTTGGCTCTGGGGTTGCTTTCCAGCTGGAAGGTGGTGGGGTTGTATACATGGGGCTGGGGGCACTGGGTCACACATGCTCCGCTGTCGTTGAAGTTGGTGCAAGCCTGTAGATGAAACACACACAATTACGCGCGCGCGCACACAAATTAGTGCTGGGTGCTCATGGAAACACAGTTAGCACATAGCGGATTCCAGCTAAATAACAGTCATTAAAGATTTTTTTTGTCACTCGCAGCCATATGCTTTCCAAGCAAGCACATGATCAAGTAACTGGTATGTAGCTGTAAACACAAAGACTCTTAAACACATACACAGACTTAATGAGTGACAAATGGCACCCTATTCCCTATGTAGCACACCACCTTTAATAGGGCTTTGGTTAAAGACACAGAACTATATAGGGGACAGGGTGCCACTTGGGATGCAGCCCTAGAGTTTGATACAGGCTGTTTTTCCAGTCTGAAGATAGCTCAGGTGTGAATAACATGAAAACCATTGATTTGAATCCGGTTGAAAAAGGAATATCAATAGTTAGAACTCCCAGTATCTAATTAAACAGAAAGGAGAGCCCAATACATCATGAAACATAACACAATAAACTCTGGAAATAAGTTAGATCCAGAAGGGATAAATGGATAAAGAGAAAAAGAGAGAGAGAGAGAAGAGAGAGAAAAAGGAGAGATAGAAAAAATATTACACTACCAGTAAAAGGTTGTAGAACACCTACTCATTCAAGGGTTTTTCTTTCTATTTACTATTTTCTACATTGTAGAATAATAATGAAGACAACAAAACTATGAAATAGCGCATATGGAATCATGTAGTAACCAAAAAAGTGTTAAACAAATCAAATTATAATTTACATTTGAGATTCTTCAAATAGCCACCCTTTACCTTGATGACAGCCTTGCACATTCTTGACATTAGAGAGAGAGACAAAGAAAGGGAGGTGGGCACAGCACAAGCCATTGTGGGAGAACATTTTATTTGAACGTTATCTTTCCCACAAAGAACAATCGCTGTGTCCCAAATGGCACCCTATTCCATATATAGTGAACTACTTTTGACCAGAGCCCTATGGGTCCTGATCAAAAGGATTGCGCTATAGAGGGAATACGGTGACTTTGGGAAGACAGTTTAAACAGGGAGATTCTGTGTCAGGAGCGAATTCTCTATGGAAGTATGAATAGCCCCTAATGGAAATAACCTCACATTCACACAAAAGGTCACAGATAAGATAAAAGCTCTGATGTATTAAAGAAGAGAAAAAGAAGAGAACAGAAAGAAATAGACTTGCTGGTCTATAATCAAAAACTCTGTCTATGACGGTTTCAGACTGTTCACCATGGCAACAGGTGATTGAATGGAGGGTTTTCTCTTTTGTGACTATAAGCTTTATAAAGTGTATGTGTGTGTGTTTGTGTGTGTGTGTGTGTGCGTGCATGTCTGTGTCCACACGCAGGTGGGTGTGTGTGTGTGCATGCCCCTGCATGTAAGTGTATGTGTGTGTGTGTGTGTGTGTACATACGAAGCAGTCCGTATCCTTGGGTCCGGAGCATCCTCCTGCACACTCGCGATGGCAGCAGTTACTGACCCAGGGTCCGAAACAGCGACCGTCACACTGCTCAGCACACACTGTTTTAGTCACTGGAGAAAGGCAAAAGGGAAAGGGCATCAGAGCACGATATAATAGGTTCCTATCACAGAAGCATTACTTTGATTAGAATCCAAACAAGGAAACAGAGTGCTTGTGGAAAAAATAGCATCCAAAAAGTTAAATCTATCATGTTGACTGTTTTCCTGCAGAATGACGTCACACATATTGTTTATTAAGCCTAGGCCTGGTCGAAAAAGGCATTCTCAATGGGGATTCTCCATTGAACATGCTTTTCAGTCCATATGACTAGGCTTCCTCTGTGTCCAGGAAACAGACCGATCGACTTCAGCTAAGGCTATAGGGAGTTGAGCTGAGTAAAGAGTATTTTGGAGAGATACCCTGCTGTTAGACTGATGTTCATATGACAGCCTGCCAGTCTGTGGGGCTGTATGGAGCAGAATTTCTATGTTTCCTGTCTGTCATTGACAGTGTGATTGAAACGGCTATCAGCCATCTCTCCTGAATGTGCTGCTTCCACCGCCAGCCCTGTTCTCATTCTCCTCTAGCTCCATTCACCAGTCCTGTTGATGTCCAGCCATATGGGCTTGATGGGTTGCTGATGGACTGATGGGTACGCCTGTCTGTTTGTGTGTGTGTGTGTCGTATGCCTCTGCCTCACCACCCGCCTCACAAGTTGACAGCTGCAGCTGAATACAGGGTGACGTTTAACAGATAAGCATTTCTTCCTCAGAGCCCGTGCTGACGCCCGAGCTGAGGTTTACCTTCCAGTGTGTGTGTGTGTGTGTGTGTGTGTGTGTGTGTGTGTGTGTGTGTGTGTGTGTGTGTGTGTGTGTGTGTGTGTGTGTGTGTGTGTGTGAATGTTGGTGAGCATGCGTGGGTGTGTGCTTGCGCAATAATCAACACTTGCCTTTCAATGTAGCTATATGACGCTGTCAATTTATCCATTTGTGTAATTACGCAAATGCTTGTGGAATATGTCTTGCTGAATAGAGCACAGCACTTATCAGCACTTTGTTGTGCTGGCCATTGGTGATGGTGATACCTTGTCACAGTGAGACTGGCCCGTCTGGTCTGCCAATATTCCTCACCTCTTTTCCCTCCTCCCCGGCACATTCTCCTCCTGCCCTCCTGTACTCCTCTTCTCACTCAACCCCTCCCCTTCCCTTCCCCCTTGTCCTCCTCTCCTCACCTCACTAACGTATCATCAATGCATTCCATTACGCCTGCCATGCGCCTCTCGCCACCGTTAGTGCAATGAAATGGCCTACTTAACAAAAATACATTTTGTTAAACAAATGACCTCATCAGGAGGCGCCACACATGCACATTGACGAACGAAAGCACATTCACACGCCACACAGCCATTGATCTATTTGCCTTAAAAATACTATCCACTTAAAAATACCAGGCAGCCACTACAAATAAAAAGTCATCAATCTCATAAAGTATGCTGAATATCTTCAATTTGAACAGGCTGCTGACAGGGGCATCCGTCACAGCGCTGAATCTTATATCAACGCTGCCTAGCTGTCTGTTTTTATAGAGCAGCAGAGGCCCATGTTTCTGGAGGGGCACTGTCGTAGGCTTGGTGGAGTCGGGGGAGAGAGTGTGCGTGTGTGTGTGTCTGGCTGTTCTGTAGACCAGGGAGCCTGTTTAGGCACCTGCATGTCAGGAGATAATACAGCCAGCCAGCGGTTGATATTGATGAGGGCGTTCTGTATTCAGTACTTGACGTGAGAGTGTTATACTGAGAGTCCTTTGTCTAGCAGTTTCTCACACAGCGCCATAGTATGCTCCAGCCCTATCAACGGGAAAGAAGGAGAGGGATAGAGGGAGAGAAGAGGGATGGAGGGAGAAGGAGGGGGATGGAGAAAGAAGGATAGAGATTGAAGGAGAAGAAGAGGGATAGAGTGAGATGAAGAGGGATGGAGAGATGGAGGAAGAGGCATGCATGGGTAGATGGAAAGATGGAAGAAGATGGATAGAACGGGATGGAGGGATGGAGATAGAGGGATGTGGTCCTCCACTTACATATTGTGCGAAAAATATGATGGAGGGATTCAGGGCAAAAAGAGAGCAAACACGCAGAGCGTTATCTTTTGAGGAGAGATGACGTGCTGTTAACTAGTCACTGGGTGAAGGAGTTCATACTGATTATCTTAATGAGATCAAGCTGCAGAGCACACAGACAGCACGCCAGGGAACACAACAGTGACAATATTAGAGAGAGAGAGAGAGAGAGAGAGAGAGAGAGAGAGAGAGAGAGAGAGAGAGAGAGAGAGAGAGAGAGAGAGAGAGAGATGAAGGAGACAGTAAAATTAGAGAAAAAAAGACAGGGGATGAGGGGATGGAGGGATAGAAATACATACAGTAAACAGAATAGGGGAAATACATGGAACAATCTGGGTAAAAGTGAGAATAGAACAGATGGAGAGAAATTAAAGACATGTACAGTACAGTGACAGAAGCATATGGGGGGCTGGGATAGGCAGACAGCCAGACAGACAGACAGCAGGCCGAGGCAGAAGTACTCAGACAGGACATGAGAGTGATTAATTAGAGACAGAAGAGGGATGTTACAGGCAGTTTGACTTATTCCTCAACCCAACCCTAATGGTGTTTTTCTACAGGACTGTTACAGCACACTTTCTCCTGTTAGAAAGGGACTGTGTGCTTGTCCATGAAGGTATAGAGAGGGTACATAAAAAACATCCCTTCACAGCAGGAGACTAAGGCGTAGTAATATATCAGACATTATATACTAGCAGTACTGCATATCTAAGATTAGTAGCAGTACTGCATATCTACGGATACTAGCAGTACTGCATATCTAAGAATAGTAGCAGTACTGCATATCTAAGAATACTAGCAGTACTGCATATCTAAGAATACTAGCAGTACTGCATATGTAAGAAAAGTATCAGTACTGCATATCTAAGAATACTAGCAATACTACATGTCTAAAAATACTAGCAGTACTGCATATCTAAGAATACTGGTGTGCTGCATATCTAAGAATACTATCAGTACTGTATATCTAAGAATACTAGCAGTACTCTATATCTAAGAAGCTAACCGTCGTGCTGCTATCAGTCCCATGTGTGTGTGTGTGTGTGTGTGTGTGTGTGTGTGTGTGTGTGTGTGTGTGTGTGTGTGTGTGTGTGTGTGTGTGTGTGTGTTTGCGTGCGTGCGTGTGTGATGGTCAGTCCTATGTGCTTACTCAGCACAGCTAACCCAGGATACCTCTCACACACCACAGCTATCTTCAGACTGGCTCACAGGTGAGGCAACAGACGGTGTGTTGTTTAACAGTTTGACTTAATGCAGGGCAGTCATTGGAGTGGGTAGCAGGGGAAATCACAGTTTTTTAAGCCTGAGGAGGCAAGGATTTAAAATCTGCCATTGTGGAGGAGAGCGAGATGGGGCATGAGCCAGAGGAGGAGACGATGGGGAAAAGAAGATAGAGAGAGGAGAGGAGTGAGAGAGAGCTAGAGAGAGGGGAAAAAAGAGAGCGAGAGAGAGAGAGAGAGAGAGAGAGAGAGAGAGAGAGAGAAGAGTCTGTGGGAGGGCCACAGTGCCATAGCTAATTATGCTGCCAGTGTTAAAGTGCACTCCTGTGCTGCCTGTCTGCGTGTCGTGGGTGAGAGGCAGGGGAAAAAGAAAGCGAACGAATGAGAGAGAAAGAGAGAGAGAGAGAGAGAGAGACTGCAGGGAGGTACTCACAGGCCTGACACTGGTCCTCCTTTGGGCCCCAGCAGCGACCATTACAGGAGACGTGACACTTCTGACCTGTGGACGACATGGGGGTAAATTATCCAGTCAAATACTTTCCATAGCAGAGATATTATGATCAAACCACCCATCTTACTAGCTCCTCTTTTAAGCACTGGCATGCTTATGGCTATGATGATTTCAACTGAGTGACACTGTTCAACTCTACTGTTTTGTGTCCTTAATGCACTGTACTAGAGTTGTCTTATTAATGACTGCTGTAGGGGAGAGAGTCAGCGACAACAGCTACTAGCTAGAAACTCTGCTGCTATATTAGTGCTAGCTGTGTTTTGGAGGGCTTAATTGACTGCTTGGTAATTGCAGAGTGAGGCTGGATGAGTGCTGAATGGCGTCCTCTGTCTCTGTTCCACTTCAGTTAAGAGCAATTATATTTAAGACTGACTTTCTCTCTGACATCTCTAGCTCCCTTCCTCTCTCGCTCTCTTCATCCCTCCCTCTCTTCATCCATCCATCCCTCGCACTGGGCACAGATGTCAATTCAACATCTATTCCACATTGGTTCAACGTAATCTCATTGAAATGACAAGGAAACAACATTGATTCAACCAGTGTGTGCCCAGTGGGCTGGTACTCTCTCTGACTCTCCATCAACTGCCCTTTGCTACCCTTCCCTCCATCTCTCACTCCCTCACTCAATCACTCACTCGCTCTCTCACTTACTCAATAGGAATTATAACACATATTGTAAAATAAGTCAGTAATATTGTAACATAAGTCATATCTATCAGTAAAATTGTAAAATAAGTCAGCAATATTGTAACGTAAGTCATATCTATCAATAAAATTGTAAAATAAGTCAGCAATATTGTAACATAAGTCATATCTATCAGTAAAAGATCCAAGATGGCGTAGCAGTGCAAATGTTGTTTGTCGTTCTCCTGTGTAAATTTAGATTTTTTCGTATTTTTTTGTATATGTTTCAATATATTTCAATCTCTTTTTCCATTTTTTAAATTAAATATACCTTCTGGCAACCCGCCTCACCCAATGTGATACGGATCTGGAATTTTTAGACCTTATAGCCAAAGCCTCCATCAGAAACTAGCCATTAGAAGCTAACCAGCTAATTAGCTACTAGCTATTTAGTCGTTGTTAGCCAATGCTAGCGGCCTTTACCTTCAGCACAGACACCAGCCGCTTTTTTGGATAATACTTGCCAGTCTGCACAGCACGATATCTACCCTGAGCATACTGGTCTGGCTAGCACCAGCTAGCCTCGAGCCAGGCGCATCTTCCGGCTAGCAAACAAAATTACTTCAGCTACAATACCTCTTTTGCCAACTGGCCTGGAACCTTTGTCGACACGGAGCCCCACCGATCCATCACGACTGGTCTGCCGACAAAATTCCAACCGTTGTGCCCTCAACCGGCCTTTGCCGGACGTCGGTGAAGACGCTCCTACTAGCCCCGGCCTGCTAACTTTATTTCTTAACGCAATGTCTCCCGCTTGCTAGCATAGTAACGACTACCTAGCGTCTTCCCTGTTATATCTATTGCTGTTCACTGGACCCTATGATCACTTGGCTACATAGCTGATGGCTGCTAGACTGTTCATTAATCACGGTACTCCATTGTGTTTATTTTGTTTATCTGTCGGCCCCAGCCTCAAACTCAGGCCCTGTGTGTAGTTAACTGACCCTCTCTGCCCAGTCATCGCCATTTTACTTGTTGTTGTTGTCTTAGTTGATTAGCTGTTGTTGTCTTAGCTAGCTCTCCCAATCATTGCTTTATTGCTTTATGCCTCGCTTTATTTTTCTCTCTAATGTCAATATGCCTTGTATACTGTTGTTTAGGATAGTTATCATTGTTTTAGTTTACTGCGGAGCCCCTAGTCCCACTCAACATGCCTCAGATACCTCTTTTGTACCATCTCCATCTCCATCTCTCACATTACTTTTTCTAACAAAATAACCATGGATTGTCTTCGTTGGACACTTGGGAAGCCCTCAGCTGAAGTTCTTCAAAAGGTAATTGATTTGTTTTTCGCTGTGAAATGTGTTTTCTGTGAACTGTGAAGGCTTATGAATTTATGGTAATGGGAAAAATATGTGGGGTGCTATCCTCAAACAATCAAATGTGGCGCTTTCGCCGTAAAGCCTTTTTTGAAATCTGACAACGCTGTGATATTGCCAAGAAGCAATCAATATACAAGTGTTGCATAGTCATCAAAAGCTCTGCTTCTTGGCAATATCCCAGCGTTGTCTGATTTCAAAAAGGCTTTACGGCGAAAGCACTACATTTGATTGTTTGAGGGTAGCACCTCCAATATTTATCCATTACCATGAATTCATAAACCATCGCGGTTCCCACAAAACAGATTTTGAAGAACTTCTGCTGAGGGCTCCCCAAGTGTCCAACAAAGACAATCCATGGTTCTTTTGTTAGAAAAAGTCATGTATTATGTATAATGTATCCTTAGGAACACTTCCTAATTCTTCTTCTTCTGCCATCTAAAGCAACTAAATAGAATCAAAACAGTGCCTCGAGACTGTTGACATCCAGAGGAAGCAATAGGTACTGCATTCATACTCCCTTATATGGGCATTTTCATAAGGGAGGGGTTCAAAATGAGGCAATGTGTCAAAATCACTTTTTCAAGGACAGAAATTCCTCGTTTTTTGGCCTGCCATATCCGTTCTGTTATACTCACAGACAAAATGTTAACACTCTTAGAAACTTCAGAGTGTTTCCTATCCAATGGTACTAAATGTGTGCATATCCTATTTTATGGGCCTGAGTGGGAGGCATTTTACTTTTACTCTCCGCTGTGTGATCCGGTTTCCGAGCTGGTCACGGGTGCACTTCAGCCACGCTCAAGGCACTAAACGATATCATAACCGCCATTGATAAAAGACAGTGCTGTGCAGCCGTCTTCATCGACCTGGCCAAGGCTTTCGACTCTGTCAATCACCGTATTCTTATCGGCAGACTCAACAGCCTTTGTTTCTCAAATTACTGCCTCGCCTGGTTCACCAACTACTTCTCAGATAGAGTTCAGTGTGTCAAATCGGAGGGCCTGTTGTCCGGACCTCTGGCAGTCTCTATGGGGGAACCACAGGGTTCAATTCTTGGCCCGACTCTATTCTCTGTATATATCAACGATGTCGCTCTTGCTGCGGGTGTTTCCTTGATCCACCTCTACGCAGACGACACCATTCTGTATACATCTGGCCCTTCTTTGGACACTGCGTTAACCTCTCAGGGATTGCTGGGGCGCTAGCGCCCCAATCCCGACACTACCAGGTGAAATGTAAGGCGCCAAATTCAAAATCCAAAAGTTGAATTATTAAACATCCACCAATATACAAGTGTTCCATACTCATCAAAAGCTCTGTATATTGGCAATATCACAGCGTTGTCAGATTTCAAAAAGGCTTTATGGCGAAAGCAGCACATTTGATTGTTTGAGGGTAGCACCTCACATATTTTTCCCATAGCCATGAATCGATTAGCCATCATGGCACACACATAACACATTTCACAGCGAAAACAAATCAATTACCTGTTGAAGAACTTCTGCTGAGGTCATCCTAAGTGTCCAACGAAGACAATCCATGGTTCTTTTGTTAGAAAAAGTAATGTATTTTATCCATAAATCCTCCATTTGGTTTGCGCGTTATAATCAGAAACGACAGCCTCCACTACTCCATTGAAACGTGATGAGAACTCGTTCATCTTATACCTATAAACTTGTCCAAGAACAATCAAACATAGTTTTAAATGTATCCTTAGGAACACTTTTACGTATATTTACTATTATAAATCAACCGGAACATAAACTGATCGATAAAGACGGTAAAAAAGACACTGCGCGCCTTGTCTGGGTACTGTACTGGGTACTGTTTACATAAAAAGGTCACTTCCTGGTTTGCTCTTATTCTCTGGTCTAATTCATCCAAAATGAAATTTTACACTGTCTCGAGACTGTTGACATCTAAAGGAAGCGATGGGTACTGCATTCATATGTCCTTATATGGTCATTTTCATGAGGGAGGGGTTCCCAATGATAAAAGACAGTACTGTGCAGCCGTCTTCATCGACCTGGCCAAGGCTTTCGACTCTGTCAATCACCGTATGTGTCCTCAAAACCACTTTTTCCAGGACAGAAATTCCTTGGGGTTTCGCCTGCCATATGCGTTCTGTTTCACTCACAGACAAATGGTTAACACTTTTGGAAAATTCAGAGTGTTTCCTATCCAATGGTACTAAATATGTGCATATCCTATTTTCTGGGCCTGAATGGGAGGCATTTTACTTTGGGCACGCCAGGCTCTCCAAAACCGACCCCTCAGCTGCCACTCCCTAACAAGTTAACAAACCTCCAAACGAGCTTCAATGCCATACAACACTTCTTCCGTGGCCTCCAACTGTTCCTAAATGCTAGTAAAACCAAATGCATGCTCTTCAACCGATCGCTGCCAGCACCCGCCCTCCCGACTAGCATCACTAGTCTGGACGGTTCTGACTTAGAATATGTGGACAACTACAAATACCTGGGTGTCTGGCTAGACTGTAAACTCTCCTTCCAGAAACGCCCGTTCTCAGGTTTGTTCAACGCTGGTCCGACCAATCTGATTCCACGCTGCAAGATTGCTTCGAGCACGTGGACTGGGAAATGTTCCGGATAGCATCTGACAACAACATTGATGTATACGCTGATTCGGTGAGCAAGTTTATTAGCAAGTGCATTGGTGATGTGGTACCCATAGCAACTATTAAAACCTTCCCCAACCAGAAACTGTGGATTGAAGGCAGCATTCGCGCAAAACTGAAAGCGCGAACAACTGCTTTTAACCAGGGCAAGGCGACCGGAAACATGACTGAATACAAACAGTGTAGCTATTCCCTCTGCAAGGCAATCAAACAAGCTAAGCGTCAATATAGAGACAAAGTAGAGTCCCAATTCAATGGCTCAGACATGAGAGGAATGTGGCAGTGTCTACAGTCAATCACGGACTACAAAAAGAAAACCAGCCCCCACAACGTTCTGCTCCCAGACAAACTAAACAACTTCTTTGCTTGCTTTGTGGACAATACAGTGCCAGCGACAAGGCCCGCTACCAAAACCTGCGGGCTCTCCTTCACCGCAGCCAACGTGAGGAAAACATTTAAATGTGTTAACCCTCGCAAGGCTGCTGGCCCAGATGGCATCCCTGACTGTGTCCTCAGAGCATGCGCAGACCAGCTGGCTGGTCTGTTTACGGACATATTCAATCAGTCCCTATACAAGTCTGCTGTTCCCACATGCTTCAAGAGGGCCACCATTGTTCCTGTTCCCAAGAAAGCTAATGTAACTGAGCTAAATGACTATCGCCTCGTAGCACTCACTTCCGTCATCATGAAGTGCTTTGAGAGACTAGTCAAGGATCATATCACTTCCATCCTACCAGATACACTGGACCCACTCCAATTTGCTTACCGTCCCAATAGGTCCACAGGCAGCCTTAATCGCAATCACACTGCATACTGCCCTAACCCATCTGGACAAGAGGAATACCTATGTAAGAATGCTGTTCATCGACTACAGCTCAGCATTTAACACCATAGTTCCCTCCAAGCTCGTCATTAAGCTCGAGACCCTAGGTCTCGACCCAGCCCTGTGCAACTGGGTCCTGGACTTCCTGACGGGTCGGCCCCAGGTGGTGAGGGTAGGAAACAACATCTCCACCCCGCTGATCCTCAACACTGGGGCCCCACAAAGGTGCGTTCTCAGCCCTCTCCTGTACTCCCTGTTTACCCATGACTACGTGGCCAAGCACGCATCCAACTCAATTATCAAGTTTGCTGATGACACTACAGTGGTAGGCTTGATTACCAACAACGACGAGACGGCCTACAGGGAGGAGATGAGGGCCCTCGGAGTGTGGTGTCAGGAAAATAACCTCTCACTCAATGTCTACAAAACAAAGGAGATGATCGTGGACTTCAGGAAACAGGAGAGGGAGCACCCCCCCCCTATCCACATCGACGGGACAGTAGTAGAGAAGGTGGAAAGTTTTAAGTTCCGGACAAACTGAAATGGTCCACCCACACAGACAGCGTGGTGAAGAAGGCGCAACAGCGCCTCTTCAACCTCAATTCGGCTTGTCACCAAAATCACTCACAAACTTCTACAGACGCACAATCGATAGCATCCTGTCGGGCTGTATCACCGCCTGGTACGGCAACTGCTCCGCCCACAACCGTAAGGCTCTCCAGAGGGTAGTGAGGACTGCACAACGCATCACCAGGGGTAAACTACCTGCCCTTCAGGACACCTACACCACCCGATGTCACAGGAAGGCCAAAAAGATCATCAAGGACAACAACCACCCGAGCCACTAACTGTTCACCCCCCGCTATCATCCAGAAGGCGAGGTCAATACAGGTGCATCAAAGCTGGGACCGAGAAATTGAAAAACAGCTTCTACCTCAAGGCCATCAGACTGTTAAACAGCCATCACTAACATTGAGTGGCTGCTGCCAACCTACTGACTTAAATCTCTAGCCACTTAAAAATAGGAATTGGATGTAACAAATGTATCACTAGCCACTTTAAACAATTTTGTATATAATGTTTACATATCCGACATTACTCATATCAAATGTATACACTGTACTCTAAACCATCTACTGAATCTTGCCTATGCCGTTCGGCCATCGACTCAAATCTCTAGCCACTTTAATAATTATAATTGGATGAAATAAATGTATCACTAGCCACTTTAAACGATGCCATTTATATAATGTTTACATATCCTACATTACTCATCTCATATGTATATACTGTACTCCATACCATCTACTGCATCTTGCCTACGCCGGTCAGCCATCGCTCATCCATATATTTATATGTACATACTCGTATTCATTCCTTTACTCTTGTGTGTAAAAGGTAGTTGTTGTGAATTTGTTAGATTACTTGTTAGATACTACTGCATGGTCGGAACTAGAAGCACAAGCATTTCGCTACACTCGCATTAACATCTGCTAACCATGTGTATGTGACAAATAACATTTGATTTGATTTGATATTAAACATCTCCAATCCAAAATTAAATCCAGAATCGGCTTTCTATTTCGCAACAAAGCATCCTTCACTCACGCTGCCAAACATACCCTCGTAAAACTGACTATCCTATCGATCGTCGACTTCGGCGATGTCATTTACAAATAGCCTCCAACACCCTTCTCAGAAAACTGGACGAGGTCTATCACAGTGCCATCCGTTTTGTCACCAAAGCCCCATATACCACTCCCCACTGCGACCTGTATGCTCTCGTCGGCTGGCCCTCGCTACATATTCCAAGTCATCTATAGGTCTTTGCTAGGTAAAGCTCCGCCTTATCTCAGCTCACTGGTCACCATATCAACACCCACCCGTAGCATGCGCTCCAGCAGGTAAATCTCACTGGTCATCCCCAAAGCCAACACCTCCTTTGGCCGCCTTTCCTTCCAGTTCTCTGCTGCCAATGACTGGCACGAACAAAAATCGCTGAAGTTGGAGACTTACATCTCCCCCACTAACTTTAAGCATCAGCTATCTGAGCAGCTTACCAATCGCTGCAGCTGTACACAGCCCATCTGTAAATAGCCCATCCAACTTTTTTGCTCTTTGCACACCAGTATTTCTACTTGCACATCATCATCTGCACATCTATCACTCCAGTGTTAATTTGCTAAATTGTAATTACTTCGCTACTATGGCCTATTTATTGCCTTAGCTCCTTACGCCATTTGCACGCACTGTATATATACTTTTTCTATTGTGATATTGACTGTACGTTTTTTTTTTTTCCATGTGTAACTGTGTTGTTGTTTGTGTCGCACTGCTTTGATTTATCTTGGCCAGGTCGCAGTTGTAAATGAGAACTTGTTCTCAACTGGTTAAATAAAGGTGAAATATAAATGTTTAAAAAATATTGTAAAATAAGTCATATCTATCAGTAATATGAACCACTTCACTGTCTTTTGATCAGGTTTCTCCTATCTGGGCAAGAAACTGAACCCTCTTCTGCTACACCTCCCTATCTCTCGCTCTCTTTTCCTCCGTCTTTGCTGTCATTCTAAGTTAGCATAAAAACACCAAACAGTCGAAGCTGTTAGAAGCTGATCAGGAGAGGAGACATGGCAATGGGGTAAGCTGGGGAGCTGGAGACAAAGACATGTCTATCGGTAACATATATGTATACCTGAGCCCACACAGAGTTGTATCTGGTGTCATAACCAGGCTTTAGTGTCCAAGGTCTTACTATCTACATTCTAATTCCCATTGACCTTCAGTACAACTATCACACTATTTCTCTCCACATCATAATGTTTCACTACTGAAGGTTAAAATGTCGAAACGAAATTACTTTACAACTTTCCGTGTTATGGGTTTGGCTATGAGAGCTAGAGAGGCTTATATGTGGATTGATAGGGAGTCGATTTCAAATTCCTTTGTTGTTTTGAAGAGCCAATAAAAACAGAAAAAAAACTGGAGTTGTCCCAAGAATAGAGGAGATTATAGTCTAAGGATGGATTACAAGTTTCCAGACCCCTTTGATCTTTAGTAGGATGTGTAGTGTGTGTGTGTGTGTGTGTGTGTGTGTGTGTGTGCGTGTGCGTGTGTGCGCGTGTGCGCGTGTGTGCGTGTGTACGTGTGCGTGTGTGTGTAAATCAGATTATCAAAAGTATTGAGTGAGACCAGTGAAGAGAATGCAATATAAACGGATGATGCTGACACATCATCAATGCTGTAAGCTGGTGTTTGAAGGTTGGCATATCCAGAGGTTGTACTAGGACAGCTAGTCATTAATAACAAATAGAAATCATGCAATAAAGAATTAACCAAAAGCAACAGATATATCACCAACATAAACCCATGACAAAACCACTACATAAAACATGAGGGAACTATAGAGCAAGGGTTACAAACAGACTCGTGAGACAATGAGAGAAAATCAGGTCAGAAGAGCAATAACATAAACCCCCCACCACCCCGACTCTCTTCATCAGATTAGGCCGATGGCATGTTTGTGCCATAAAAAATAATAATAACAATAATATGTTGTCTTTTCTTTGATTACAGAAAGGCATTAGTGACAGATTATGCATTTCTTGGAACTGTTGTTTTACAGATTCAGGTTACTATGTGTATCCCAAATGGCACCATATCCCCTTTATAGTGTACTACTTCCCATAGAGCTCTGGTCAAAAGTAGTGCACTACACTGTAAAGGAAAATGGTTCCATTTGGGACGTATAATAAGTGATTGCTTTTCTGGCTGTTGACACTTCTTGTGTAGCCACTTCTCGGACATCTGTGATGTCATTTCATTAGGGTCACAGTTGTGCAAGGAATATTTTGTAGGCCCTTAGATGTAACATGTTGAGATATTATTATCTTAATTCTGTTTATGGCAGCCTTGTCCTGTATGTCACCATGTGTTTATAACAAAGTTTGTCTCTCTCCATTGTCGTGAAAGCTATGAAGGTAAATTGGTGAAATCATTTATTTGTGTGTGTGTTGGGGCTGGATGGGGCTGAATGGGGCCGGATGGATAGACATTTCCGATTTTGTTGGTGAGTTACTCGCATTTAATAATGATATTGGTGGTCATAGTCTGTTTCTTCTTATTCTTGTAAAAGACATCCAGGCTACATATAAAAGTGTTAAGAAAATGAGTCTACGTTTTCCATTGGTGAGCTACTCACATGTAACACTGCTATTGGTGGGCACAACTAGAGGGCTGACTCGGGCGTTCTTGACGATGTCTTGCCAGTGGATGGTGTCTGCGTGGCACAGGAACTTATTCTTGTCGACATAGACACCGCCCTGTAGGATCTCTGTGGGATAGGAGAAAATACAAAGAAATACATCAGGACAAAGTACTGACACACACACACACACAGGTGTACACAGATAAGCGACCCATTTCAGAAATCTGGGTGTATGACGGACGTCACTACTTCATAGGAGAGACATTTCATCTAAATGCATGTTTTGTTGTTGCAGTAATGCCCTTTTGAACATGTTAACTTTCATGTGCCGTAATAACAAACTGGTATGTCATCTGTAAATATGTTAGAATACAGAGAAAGTACAGAATCTTGCCTAGAGGAAAAGCTAAAGGAGCCCTGACCCGTGTACAAAACCGCTCTATCAGCCAGACAGACATGATAGATGTGGTTTTCGACCAGACAGATCTTGTCTTATTGGTGTTATTATTAACCGTCACCTAGTTTCGTTGTTGTTTTTCCTCTCTCCTCCTCCTTAGATTGGAGACTCATACCAGCAGACACACACAAACATGCACAAACACACATATATGCACGCACATATGCACACACACACAGGAAATATTTATGTTACCCCCCCATGATACCAAATCCATCCAGCCTGGATTTAAACCCTCAGCCAGTCAGAGAAAGACAACACTAACACGTTTGTAATTTCATATTTCATCATTGGAGGGAGGAGAGGATGAGATGAGACAACCTGCTTATGTCCAAAATGGCACCCTATTCCCTATAAATGGCACCCTATTCCCATTTGGGCTGCAGGCCCAGTCTTCTAATATGGATCATATTGTCAACCTGGGATCAGAGAGTTTACTGGGGCTGGGGGAGATCCGACCAACCCCCTCTCTTCACCCTCACTAACCTCCATCCCTCAGTGCACTATGGTGCACATAGGGCAGCCCTGATTATTCTCATCTCGGGAATTCTCAGAGATAATTTTGTATTTTTCTTTACCATTATTTAACTAGGCAAGTCAGTTAAGAACAAATTCTTATTTACAATGACAGCCTACCCCAGTCAAACCCTAACCCAGACGACACTGCGCCAATTGTGCACCGCCCTATGGGACTCCCAATAACGACCAGTTGTGATACAGCCTGGAATCAAACCAGGGTCTGTAATGATGCCTCTAGCACTGAGATGCAGTGCCTTAGAACGCTGCGCCTCTCTGGAGCCTAATCCAGACTATTCTCAGAGAGTCGTTGTCAGACCTTATCCAGACTATTCTCAAAGAGAGTCCTTGTCAGACCTAATCCAGACTCCCGCCGAATAAAAACACAGACAAAAATAAATTGTTCAAAGATTTGCATTATTTACAGAGCTGGCTTTGTCTCTCTCTCAACAAGTGTGTTTGTGTGGCTCTCTCTCTATTTTCCACAAGCAGATTAGCGACGTACGGCTGAAACAGATTAGACATATTCATAACCATATGGGGCTGGCTGGCGGATGCGCTGTAACAGTGTGTGTGTGTGACCTAGCCGTCCCGTAACAGACTGATTAAAGCGTACTCCACAGATGATTGGAGGTGGTGTTAATATGTTTTATGCTTCTCTCTATGGGAGGGAAGGAACCTGTCGCTCAACACGGAAATTAATTCTCAGCCTCGCTATGGGAGGGATGGGAGGAGGGACGTTCCGCTAGGGTTTGTGTGTGTTAAGGTTGGTGTGTGTGTCTGTGTCTGTGTGTGAGTACGATTCCGCTAGGGCACGTGTGGCACTCACAGCACAGAGGGAGCAGGGAGCTGCCGCTGCTGCTCCAGGCAATGCCGTGCAGAGGACAAACAAAGACCACCAAACACAAAAACTCAGCATGACTTCCCTGACCCCCAATGGGTTTTTATGGACCAGAGGAGAGGTGGTGTGTGCGTGCGTATGCGTGTTAGCATGGTTGACCCTCTCTGCATGCTCCAACTGTGCTCACTGACTCACGCATTTTTAAACATGCGGTACACATTAGCCTATGAGTGAAGTACGACAGATAGGAGGAAGTGGCTCAAAACACAAAGAACCAGTGAGGTAAAAGGTTGGTAAGAACACCAGTATCAAATTTTTGTCACAACATTAACACCCTCAGAAAACGTATTATTGTGAGACCATTAAAAAAACTATGGTTAAAAAGTATATTTCCACAGTTGAATGTGTTATGCGGAGTGGAACAGCGGAACTCAAGAGCAGACTCAGACGAGGAGACTGGGATAAAGAAACCAAGGTATTTATTGAAACACAGGGGGAAGATGGCCAGGGGAAGCTCGGGTGGGTTTCAGGAAACCAGGTGCGGAGGCTGAGGCTGGAGCGAGAGGGGTTGGGACAGGGTAAACAGGTCCGGAGGGGAATCCGAGGGAGTAGTAGAGTGGGGAATCCAGGACAGAGTAGCAGGATGACAAGATGTGGAACTGGAGACAGGCACCTGAGTCAGAGCGGGCGGATCTGTAGTGGAGAGGAAAATAGCGCCAGGAAAGAAAACAGGCACAACAGGATCTAGCAGTAACAAACGGCTAGAAACGTAGACTGACTGAGCAGAGATTACGGGGCTGAGTGGCAGGACTGAAGTGGCAAGGCTGAGTATTTGTAGAGGTCTTGATTATGGAACAGGTTGCAGCTGATGG
The DNA here is from genome assembly GCA_030435695.1 of Brachymystax lenok tsinlingensis. Taxonomy (NCBI): domain Eukaryota; kingdom Metazoa; phylum Chordata; class Actinopteri; order Salmoniformes; family Salmonidae; genus Brachymystax; species Brachymystax lenok. The sequence goes on from CM059781.1 coordinate 24,115,171, forward strand.
GGATCTGCTCTGACTCCAGCACACCTGTCTCCGCCAACACAATCCCACACACACACACAGAGAGGGAGAGGGAGAGAGTACTGGGGGAGGGGCGGCAGGTCAAGGCACAGGATGAGCAGTAGAGGGCGTTGCAGAAGCAGATGTGACAGTACCCCCCCCCCTCTAAGACCAGGCTTATCTGGGTGTGAGGTATAGAAATCCCGTAAGAGGAAGGGGTGCAGAATGTGACCCAATGTGACGCCTCAGGCCCGTATCCCTCCCAGTACACCAGGTACTGCCAGCCACGACCCCAACGGCGCACGTCCAGAAGCCGTCGGAGAGTATAGGCAGGATGGTCATCAATGAGCTGAGGGGGTGGAAGGGCTGCTGCAGGAGGAGACAGGTTTAATCAGGGATACATGGAAGGTAGGATGGATCCTGAGAGAGGCTGGGAGTTTCAGGCGCACCGCAGAGAGGTTAATGACACGGTCAATTTCAAAGGGACCAATGAATCAGGGGGAAAGTTTCTTTGATGCCACCTTCAATGGCAGGTCCTTCAATGAGAGCCATACCTTTTGACCCGGGGTGTAGACTGGAGCTGAGGCCTGGCGACGGTTGGCTTGGGACTGGGTCCTGTCGGAGACACGAAGAAGGGCAGCCCGGGCCTTCCTCCAGGTACAGTGACAACGGCATAGATGGTCCTCGACAGAGGGAACCGCAACCTCTTGAGCGGGGAACAAGGGGGGTTGGTAACCCAGAGCACACTCGAAGGGTGACATACCTGACGAGGCGTTGGTGAGGGTGTTGTGGGCATATTCAACCCAGGGTAGCTGAGTGCTCCAGGGGGAAGGGTTAGCAGAAGTCACGCAGCGTAGGGCAGTCTCCATCTCTTGGTTGGCCCGTTCGGTCTGGCCGTTTGTGATATCCAGAAGAAAGACAAACATTGATACCAAAAGCTGAACAGAAGGATCTCCATACCTGGGAGGTAAACTGGGGTCCTCTGTCGGAAACAACGTCAGTGGGGATGCCAAGCAGATGAAACACATGGGATACTAACAGGTCCGCAGTCTCCCTGGAGGACAGGAGCTTGGAGAAGTGAGCTATTTTGGAAAACCTGTCAATAATGGTGAGCATGACGGAGTTACTGTTAAATGGGGGAAGGGCAGTGATGAAGTCCAGAGCTATGTGTGACCAGGGGCGAATGGGTATGGGAAGAGGGCAAAGCAGAAGTGGGTTTAGTGGAGGTTTTGTTCCGGGCACAAACCGAACAGGCTGAGACAAACTCCCGGACATCTCTCCATGGGGGACCACCAAAAGCGCTGACGCAGGAAGGCGAGGGTCCGGTTCATACCAGGGTGACAGGTGAGGTGGGTAGAATGGACCCACTGAAGAACATCAGAGCGAACACAATCTGGAACAAACAGAGCATTACTAGGACCGTTACCTGGGCCAGGCTGGTTCTGCTGAGCCTGGAGGATACGAGACTTGATTTCCCAGGTGACGGCGGAAACGATGCAGGTGGATGGCACAATGGCTTCTGGATCGGTACCCGTGTTGTCGGTGGTAAACTGGCGAGAGAGGGCATCAGGCTTGGTATTCTTCGAACCGGTGCGATAAGTGAGTGTGAAATTGAATCTACCGAAGAACAAGGTCCACCTGGCTTGCCGGAAGTTCAGACGTTTGGTGGTCTGGATGTAGGACAAGTTTTTATGGTCAGTCCACACAATGAAGGGGGTTACAGAACCCTCCAGCCAGTGACGCCATTCCTCCAGAGCCAGCTTAACTGCCAGGAGTTTCCGGTGTCAAAATTCCTATCTGCAGGTGAGAGCTTACGGGAAAATAATGCACATGGGTGGACCTTCTGATCAGAGGGGGAACGTTGAGACACACCTACCCCGGTGTCAGAGTTCTGGGTCGGGCTGAGTACGGACCGGAGCGGAGGTGAAGCGACAGATGAGTTCCAGGAATGCTGCCTCTGCCTCAGGAGTCCAGTGGAATGGAGTAGAGGTGGAGGTGGGAGTGGTGAGAGGCGCTGCCAGACGGATGTAGTTGTAGATGAAATGTCAGTAAAAATGTGCAAACCCCAGGAAACACTGTAGCTGCTTCAGGTTGGAGGGCGCAGGCCACTCTGTGACTGCCATGACCTTGGCGGGGTCCATACGTAACTGTCCCTGCGTAATAATATAACCCAAGAAAAACACAGTGGCAGCATGAAACTCACATTTTTCAGCTTTAACCAAAAGCTTATTCTTCAACAGTTGCTGGTGAGCCTCAGGGTCATTGGAAAAATAAATCAGGATGTCATCTAATCAGACAAAGCAAAGCATCCAATCCCATCCCTCAGCACATCATTGACTAGGTTCTGGAAAACAGCAGGAGCGTTAGTAAGACCAAAAGGCAGTCCGGCGGTCCAGTCAATCTGTGGGTTGTGTAGCTTTAACCATGGATGGCCAAGAACCAGGGGAGAGTAAGGACAGTTGATTATGTGGAAACTGATCTTTTCCTGGTGATTTCAAGAGACACGCAGGACGACAGGGACAGCTCTCTCACAGACACGGGCGAGGAGCTTTCCATTGAGAGCGTTGGCATCGAGGGGTGAATCGAGTGGGACAGTGTCCAGGCCCAACTGGGTAACGACACCTCGGTCCAGGGGGGGACTGGGGGACTGTCTCTCCCACACCGCCGTGGCCCAGGAAAGTGCTGATACACGGAGGCAGCCAATCAGAAAGGAAATCTTGGCCCGTTCGCTAGCATAAGAGTAGGGCTGTTGCTCAAATACTAGTGAACATTGTACCAAAAAGGCTCTGCAAGCTCCGAGGTTGCCATCGTAATGCTCGGGAGTCGGAACAAGCGGCTCCTGGAGTGGAGGAGAAGGACTTGGAACTAGTTGTGAGCTCTGGGCAAAGGGTCGGCCCTGTAGGTCAGACAGGCTCTGTGAAAACTCCTTGATGTGCTCCAGAAGGGTCTTCAGGGCTTGGTCATGTTGCTCGAGCAGGGCGCCTTGGCCGACAAGGGTTTGGTGGAGAGTAGCAGAGTCTGCTGGGTTCATCTCTTTGGCCAAATCGTACTGATTTGCGGAGTGGACAGGGGAACCCAAGAGCAGACTCAGACGAGGAGACTGGGATGAAGAAACCAAGGTATTTATTGAAACACAGGGGGAAGATGGAGTGCTGGCCAGGGGAAGCTCGGGTGGGTTTCAGGAAACCAGGTGCGGAGGCTGAGGCTGGAGCGAGAGGGGTTGGGACAGGGTAAACAGGTCCGGAGGGGAATCCGAGGGAGTAGTAGAGTGGGGAATCCAGGACAGAGTAGCAGGATGACAAGATGTGGAACTGGAGACAGGGACCAGAGTCAGAGCGGGCGGAACTATAGTGGAGAGGAAAACAGCGTCAGGCAAGGAAAACAGGCACAACAGGATAACAGGATCTAACAGTAACAAACGGCTAGAAGCGTTGACTGACTGAGCAGAGATTACGTGGGGATCTGCTCTGACTCCAGCACACCTGTCTCCGCCCACACAATCACACACACACAGAGAGAGAGGGAGAGAGTACTGGGGTAGTGGCGGCAGGTCAAGGAGACAGAGGATGAGCAGTAGAGGGCGTTGCAGGAGCAGATGTGACAGAATTGTCCCCAAATTACAACCAACAGAAACAAGTCTAGACTTGATGCTTTAGTAGTAACTTAAGAGGTATACACACACACACACAAACACACATAATGTGCTTTGGACACAAAAGAGCAGTGTGATATAAGATGCAGGTCGAAATTGATTATAGCTTCAACACGGCAGCACACACAATAACCCTTGATGAGAAATTGCTACCTTGAACAGCCTGTAATAACAGCTAGTGTATGAGCATTGATTTATGATTGTGTTCATTGACTAAAGAGGTCTGGAGGATGCCGAGTAAGTCTTAGGCCCAAATGGCACCCTACTGGATCTAGTCCACTTCTTTTGACCAGGGTTCATAGGGATGTTGTCAAAAGGAATGCACTTGATAGGAATTAGGGCTCCATTTGGGAGGCAGATTGTGATTCATGACAGTGTGTCGTTATTCACCATTTATCCTCCAAACAGGCACTCAACTATAATATTAACAAGCATACAGTTAACACCCACGGGAAGAGGGACAGAAACCACAGAGTGGACCAAGTAATCTTTCATGGAGAGAATTAATAAACCAAACATGCACACACACACACACGCACGCAGTCTTGTACAGTTAACCTTGTTGGCGTTAGGGTTAGGGTTAGGGTTCGGGTTCAGTTAGGGTTCAGTCCCATTCAAATTTTTATTTTCCATAACCCTAAACCTAACCCTAACCCGTACTCTTACCCTAACCCTAACCTTAATCCTAACCTAATTCTAACCTTAACCCTAAACCCCCTAGAAATAGCATTTGACCTCGTGGAGACTGTTTGTTTGTTTACTATTTGTTTGTTTGTCTGTTTGTTTACTATTTATGACTTCTAGTCCCCATAACAATAGTTGAACACGTCCACACACACACGCACGCTGTACGCACACACACACACACACACACACACACACACACACACACACACACACACACACACACACACACACAAGAAAGACAAACAAGACATACTAACAAATGTACTGCAAAATAAAACAGCACTATCTCTCCTACACTGTATGCTGTGTGCCTGAGGAGCTACCACTGTCTGCTACTCGCAGGGCTGGTGTTGCTGGAAGTGGATGTGTGTGGCTGGCAGCAGGTAGTGTATGCCTCTGTTGATTGTTTAGTGGGATGAAAGCAGTCTCTTAATTAGCCTATTCACTGAGCCTGGGTTCCCAGCTATCCCTGGTCCCATGAGCCACACACACACACGTCTACTGTATGTCAAAACATTTCTTCCGCCTCCCTCCCACCTCTCCCTGCCCTCCTCTTTCCATCCCTCCATCCCAAACAAACCATCGGAGGAAAGCAGAACAAATGTATGCAGCCAATTCTTCCAAGGGTAGACGCTCCTTCTGTTTTTTAATTGCGGAGTGGGGAGAAATGTGATTAATTCTGGGAGGCAGATATCAGACTTGGCTCATACAGCTCGCATGGTTGGAATTGGAAAAGGCTTTAATAGCCTCTTTATGAAGGATGCAAATCATTGTCTTGTTGTTATTGTGTTATCTAATAAAATGATAGGATGGAGAATATTCACGTGTTTTATATGGAGATCTGAGGTCATTCTTTCTAGTGTGTTTATGTGTGTGTGTGTGCATGTTTGTGTGTGTGTTTATACACATTCCAACTAACCATATGCTGTGAAAGTCTTAACATGATAAATGGCTTCATATTCTCAATAATAATGGAAAAACCTTCACTGTATTTATAGTGTGAAATTGCAGTTTTGGATTTTTTCATAAACACAGAGACACACATGGATGCTATGAATGTGATGTTTCTGTAATAGGGGGAGCAGTTTGGGGTAAAGTGTTTTTATCACAGACACACACCCCACGAACACACACACACGGCCTAGTTTAGATGGACATAGTTTAGTAAATTGAATCGCCCTTTATCTTCCTGAGCATTAATTAGTCTATACAAGACTGAACACAATTAAAGAAACATTCTGTTCACAACCCTGCTGTTCACACACACACACACACACACACACACACACACACACACACACACACACACACACACACACACACACACACACACACACACACACACACACACACACACACACAGGAAACCATTTCAGACAGATTAAAACATTGATCCTTAATATATAATAGCAATGTGTAATGGGTGGGTCACAGGTTTTGAAGACCTCTCTCTATGTTTTACATACATGTAACCATTTAGTAGACATTCTTATCCAGAGCGAGTAGAAGCCACATCACGATATATTGTGCTTCTTTATCTAAATTATGAATAAGGAGTAAGAGATCGGCCTCAGGTCATAGGCTCTGGTCAAACGTTGTGTTGTGTATGGGGAATACGGTACCATGTGAGACACAGTCAGGGTTGCCTACACAAGCAGGCACTGTTTGCTCTTTGAGTGTTCCTGTGCCCACAGAGGGGGAGTGAGGGAGAGAGAGAGAGGGAGCGAGAGAAAGAGAGAGAGTGAGTGAGAGATAGAGCGAGCGAGAGAAAGAGAGTGTGAGTGTGAGAGAGAGAGAGAGAGAGAGAGAGAGAGAGAGAGAGAGAGAGAGAGAGAGAGAGAGAGAGAGTGAGTGAGAGATAGAGCGAGCGAGAGAAAGAGAGAGTGAGAGAGAGAGAGAGAGACAGAGAGACAGAGACACAGTGTGAGAGAGAAGGGGGGGGGCAGTCCTGTCTCTTCTGTACAAACGGGTAATTCCCCTCTCATCTATCATCCACACAAACACACGTACACACACACACAGAGAGAGAGAGAAAACAGTCCATCTCATCCCAGCCTGGCCTTCTGGGCCCCGTTTCGTTACCAAGGATACCACATCTCTGTGACAAATCGGAGCTGAGTAAACTTCAACAAACAATGAGATAAACAAAACCACAGAGCGTTTTCCCTTGAGGAACCACAGAGCTGTGCCAAGAACACTAATACAACCACCGATGTGACCACTAGATGTGACCTCATTCTAATACAACCACAACAACTATGTGACCACATTCTAATTCTATATTCGAAGTGATGGTAGTAGGTGTTTAATCTAAGTACTGTGGCTGTGTCTGGCGGCTGAAGTGAGTCCAGCCTGTACTGCTTTACTGAATCTATGAGCACAGAGCACAGTTGACCCTGCACTCATCCCACCTCCACTCAGTGCCCTGTGGACCAGAGGCTGACACCTGCTACAGGTCAGACAGGGGGACTCTCTCTGGCACACAGCTGAGAAAGTTTTCAAAGGAAAACAATGTTTGTTCTTAAGGATAAACACTACAGTACATGAACCTGTTGTTAGCAAACGTATACAAATATCCATATGAATTACACATTTATGTATCAAGACATAATGACATTCTATTCAAAGCAACCCCGCTTCGCCTTAGAGAAACTAATGATTCCAAAATATAAAGGAGGCATGACACTTCCGGATATTAAAACATATTACATATCATATGTAACAAGACAAACTATATACTGCGTCTACCCACCAAAAACTATATACTATATACTGCGTCTACCCACCAAAAACGATATACTATAAACTGCGTCTACCCACCAGAAGAACCCCCCTCTTGGTTAGCAATTGAAGAAGAAATGTCCCACCCTATGCCACTTAGATTGATAACATATAGAATACTACCTGAATATCTGAAAGATCATCCAACTATATCTGCTTCTTGGAATGTTCTTAAAATTGTTGTCTCCTTATGCACCTCCTTTCAAACAACTATCTGGAGTATTCCACACATATGAATTAATCACAGACCGGTATTGTGGAGAGACTGGCTACAGAGTTTGGACCATGTCTGATTTGTATAAAGATTGTACAATTATGGGTCTGAATGAACTGAAGGATATGACCGGCTTTACCAACCACTTTAGAATAATTCCAATTGTACAGGCAGTCAAGTCGGCAGATAGAACAATTACATTTAAACATGATTTGAACAAATTGGAAAGTTTCATAAAAACCACCTGGCATCTAGGGTGTATAAAATCTTAAATGAAAAAAAGGGGACTAGACCTTCCCTTAAGAGAGAAATGGGGAAAAGATTTGAAGATGAATATGCCAGAAATTGAATGGAAAAATTGCTTTAAAACGTGCAGTCTAAAACACAAATGGTTGAGTTTAATATAATGAATAGAACTTGGACTCCCTCTAAAATGTACAAAGCAAAAGTGACAACCGACAGCAAATGTTGGAGATATAAATCAGATGATGCTGGGCTTGTTCATATGTTGGAAAAGTTTCCTAAGTTCTTAAGCATATTGGAAAACAAGGAGCAATAGAAAATGGACTACATACAAATACAGCCTTTATCTTGCTGGGAATTAACCTCCCAGAAAATACATCAAATCCTTCTATGCTCAGGTCACTAACTCTTATTGCTAACTCTTATTTCAAGGCATTGGGAAGAGGAGCAGTCGCCCTCATTTGCAGAATGGCTCAAGCTGTCAATGAACACTGTCAAATTTGAAAAAAAATTGCAAATGGAATTGGAAAGCTAAAGGAATATGAAGATACAAATGGTCAGTTTAAAGTTGTCTTGGAGTGAACAAAAACGGGAGAAAATGTTATTTATTATGTGAAATTAATACTAATCATGGGTATTGATACAAAATCATTGATACAAAATCAATATAGCAATCAATAATATGTACATTTATACAACTAATGTACATAATGAGAAATTGCTAGCCCTCCAATATATGCAACGTTTGTATTTATATTTTTTGTTAGGATGAAATTGTGATATGCAAAGAAATGTATGTACCTATGTATCCAGACACAATGATTTATATCACAGTAACAGAATGTTTTATATCTGGGCAATAAACGCTCTAATCACCTGAAGAAAGAGGCAGATGAGACAGAGCTCTTGGTAACTAGGTAGTTCATTTAGCCCCATATCACCCTATTTATACCACAGCTTAATACAAGGTCAGGGGGAAGAGGACCGGACGTAAATCTCCTATAGGAATGGGGGTGCTATTTTAATGCTATTTTAATGTGGTTAACACTGGGACACAGGGAAATACATCCAGGGAGCCATTCACACAAAACTGCGCTTTTACGTAATTAACTAGTGACCTGAAAAGAACAACTGCATTAACTCTACTACATAAAACACTTTATGAGAGGTTCACTGAAGAGAGGGACAGGAGGGGGAGAGATGTTGAGAGAGGGAGAAGAGGAGAGGAGAGGAGAGGAGAGGAGAGAGAGAGAGAGAGAGAGAGAGAGAGAGAGAGAGAGAGAGAGAGAGAGAGAGAGAGAGAGAGAGAGCGAGCGAGGTGGACCTGAAAAGAACAACTGCATTAACTCTACAACATAAAACACTTTATGAGAGGTTCACTGAAGAGAGGGGCAGGAGGGGGAGAGATGTTGAGAGAGGGAGGACAGGAGAGAGAGAGAGAGAGAGAGAGAGAGAGAGAGAGAGAGAGAGAGAGAGAGAGAGAGAGAGAGAGAGAGAGAGAGAGAGAGAGAGAGAGAGAGAGAGAGAGAGAGAGAGAGAGAGGTTTTTCTGGATGTGCAGCGATGCGTTAATGCACATTGGGGTTGTTGTGAGTGGAGGGGAAAGGACGTGGAAACACGACTTTTTAACCCAACGACTCCGCTGACATTCACGCCTGAACGACCACGCCAGGAAGAATGTCACGTGATAGTCATGTGATCATCATAATACAATTATATTTAATTTTATTATGGGGAGGGATGGTGGACTAGAATCTAGAGACTTAAAAAAAACTGTCTGCGTCTCAAAGGGCACCTTATTCTTTATATAGTGCACTATTTTGGACCAGGGCCCTGGTCTAAAGAAGTGCACTATATTGGGAATAACGTGCCCTTTGAGACGTAGCCTCTCCTAAATGCTAACAGATTAGGCATCTATTTTGTTTTCTTTCTTTCCATTTAAACGGCTCAAGGTCGGTTCCTGGTTCACAATGACTCATTTTTGTCCTGGAGAGGACAGTCAGGGTGGAAAACAAGAGCTCGACCCCATAACAACACTTGAAAACACATTACATTCGCAATAAATAAAAGACTGCAGCCGCATAGAAATACATCTCCTTTAGATCCGTCTTCAAGGTTGATGTTGATAAAAAATACAAATGAAAAAGGATGAAAAAGGATGAAAAATGAGAAAGGAAGCAAAAAATTTGCTTGTCTTCACTTCAGAGCAGAGTGCATGGGTTATTTGTCCTGGCATCCATTGTAGGAAAATGTCAATATAAAATGGGGGAAAAAGACTAAAGATGTCCAACTATCCATCCCTAAACGCTGTTCTTTCAATATTTATGTTTAATCCATTACCTCAATAAATCTAGATATCCAACAGATTTAGAGTAATTATTATTAGCATGAAAGATGTTGTCTTGGTAGTGGAAATTGCAAACTTTAGAAGCCTTTTGAAAACTCAAAAACACTACAAGTTCGCATTTCCTGCTTTGCAGAAAAATGATCAGAAACAAAAGAGTGATCAAATTAAGATCCTACATCTGTAGTATAGGGGTGGTAAAGCCAGGGGTGGTTGGTAAAAAGACAATGTTTGTTTGTGTGTTTGTGTGTCTTTTCCTCATGACCTGATTGTCCTTGGCATCTGCAGCAGCCAGCCAGCAATATTGTTATGTGTAACAAAGGCATACACATACTGTACACACACACACACACAGTGTAGGCCATTGGAACTGCAGACGGCGTGGGGGCGTTATTCGGCCACAATCCTTCTCTCTCCTGCCACTGCCGACTCTCCACTCTCCACTCCTCCATGGCGGGTAGTAATTGCGTTTAAAGCTTGCTGATTAAATTTCGCCCATCCCTCACGCTATTGTTTCCAGAAATCTTTATGGAAAATGGCAGAGATGAAAGGATTATGGAATTATTCTGAGAAGGGAGCAATTGTTTAAGTTAAAAGGAGGGAGCAAGGGAGGAGGAAAGGAAAGGGGGTTATGAAAGCCCTGATCAACTTTACCTTATGGCTAAGATAGAGGAGGAAGCAGTGAGTCAGAGAAATGGAACCACACAATGTGGAAGACGTGGTAGAAGTGTGAATATATTGAATATATTGATTAACATTATATAGCTTGAGGTAGTTGGAAAGGTAGTGTAACCAAGCACACACCTTGCTCCCAGGTGAATGTGAGCAGTACAGGTGCTTGCCCATAACTATTCATATTAGAGGATAACATTACATATTCATACAAGAGGATCATAGCTGCAAGTGTAAAAAACAAGGGAGGAATTAAAGATAGAAGACAGGGAGAAAAAGGGAAGCGAAAGAGAGAGTAAAGAGAGAGAGAGAGAAAGAGTAAAGGGACAGAAAAAAGGATGGGAGAGAGAAAGAGAGAGAGCATGAATGGGGGGATTGCTGAGGGCCACTTTGCTTATCAAAGTTGATGTCTGATCAGCTCCCTGTAGCGTTGGAATGAGGCACTCTCTCTCTCTTTCAAACGGACACAGAGAAATAAACCCGAGCTAAATGAGAGCACGGTGCACCTGCATACAAATGACCCTGGCTCATCCTCAACACAGACCTGACTGGGGAAACAAAGCTACAGAGCTGCATGGCGGCAGTCTGTGTGTGTGTGTTTGTGTTTGTGTGTGTGTGGCGAGGCCGTGCTCTGTATATGGCCGTGCTCTGTATATTTAGCTCATGAATGTGTACGTGCCAACAACAGGTCACACACAGCCACTTTCTTTCTGTTCAGAGCTGCTGCTGCTTTTCCAATCAGACCCGACCGTGACCCTGCATCTGAATGACAGCCCTAATCAAATCAAATCAAGCTTTATATAGCACACTTCAGACATGGAATGCAATGCGATGTACTTTACAGGAAAAAAAAGCTGAAATATTTACTACACAACAAACATAAGATTAAAAACAAAAGAAGGACACAAAATAAACAACTAGAAAGCACCCTAAGGAAAAGCAAAGCTAAAAAATATGTTTTAAGATATCTTTTAAATATGTCAGTTTCGGCCCTCCTCAGGTTCTCTGGCAGGCAATTCCAGAGGCTGGGGGCATAATAACTAAAGGCTGCCTCCATGCCTCTTTGTCCTAAACTTTGGAATAGTTACAAGGCCAGTGCCAGAGGACCTGCGGGACATGGATTGGGTTGCACAATCAAGGATTCATTTAAAAACCAATAGAATAATCTGAAAATTATTTTAAACAAACCGGTGTAATGTGTGCTCTCTGTCTGGTCTTAGTCAGTATCTGTGCTGCAGCATTCGGTTTGTTTTGTAGTTGACCAATGGCTTTCTTGGGTATAACAGACAGGAGAGCATTACAGTAGTCAAGCCTGTTTGTAATCAAAGCGGGATGAGTCTCTCTGTATCAGCCTGAGAGAGAAACATCCGCACCTTGGCAATGTTCCTCCTCAGGTGGTAAAAAGCTATTTAGGTCATATTCCTAATGTGTGATACGAAATGTATCTGTGGAGCTAAAATCCTCTGGTGACACATAAATGTAAAGTTGTGAATAGTCTGTGTAGCAGTGAAAATAAATGCTGTGCTTTCTGACAACGCTGCCAAGGGGTAACATACTGGCAAATCAAAGAAGCTCCTGACAGACCTTGGACAGGCTAAATACCAATCACATACAGGGCAGGTTTACACCAACCGGTGTGAACCAATGTGGAGCTACCGCTGCATAGAAGAGTCATAAGCAGGATGTAATGATGATGAACATGAAAATTATCAAAGGCTTGCTGGACAGGAGGAGTAGACACAGCTAGTGGAATCAATGGGCAAAGGAAGAAAGAGGACAATAACTACAACAAATCTCTATTGCACTTCTGCTCCACCAACAAAAGGGACCATTTGTGTATGTGTGTGTGTGTGTGTGTGTGTGTGTGTGTGTGTGTGTGTGTGTGTGTGTGTGTGTGTGTGTGTGTGTGTGTGTGTGTGTGTGTGTGTGTGTGTGTGTGTGTGTGTGTGTGTGTGTGTGTGTGCGTGCGTGGTGGCGAGGCTGTGATCTGTATTCTTGGGGTCATTGTCCATTTGGAAGACCCATTTGCGACCAAGCTTTAACTTCCTGATTGATTTGAGATGTTGCTTCAATATATCCACGTCATTTTCCATCCTCATGTTGCCATCTATTTTGTGAGATGCACCAGTCCCTCCTGCAGCAAAGCACCCCCACAACATGATGCTGCCACCCCCGTGCTTCACGGTTGGGTTGGTGTTCTTCGGCTTGCAAGCCTTCCCCTTTTTCCTCCAAACATAACGATGGCCATTATGGCCAAACGGTTCTATTTTTGTTTCATCAGACCAGAGGACATTTCTCCAAAAACTACGATCTTTGTCCTCATGTGCAGTTGCAAACCGTAGTCTGGCTATTTTATGGCGGTTTTGGAGCAGTGGATTCTTCCTTGCAGAGTGGCCTTTCAGGTTATGTCGATATAGGACTCGTTTTACTGTGGATATAGATACTTTTGTACCTGTTTCCTCCAGCATCTTCACAAGGTCCTTTGCTGTTGTTCTGGGATTGATTTGCACTTTTCGCACCAAAGTACGTTCATCTCTAGGAGACAGAACGCGTCTCCTTCCTGAGTGGTATGACGGCTGCGTGGTCCCATGGTGTTTATACTTGTGTACTATTGTTTGTACAGATGAACGTGGTACCTTCAGGCATTTGGAAATTGCTCCCAAGGATGAACCAGACTTGTGGAGGTCTACAATTGTTTTTCTGAGGTCTTAGCGGATTTCTTTTCCCATGATGTCAAGCAAAGAGGCACTGAGTTTGAAGGTAAGCCTTGAAATACATCCACAGGTACACCTCCAATTGACTCAAATGATGTCAATTAGCCTATCAGAAGCTTCTAAAGCTATGACATCATTTTCTGGAATTTTCCAGCAGAACAGCACGGGCCCTTCATGTCCCATTACACACATATTCCCCTTCCTAACACTGCCTGTGTGTGTGTGTGTGTATGCATTTGTTTGTATGTGTGTGCACGCGTGTGCGCACATGCGTGTGTGTTTGTGTTTTGATAGCTCTAAAACCTGCTCTGCTTTACCCATGGCTGCCTGCTTCTGCTCAATCTGCTCCACTTCTCTAAGGCCCAGCTAGCCTAGCCCAGCCAGTGAAATATAAACCCATTAATAATGAATGAAGATGTGATGCTGTGAGGGTGAGAAAGGGATGAGGGGGAGAGGGGGAGAAGGGGATGGGAGGCTAGCTGGCTCATAGGGTCACACTGTGCTAGTTTTTCACAAAGAGAGCAGTGTACTGGGCTGTGCTGAGCTGAGTTGGTGCTGACAATTGAAGGATAGTGGTAATAGGATAGCGGTAGTGGTATGCTGTATGTGTCAGTAGGGATACTCAGGCTCTGGCAAGTACTTTTGTGATTGTTGTAAGTACATACAGTACACAAAAACACTCTCACATACAAACACATTTACACATGCACATTACCCACAAACACACATACTGTACAGTCTCTCACTGAAACACTGATAGTACACATTATACCTTTGATACATCCCAGAGTACTTTTCCCTGGACCATGAACCCTCTGTGTCTCTCTCTCCTCTCTGACATCCCTTTCTCCCCACCTCAATCTCTCTTCTCTGACATCCCTCGCTCCCCTCCTCTCTCTCCTCCTCTGTCTCTCTTCTCTGACATCCCTCTCTCTCTCCTCTCTGACATCCCTTTCTCCCCACCTCAATCTCTCTTCTCTGACATCCCTCGCTCCCCTCCTCTCTCTCCTCCTCTGTCTCTCTTCTCTGACATCCCTCTCTCTCTCCTCTCTGACATCCTTTTCTCCCCACCTCAATCTCTCTTCTCTGACATCCCTCGCTCCCCTCCTCTCTCTCCTCCTCTCTCTCTCTTCTCTGACATCCCTCTCTCTCTCCTCTCTGACATCCCTCTCTCCCTTCCTCTCTCTCTCTCCTTTCTGACATCCCTATCTCCCCTCCTCTCTCTCCTCTCTTACACCCCTCTCTTTCCTTCTCTCTCACTACTCACACTTCCATGAACACACACTTGCTCTCTACTGGCCGAACACACACTTGCTCTCTCTTCACTCTTCTCTTCTCTATCTTCTTTCTTAATTTCTTACCTCCCTGGCCAGGAAAACGTAATTATTCCATCATATCCCCACTCGCCCCCTTGCTATTCCCCACTACCTCGCTCCCTCCCTCCATCTCCCTCCTGCTCCCCGGCAACACTGACATTTCAGAAATGAGAGGCCTGTGATTGGCGGGAACAGAAATAATTGGCTTAACCCTCCTGAAGTGTTTCATTAACATTTCCCTGTACTCCAAGGATAAAATGTGTTCCAATTAGGGCTAGCTAACCTCTTCGTGGGTCTGGGGAGAAAGAGGTGTGTTCGCATTAGGGGCTATTGGTGTGGGATTGGGGAGAGAGATGTGTGTTCCCATTAGGGGCTAACGTTTTGGGATTGAGGAGAGAGGGGTGCGTTCTCATTATGGATAGATAATGCTGTGGTTCCGGTGAGGAGGGAGAAGGAGGTGTTGGAGGAAGAGGAGAAGGAGGAGGAGGATTCCCAATCCTAATCTCAACCCTGTTTTAGAAAGAAGGTATAATAGAATGAGGAGAACCCTGGTGTAAATGGATGATGACGCTGGGGCTATGTTCCAATATCCACATTAGCATACCACTTCAAATGCATGCTCAATACATTGCTTCACTCTAAATGGTATGTTAGCGTGGACATTGCAGAACCCAATTTAGGTATTTTGTTGTCAGGTCAGTTTTATGTTAATGTCCGTTTTACCCATAGTCCTCCAGGCTGATAACATGACGGACTGGCCTGGTTTAGAGCTAACTAAAACATAGCCAGAGGGAAGAGCGGGACTAGACTGTGTTATGATTATTAATTGACATTAAAATTCCTTGCATGCTCACATTAACTGTTAATGAGGCAAAAGTCTAGTTTCATCTGGTTCATCCGATTGACTGCTAAACATATTCCCCTTAAAAATGGAGAGATAGTAGACGGCGGGTACTAGAGGTGCACAAGGTTACTCAGCCCTCTGTCTACATTCTAGTGACCCTTCAGACGAAGATGAATGGGGTGCAGCAGGGTACAGTACTAGGGCTCATCAGTTAGTCCAGTTAGTCCATTTAGGCTGACCCCTCTGAGCAAGGCCTGTGAATTATTCAACAGTCCGACCCTGGTGTGTGAACAGCACAGCACAGCGCTTTAGTTTCCTAGCCTGAACTCTTTCATTTAATTATCTCTTTACATGGCCTATGCATGTACACATGTACGAATTAAACACACATTTGTAAACTTTGGCGCACATGCATATACACAGTTACAATTATCATCAATATCTCTGAGGAAAGCAAATCCAAGGGTTTTTAAAAAGGACATACTGTAGTGATTGGAGAAAACACTCATATCAATCATTGCAGAAAATAACCAGGTCTTTCTAGATCGTACTACTATGAGGTAATAGGGGGGTATGGCGTCCTGTCCAGGGTGTGTACTATCCTCTTCTCATCTCCCATCCTCCCAGATCATTCCGAGGTAGTGATGATGGCTCCTTGGGGACATCTCTCATGATTTCATTATCAGCATATCACTACTAATAGAGATCGAAAGGAATGCTCTAGGGAATATTTCTGGGAGGGGGAGGTTTGAGAGACTGTGTCTCTGATAGAATGGGATTAGAGCACTGCAAATTGGTCAACAAGAAATGTGATTTATGGAAACTTTAGTTTCTTGCTTAGATACAGGTCATCTATTAATTTACCTATAATACATGACAAGCACAGGCACAATATGACAGATAAACCCCCCCGAAACTCAAACAGAGGAAAACAGAGCTCATATATTTCTCCCCAAAACACATGATTCATCATGTCAAAGACTGGAATCATCAGTCAGGCTTTCCATTGCTTAGGTACTGCATACTCCTGGAATATTCACACATGGATTGAGCTTCTTTCAGGGCCGGCCCTGGGCATAGGCCACATAGGTGGTCGCCTAGGGCCCCCGGTTACTATATACTGTATATACACTACATGACCAAAAATATGTGGACACCTGCTCGTTGAACATCTCATTCCAAAATCATGGGCATTAATATGGAGTTTGTCCCACTTTTGCTACTATAACAGCCTCAACTCTTCTGGGAAGACTTTCCACTAGATGTTGGAACATTGCTGCAAAGACATGCTTCCACTCAGCCACAAGAGCATTAGTGAGGTGAGGCTCGGATGTTGGACAATTAGGCCTGGCTAGGGCCTTCCCCAAACTGTTGCCACAATGTTGGAATCACAGAATCATCTAGAATGTCACAGTATGCTGTAGTGTTAAGATGTTCCTACATTGGAAATAAGGGGCCATGAAAAACAGCCCCAAACCATTATTCCTCCTCTAAACTACAGATTTGCACTATACAAATAAAATAAAATAAAACTGTACTTGTCACATACCGAATACAACAGGTACAACCTTACCAGTTTGTAGTGGAGAAGGTGGAACGTTTTAAGTTCCTCGGCGTACACATCACAGACAAACTGAAATGGTCCACCCACACAGACAGCGTGGTGAAGAAGGCGCAACAGCGCCTCTTCAACCTCAGGAGGCTGAAGAAATTCGTCTTGTCACCAAAAACACTCACAAACTTCTACAGATGCACAATCGAGAGCATCCTGTCGGGCTGTATCACCGCCTGGTACAGCAACTGCTCCGCCTACAAACGTAAGGCTCTCCAGAGGGTAGTGAGGTCTGCACAACGCATCACCGGGGGGGTAAACTACCTGCCCTCCAGGACACCTACACCACCCGCTGTCACAGGAAGGCCAAAAAGATCATCAAGGACAACAACCACCCGAGCCACTGCCTGTTCACCCCGCTATCATCCAGAAGGCAAGGTCAGTACAGGTGCATCAAAGCTGGGACCGAGAGACTGAAAAACAGCCATCACTAACACTGAGTGGCTGCTGCCAACATACTGACTTAAATCTCTAGCCACTTTAAATAATAGAAAATTGGATGTAACAAATGTATCACTAGCCACTTTAAACAATTTTGTATATAATGTATACACTGTACTCTATACCATCTACTGAATCTTGCCTATGCCGTTCGGCCATCGACTCAAATCTCTAGCCACTTTAATAATTAAAAAAGTGGATGCAAAATGTATCACTAGCCACTTTAAACGATGCCATTTATATAATGTTTTCATATCCTACATTACTCATCTCATATGTATATACTGTACTCGATACCATCTACTGCATCTTGCCTATGCCGGTCAGCCATCGCTCATCCATATATTTATATGTACATACTCGTATTCATTCCTTTACACTTGTGTGAATAAGGTAGTTGTTGTGAAGTTGTTAGATTACTTGTTAGATACTACTGCATGGTCGGAACTAGAAGCACAAGCATTTCGCTACACTCGCATTAACATCTGCTAACCATGTGTATGTGACAAATAAAATGTGATTTGATTTGAAATGCTTACTTACAAGCCCTTAACCAACAATGCAGTTTAAGAAAGAAATAAGAAAATATAAGCTTTTAAGGAGCCATTTGGTCCTAGACTTGGTGCTCCGGTACCGCTTTCCGTGTGGTAGCAGAGAGAACAGTCTATGACTTGGGTGACTAGAGTCTTTGACAATTTTTTGGTCAGGTAGCGTTCTCCTGGCATCCGCCACATCCAGATTCGTCCGTCGTACTGCCAGATGGTGAAGCGTGATTCATTACTCCAGAGAACGCATTTCCACTACTCCAGAATCTAGACGTTTCCACTTCACAATAACAGCCCTTACAGTTGACCGAGGCAGCTCTAGCAGGGCAGAAATTTGACGAACTGACTTGTTGGAAAAGTGGCATCCTGTGACCGTGCCACATTGAAAGTCACTGAGCTCTTCAGTAAAGCCGTTCTACTGCCAATATTTGTCTATGGAGATTCCATGGCTGTGTGCTCGATTTTATACAACAACGGGTGTGGCTGAGATAACCGAATCCACTAATTTGAAGGGGTGTCCACATACTTTTGTATATATAGTGTATAAAAACTGTACATACAGTGCCTTCGGAAAGTATTCAGACCCTTTGACTTTTTCCACATTTTGTTAGGTTACAGCCTTATTTTAAAATGTATTAAATAATTTTTTTCCTTCATCAATCTACACACAATACCCCATAATGACAAAGCAAAAACAGGTTTTTAGAGAAGGGCCTTGGTCAGAGAGGTGATCAAAAACCCAATGGTCTCTAGAGTTCCTCTGTGGAGATGGGAGAACCTTCCAGAAGGACAACCATCTCTACAGCACTCCACCAATCAGGCCTTGTGTTAGAGTGGCCAGACGGAAGCCACTCCTCAGTAAAAGGCACATGACAGACCAGTTGGAGTTTGCCAAAAGGCACCTAAAGACTCTCAGACCATGAGCAACAAGATTTTCTGGTCTGATGAAACCAAGATTGAACTCTTTGGCCTGAATGCCAAGTGTCACATCTGGAGGAAACCTGGCACCATCCCTACGGTGAAGCATGGTGGTGGCAGCATCATTCTGTGGAGATGTTTTTACCCGGCAGGGACTAGGAGACTAGTCAGGATCGAGGCAAAGATGAACGGAGCAAAGTACAGAGAGATACTTGATGAAAACCTGCTCCGGAGCACTCAGGACCTCAGACTTAGGTGAAGGTTCACCTTACAACAGGACAACGAACCTAAGCACACAGCTAAGACAACGCAGGAGTGGCTTCAGAACAAGTCTCTGAATGTCCTTGAGTGGCCCAGCCAAAGCCTGGACTTGAACGCGATCAAGCATCTCTGGAGAGACCTGAAAATAGCTTGGCAGCAATGATCCCCATCCAACCTGACAGAGCTTGAGGGGATCTGCAGAGAAGAATGGAAGAAACTCCCCAAATACAGGTGTGCCAAGCTTCTAGCATCATACTCAAAAAGACTTGAGGCTGTAATCACTGCCAAGGGTGCTTCAACAAAGTACTGAGTGAAGGGTCTGAATACTTATGTAAATCTGATGTTTCCGTTTTTTATTTTTAATACATTTGAAAAAATTAAAAAAAAAGTGAGATAATGTCTAGATGCTTTTTGTAGTGGAGATCAGTTGCCTGGCTGGGTTGATGAGACAGTGGATTGTGCAGTCAGATGGAACAGAGTACAGTGCCTTGCCAAAGTATTCACCCCCTTGGCATATTTCCTATTTTGTGGCATTACAACCTGCAATTTAAATAGATTTTTATTTGGCTTTCATGTAAAGAACATACAGAAATTTGTCCAAATTGGTGAAGTGAAATAAAAAAAAGAACTTGTTTAAATAAAAAAATTAAAAATTAAAACAGAAAAGTGGTACGTGCATATGTATTCACCCCCTTTGCTATGAAGCCCCTAAATAAGATCTGGTGCAACCAATTACCTTCAGAAGTAATTAGTTAAATAAAGTCAACCTGTGTGCAATCTAAGTGTCACATGATCTGTCACATGATCTCAGTATATATACACCTGTTCTGAAAGGCCCCAGAGTCTGCAACACCACTAAGCAAGGGGCACCACCAAGTAAGCAGCACCATGAAGACCAAGGAGCTCTCCAAACAGGTCAGGGACAAAGTTGTGGAGAAGTACAGATCAGGGTTGGGTTATAGAAAAATATCCGAAACTTTGAACAACCCACGGAGCAATATTAAATTCTATGGAAAGAATATGGCACCACAACGAACCTGCCAAGAGAGGGCCGCCCACCAAAACTCACGGAGGAGGGCATTAATCAGAGAGGCAACAAAGAGACCAAAGCTAACCCTGAGATTTGAGTATCTGTCCATAGGACCACTTTAAGCCATACACTCCGGCTTTACGTAAGAGTGGTCAGAAAAAAACAAGAAAACATGTTTGTTGTTCGCAAAAAGGCATGTGGGAGACTCCCCAAACATATGGAAGAAGGTACTCTGGTCAGATGAGACAAAAATGTAGCTTTTTGGCCATCAAGGAAACGCTATGCCTGGTGCAATCCCAACACCTCTCATCACACCGAGAACACTGATGGAAAACATCCCCACAGCATGAAGCTGCTACCACCATGCTTCACTGTGGGAATGTTTTTCATCGGGAAGGGACTTGGAAACTGGTCAGAATTGAAGGAATGATGGATGGCGCTAAATACAGGGACATTCTTGAGGGAAACCTTTTTCAGTCTTCCAGAGATTTGAGACTGGGACGGCAGTTCACCTTCCAGCAGGACAATGACCCTAAGCATACTGCTAAAGCAACACTTGAGTGGTTTAAGGGGAAACATTTAAATGTCTTGGAATGGCCTAGTCAAACCCCAGACCTCAGTCCAATTGAGTATCTGTGGCATGACTTAAAGATTGCTGTACACAAGCGGAACCCATCCAACTTGAAGGAGCTGGAGCAGTTTTGCCTTGAAGAATGGACAAAAATCCCAGTGGCTTATAGAGACATACCCCAAGAGACTTGCAGCTGTAACTGCTGCAAAAGGTGGCTCTACAAAGTATTGACTTTGGGGGGGTGAATAGTTATGTATGCTAAAGTTTTAATTTTTTTTGTCTTATTTCTTGTTTGTTTCACAATCAAAAATATTTTGCATCTTCAAAGTGGTAGGCATGTTGTGTAAATCAAATGATACAAATGATACCCCCCCAAAATCAATTTTAATTCCAGGTTGTAAGGCAACAAAATATGAAAAATGCCAAGGGGGGTGAATACCTTTGCAAGCCACTGTAAATAGGTATGTTAACGTCATAGATTTAGCCAGTGGCAATTTGTGGAATAGACACTTGTTGAAATGCGGTTTTAACCAATCAGCATTCAGGATTAGACCCACCCGTTGTATAATGTCTGTCACAGACACACCTATTGCCTATTATTGCCAAAGGATGTTTGTGGCGGTTTTCTATACAATCCCCTCCAAATCTATGGCGTAGTCACAAAAGCACTGTCCTAAATCTAAATATGTGACGTAGTTGTATCAAGAGGGACTATACCAGCCTATATCACAGGGTTTTTTTATAAGCATGGAGAAAAGTGCCGTTTGAAGCTGGGAGATATGTTTTAATCATTCAGTTTCTTAATGATGACACCTAATCCATTATTAATGGGTCTGGTTCCACCATGGGGCCCAGTTAGCGCTGGGCTGGGGCTAGCACGCTAACTACCACTATACAGTATTAGCATTAGCCCTAGCACTCTCCATTTGATCTCGGTGTAATTACTACACTGTTTTACCCTCCAAATGTTATCAACATTTTGATGTTAAATAAAGAAGGCTCTAGAAGCTGTTTTTTCTTACTTCTCTTTCCGCTTTTCAACTTTGTTTCCCTAGGCTTTGTTTTTCCTTTTTAATTTGTGTCTTGTTCGTTCTTTCTTTTAATAAGGGACAAGAAGAAAATGCTACATGGTTTTTATTATTATGTTTCCTCATGTAATTATTGTTATTCTCAGGGAAGCTGAGAAAGTTTCAGTCAGTGACTCTTCTTCTGAGAACTTGAAGAGAAATGCTATTGAAGAGAGGTGGTATTTCTATGTAGTGTACTGTAGTTTCAGATGTCAAAGTTTATTATATTAGAACTAGTTGCAGTGGGAGCAAGACTGCTTCCCCACCTGGGAGTTTCAAGCAAAAACTTTACCAAATTGCCCAATTTACTCAGAATTAACTATCTAATTTACTTCAAGATAGAAACAGATTTGTGTTTAATAAGCCCAAATTTGATGTGCTGCTTTTTCTATTTTACTTGTTTCTGTTGAGGGCAGGAGGGGTCAGTTCCCTCCGAAGCTGAAGATTTAATATTCTTTGAGTGTGTCCTAAATGGCACAATATCTCCTATATAGCGCACTACTTTTGACCAGGGCCCATATGGATCTGGTCTAAAGTAGTGCACTATATAGGCAAGAGGGTACCATTTAGGATGCACACTTTATGTTGTCTATCGTTAATATTTTCAGCTTATGCAATTCCCACATAGGATAATTAATGAGAGAAGTGAATCCAGTCAGCAAAATACAACAGAAGGAACTAAAGACTGTGTCATAGCCCAGCAGCACATGTTGTTACTAAATAGATGGGATTATCACATGCTTTTATAAGAGAGGCCTGTCTGTCGGTACCTGACACCTAGCGTCATAACCATGTCATAATACGCCGTAACAGCTGACATAACTTCTCATAACCTGTCATAATATGGTCATAACACTGTCATGACACATATATTTAGACTTGTTGTGACATATATTGTGTTATTTTATGGCTGGTTATGACACCTACATAAGAGTGTCAAACCCCACAAAGCATACCACACAAGGCAAAACATTCCATTACACCATAGCCTACTTGTCAACAGTATTTTCATGTTATATAACATTTCTAAAATTGACCATATTAAATGATCATTGTAATTGTGCACACATTGATATCAAACATGCACCTACCCCATTGCACTGTAGCTAATGACTGGGATGAATGCAGGAGCAGATTTCAGGGGCAGGACAAGACACATTTTCTTTGATGATGACTGACGTAAGGGCATATACATGATTGGACTATCTGGCTTATATGATTCTGATGGTCATCATTTTTTTATTTTATTTAACAAGGTAGGCAAGTTGAGAACAAGTTCTCATTTACAACTACAACATGGCCAAGATAAAGCAAAGCAGTGCAACACAAACAACAACACAGAGTTACACATGGAATAAACAAGTGTACAGTCAGTAACACAATAGAAAAAAAAGTCTATATACAGTGTGTGCAAATGGCGTGAGGTGGCAAGGCAATAAATAGGCCATAGTAGCGAAGTAATTACAATTTAGCAAATTAACACTGGAGTGATAGATGTGCAGATGATGATGTGCAAGTAGAAATAATGGTTTGCAAAAGAACAGAAAAGTAAATAAAAACAATATGGGGATGAGGTAGTTAGATTGGATGGGCTATTTACAGATGGGCTGTGTACAGCTGCAGCGATCGGTTAGCTGCTCAGATAGCTGATGTTTAAAGTTAGTGAGGGAAACATAAGTCTCCAGCTTCAGCGATTTTTGCAATTTGTTCCAGTCACTGGCAGCAGAGAACTGGAAGGAAAGGCGGCCAAAGGAGGTGTTGGCTTTGGGGATGACCAGTGAGATATACCTGCTGGAGCGCGTGCTACGGGTGGGTGTTGTTATCGTGATCAGTGAGCTGAGATAAGGCAGAGCTTTACCTAGCAAAGACTTATAGATGACCTGGAGCCAGTGGGTCTGGCAACGAATATGTAGCGATGGCCAGCCGATTAGAGCATACAGGTTGCAGTGGTGGGTGGTATAAGGGGCTTTGGTAACAAAACAGATGGCACTGTGATAGACTGCATCCAGTTTGCTGAGTAGAATGTTGGAGGCTATTTTGTAGATGACATCGCCAAAGTTGAGGATTAGTAGGATAGTCAGTTTTACGAGGGTATGTTTGGCGGCGTGAGTGAAGGAGGCTTTGTTGCGAAACAGAATGCCGATTCTAGATTTAATTTTGGATTGGAGATGTTTAATCACCCGCAGCAAGAGCGACATCGTTGATATATACAGAGATATATATATATAATGCTTCATTACATTGTCATAGTGTATTTTCTTAGTCCAAGTGAAGTGACACAGGATGGTCATAATGCTTCTTGACAAGGTCATAAAGTGTATTTTCTACAAGTTATTTAAAATATGATGAAGAAAAAAAAACATGACTGTAAAGAATTCATTACAACAACAACAAAGGATTTAAGAAACACATTTTTAAGCGAAAGGAACTTCTTGGCAGGGAAAACAACATTTGAATTATGTAGGTGTCATAACCAGCCATAAAATAACGCAATATATGTCACAACAGGTGTAAATATATGTGTCATGACAGTGTTATGATCATATTATGACAGATTATATCAGCTGTTATGGCATATTATGACATGGTTATGACTGTGTCATAACGCATTATGATACTAGGTGTCAAGTAAAGTGTTACTAACATTTCAATCTTCTTCTCACAATGTGCTGTCTTGGAAAAACATGTTCTCCTTATTTCTTCTAAACATTTCATTTGTGTAATAACAAAATAAAAAAATTAAGAACCTCTTCATTCTCAATGTACTAAGTGCCCCTATGGCTCATAACCAAGGCCATGCTATTCATTTCATTTACTATTGTCAGCTCGTACAGAATGGCTCTACACTCCATAGGCCTAGGGATGAAACCACTCCACAGGCTGGTGTTAACATGCTGTTCCTAAACTGCATTAAGGAGCTTGCAAATGTGACAATATGAATGCCGTCCTTAAAACTCCATCCTGCCCTCTTCCAAGCAATGAAATATTGAATATGACACAGGAGTAATTGCATGGGAAGTAATCAATTAGACACACAATTGGAAGCGACCTGAGGTCTGAAAGCTGCCAGAGGAGAAAGGTGGAGATTGGAAAGAGAGAGAGGTGGAGAGAGGAACAGAATACCAGAGACACAGGATGCATCCCAAATGACACCCTATTCCCTTTATAATGCACTACTTTTGAATAGGACCCATAGGGTTATGGTCAAAAGTAGTACACTATGAAGGATATAGCCATTTGGGATGTAGCCATGGACGGAAAACAATCTCAGCTCTAGAGAGACAGAGGCATGGCTGGGGATACACTCTTCAGGACAAGACTGATTCTACTTGTCCTTTATCTTCACCTTGTCCTGTACATCCATCCCTCCATTCATCCCTCCACCCCTCCATCTTTCCTGTGGGGTTTCTCATTGAGACAGGGGCCAGGCAGGAATCTGCTGTCCAAAGACACTGATTCTCCAGCTTATTCCTTCAGGAGAGACTGTCACTGATTCCTGTCATACTTTATTTTCACCTCGTCCTATCCATCCATTTGTCTGTCCCTCCATCCCTCCTGTGCACCATTTCACAAAACACTGAGCAGCACTCGTTGAAGTTAATGTTGATCATCAAGATTTTCCCCTTGAACAAATGCAGCACGTTGAAGAGCAGATAGAACTCTCTCTCTCTCTCTCTCTCTCTCTCTCTCTCTCTCTCTCTCTCTCTCTCTCTCTCTCTCTCTCTCTCTCTCTCTCTCTCTCTCTCTCGTCTTTCTTCCGTTCTCTCTCGCTCTCTCTCTCCCGCTCTCTCTCGCTCTCTCATCAATGCTACTTACAGTGTAATATACATAGTGTATACATAGCCTACTCGTATTCTTACTCGTACTTGTACTGTACACACACACACACACACACACACACACACACACACACACACACACACACACACACACACACACACACACACACACACACACACACACACACACACACAACACACACACACAGGCACACACACACAGGCACACAGGCACACACACACAGGCACAGGCACAGACACAGACACACACCTATTGTACTAAAATGTTCAATTAATAGGAATATTTATATATAAATGTTAGCGGTTACCCTGTTTATCTCACTCTTAACAACTTATTAGTTAGTAGTTACTGTGTTTCTGACTGCTATTCTTTCTTTTTGCAACACGAAATCACTATCAGTTAGCATGTGGAACATTCAGGGCCTAAACTCATCAACCTTTGGACTGAAGAGTTTAGCACTGGAGTTTAAAGATGTTGACGTCATCATTCTGCAGGAGACAATAGTGTAAGGCTGACATGGTCACTCACTGTCCCACAGGCTACAGAAAGGTAATTGTGCCATCACAGAAACACAGCTCTGTCAATAGAGGCAGAGACTCTGGAGGACTGATCATTTGGTACAAATCCCAACTACAAAATCTAATTGATCCCCTCAAAATTGGTAAATATCACATTTGGTTAAAACTAAAAAGAACTTGTACTGACAGAAAAATATGTGTTCCTTTGCAATATATATCCCCCTCAGAATCCCCATATTACTCAGAGGAGATCTTCCCCACCCTCGAGGAAGAGACGTGCCATTTCCAGGCCCAGGGAAATGTGCTCATCTGTGGGGACACAAATGCGCGCACAGAAACACTATCTGATATAACGACCACACGAGGGGACAGCTTTATTACAGGCCATAATGTTTCTAACTGTCTTAATCTCCCCCATAGAAACAACAGTGACAGCACCGTCAACAAAAACGGAAGAGATCTGTTGCAGCTCTGTAGAAGCCTGGGTCTGTACATTGTCAATGGTAGGTTTCGGGGGGACTCTTTGGGGAGATTCACCTACTGCTCACCTCTTGGCCACAGTACAGTAGACTATATGATTACAGACATTGACACTTTCTCTCTCAGCTGATTCACTGTCAAGCCACTAACACCTCTGTCTGATCACAGCCAAATTACGTTGTTCCTCCAAAGAACAGACATGGAAACAACTACACATTCACAGCCCAGTAAGCTGTACAACATCAGAAATTCATACAGATGGGCCCAAAACAGCACAGAAGAATACCAGAAAGCAACCTGTAACCAAAATATCCAAACACAAATAGATAACTTTCTGGATACCACATTCACTCACAATAAAGAAGGCATCAATCTAGCAGTAAAAAACATCAACTATATATTCAGGCAAATGGCAAAAGAAGCACAATTGAAATTGATAAAAAACAAAACAAAAAAGACAACAGATGACAACTGGTTTGACGCAGATTGTAAAATTATAAGGAAAAAAACTTATAACACTATCAAACCAAAAGCACAGAGACCCAAATAATGGTGAATTGCGCCTTCATTACTGTGAGACTTTAAAACTCTATAAACGTACACTCAGAACCAAAAAAGCACAGTACAACAGCAAGCAGCTGACACTAATTGAGGAGTCCATAAACACAAACAACTTCTGGCAAAATTGGAAAAAACTAAAAAAATCGAAACAAGAGAAATTAGCGATACAAAATGGTGACATATGGACAACCCATTTTAAAACACTGTACAACACCGTTCAAATTGACAAAAACGCAGAACAACGCCAAATTCATGAGAAGTTGAATGGATTAGAAAAAGCTATAAAGGACAATCAAAATCCATTGGACTCCCCAATTACTGACCAGGAGCTCTATAAGAAACTTCAGGCCCTCAAATGGAGAAAAGCATGCGGCCTGATGGCATCCTAAATGAAATGCTCAAACTCACTAGTGCAAAATTTCAATTGGCTATATTAAAACTATATATATATTATTATATTATTTGATCCTGAGTGTAGGTTATTACCCTGACATCTGGAATCAAGGACTCATAACCCCAATCTTTAAGAACGGAGACAAATTTGACCCTAACAATTACAAAGGCATTTGTGTGAACAGTAACATGGGGAAGGTTTTCTGTAGTATTATAAATGTAAGAGTTCTAAACTTCCTTAATAAGCACAATGTCTTGAGTAAAATCCAAATTGGATTTATACCAAAACATCGCATGACCGATCATATTTACACCCTACACACCCTGATAGATAAACATGTCAACCAAAATAATACCAAAATATATGCTTGCTTTATCGACTTCCAAAAAGCATTTGATTCTATTTGGCATACAGGACTGTTCTACAAAGTTATTGAAAGTGGTGTAGGGGGTAAAACATATGACATAATTAAATCAATGTATACAGGCAATACGTGCGCCATTAAAATTGGCAAGAAAAGAACAGAATTCTTTACCCAGGGGCGGGGCCTTCGCCAGGGTTGCAATCTGAGCCCTGCACTCTTCAATATTTACATCAACGAATAGGCCACTATTCTCGAAAAATCCTCTGCCCCTGGTATTAGTCTCCACAATTCAGAGGTTAAATGCCTACACACTACAATTACTAAGGTTTAAAAATAAGCTCAACTGGACACCTTACTGAGGCAGTGAATGAACTGAGAGAGAAAGCACGCAGGGCATTCTACGCAATTAAAAAACAAATTCAAATTGAAATACCTATTAAAATTTGGCTAAAACTTATTGAATGTGTCATTGAACCAATTGCACTTTATGGCAGCGAGGTGTGGGGTCCACTTGCAAAACAAGATTTCACCAAATGGGACAAACACCCCATTGAAACCCTGCATGCTGAGTTCTGTAAGATTCTCCTACAAACTACAAACAATGCATGCAGGGCAGAATTAGGCCAATATCCACTAATAATAAAAACTCAAAAAAGAGCAATTAAGTTTTGGAAACATCTAAAATACAGTGACCCCCTCTCATATCATTACCAAGCCCTGCAATGCCAAGAGCTGAGCAAAGAAAAGAGTCCCCTCATCCAGCTGGTCCTGGGTGCTGAGTTCACAAACCTGTTCTACTAACACACTGAAGCCTCAAGACCAGAACATCCAGTCAATCAGAATAAAACAAATTACATCACAATTAAAACAAAACTACATTTCTCATTGGTAAACACAAGCACAAAGCAAAATGCAGTGCTATCTGGCCCTAAATCGACAGTACACCATGGCAAACTATTTGACCATGGTTACTGATCAAAACCTTAGAAAAACCTTGACAAAGTACAGGCTCAGTGAGCACAGCCTTGCCATTGAGAAGGGTAGACACAGGAAAACCTGGCTCCCTGTAGAGGAAAGGCTGTGCAACCACTGCACAACAGCAGAACCTGAGACAGAGCTGCATTTCCTGACAAAATGTCAAAAATATAAAACAATTAGAGTGTAATTTCCCCAAATTTGAAACCCTTATTCAAGGCTTCAAAGACCTCTCTGATGAGGATAGGCTACCCGTCCTGTTGGGGGAGGGCGCAGAGAGCTGTGGGTTGGCAGTTTAATGTATGGTTATTTTGACCCTTGGTTATTGTTGTTACTGTTGTCCCGTTGACAATTTTGATTCTTGTTATTTTCATATTGTAAATATCAAAAGTAAGCTTTGGCAATATGTACATTGTTATGCCATGCCAATAAAGCAAATTGAATTGAATTGAGAGACACAGAGAGAGAGCGAGAGAGAGAGAGAGAGAGAGAGAGAGAGAGAGAGAGACAGACAGACAGACAGACACACAGACACACAGAGAGAGACACAGAGAGAGAGACAGAGAGACACACAGAGAGAGAGAGACAGAGAGACACACACAGAGAGACACACAGAGAGAGAGACACACAGAGAGACACACAGAGAGAGAGACACACAGAGAGAGAGACACACAGAGAGAGAGACACACAGAGAGAGACAGAGACACACAGAGAGACAGAGACACAGAGACAGAGAGACAGAGACACACAGAGAGAGAGACAGAGACACACAGAGAGATGGAGCGAGAGAGAGAGAGAGAGACACAGAGAGAGAGCGAGAACGAGACACAGAGAGAGAGACACAGAGAGAGAGAGATAACAGATGGACTGTGAGTGAGGATTGGATCCAGGCTTGGCGTCGGGTGCGAGCTGCGAGAACTGTGTGTGTGTGTTTGCGATTGTCAAGGAGAGAGAGACAGCGAGAGAAGGACGTCTGGCAGATGGGAGAAGAGATTTGATGCTTTTATTTTGGACCGACAGAGTAATGGCAGTGAACAAGCAGTAAAACATTTTTAGGAGCAACACTGACTGAACAACTATGAGAAAACAGGCAACTAGAGAAGAGAGGGAAAAAATGTAATAGAAAATGTGTTAAATTGTCATGCTCATCTGTGTTATGTCTCTTATTGAGGCGGTTATTATTGTGGAAACTCAGCAGGCAGCAATTACCATGTGAATGCACTGAGCCCAGCTCGACTCGCCTCAGCTGCTAGCAACTGTTATGTTCAAGGTGACACAAAAATACGAAAAACTAAAAAACTGAGAAGCAGAAGAAAAATGTTTGCCTAAGCATGAAAATAGTTTTAATTTCCCTGAAATGTTAAGCGTACTGTAGCTGCACTTTGGGAATGTCAAACGAGTGGCAGTGTTTAAAGGAAAAATCCACTGATGATGATGCAGAACGCATCATCATGATGATGTGGCAAGTGACACTTTGCTTTTTGAAAATCCTATATGATGAAAACTTGACTGCTGACCTGCAAAATATTTTGGGACTAATGGAAAACATACCAAAAGATCGTTTTTGAGTGGAATTGTCCTTTAAACTCTTGTCACTGTGTTGGGGGAGATGTGTAATTAAATACAATAATTTGCTTCTGGAGAGGAAGACAGGGAAAGATAGAGACATCTAGGGACATCTTTCTGCAGATAGGGACAGGGAGATTACAGGGGACGGCTGGGGGAGAGAGGTGTAGATGGGACAGGTGAAAGAGGGATATAGAAATGGAAAGAAGAAAGAGCGAGAGATAGAAACACAAAGACTGACAGTCACAAATACAGAGACTGAGTGAGAGACATCAGGAAACATATCTAGTAACTAATCCTATATTAGTGTGTCTTAGCGTGTTCGTGAGTGTGTTTCCTGTTCCATATTCATGAGGATGACTAACTTAAGCCTGATTAAAAGGTTCAACACAAGGACTGGGAAACCTCCAGCACCAGCAGTCCCAGCAAACCCATGAGTGTTTTTTAATCCTACACAGTCTCCATCACAGACCCTACTAGAAAATCAATACAGCCATATTGCAATATACCAGCTACAAATAGATTTTATCCAGGGCAATTTCTACCTCCTAGGATTCAAGTCGGTTCAATACAGAGGGGTCCATTTTATCCGTCTCCAGATTAGCCCTGTGTGTGGTTAACAACCTTTATCCTCTTATATGTCGCGTATAGATCATATCGATCGTTTTACACATCTCCAGAGAGCAGGGAATGAAAGGAACGACAGGATAATATGACAGGGGGCCAATATAGACGACTTCACCGCTCCGCGCCTGTTGAAGTGTACTGGAGAGGGACACACTGAAGGAGGGAGGGAGTGTGTGTGGTGCACGTGCGTGTGTGTGTGTGCCATAGCCTGAGACCCAGAGACCAGCTCCCAAGGCTTGATATAGCAGGAGCATGGCAGGATAATGCCAAAATAGATACAAAGAGGCCGAGAGACACTAGTAAAAAAAGAGCAAATTCAAATTCACCAACACCAGTCCCTCTTACTCCTCTACACACAACCGGCCAGGGGGACTTTCAAACACTTCTCTGCCTCTTTTCACGGTGTCTGCCTCTGGATTCTCAGTGTTGTCTGTGAACAACCTAGTACCACAATGAAGAGATAGACTCTTCTGGGGGCAATGTAAATAGTCCGGGTGGCCAATTGATTAATTGTTCAGCAGTCTTATGGCTTGGCGGCAGAAGCTGTTAAGAAGCCTTTTGGTCCTAGACTTGGCATTACGGTACCGCTTGCCGTGCGGTAACAGAGAGAACAGTCTATGACTTAGGTAACAGGAGTCTTTGAAAATTTTTGGGGGCTTCCTCTGACACTGCCTAGTATATAGGTCCTGGACGGCAGGAAGCTATGCCCCAGTGATGTACTGGACCATACGCACTACCCTATGTAGCTCCTTACGGTCAGATGCAGAGCAGTTGCCATAACAGGCAGTGATGCATCAGGTCAGGATGCTCTCGATGGTGCAGCTGTAGTACTTTTCAGTCTCCCCTGTCGTGCCCTCTTCACAACTGTCTTGGTGTGTTTGGACCATGATAGTTTGTTGGTGATGTGGACACCAAGGAACTTGAAACTCTCAACCCGCTCTACTTCAGCCC
The DNA here is from genome assembly GCA_030435695.1 of Brachymystax lenok tsinlingensis. Classification (NCBI taxonomy): domain Eukaryota; kingdom Metazoa; phylum Chordata; class Actinopteri; order Salmoniformes; family Salmonidae; genus Brachymystax; species Brachymystax lenok. The sequence goes on from CM059781.1 coordinate 24,147,316, forward strand.
TGTTGTTGTTTGTCTTGCTCACATTGAGGGAGAGGTTGTTGTCCTTGCACCACACTGCCAGGTCTCTGACCTCCTCCGTATAAGCTGTCGCATCGTTGTCGGTGATCAGGCCTACCATTGTTGTGTCGTCAGCAAACTTAATGATTCTGTTGGAGTCGTGCTTGGCCACGCAGTCGTAGGTGAACCGGGAGTACATGAGGGGACTAAGCACACACCACTGAGGTGCCCTAGTGTTGAGTTTTAGCGTGGCAGATATTTTGTTGTTGCCTACCCTTACCACCTGGGGGCGGCCCATCAGGAAGACCAGGATCCAGTTGCAGAGCGAGTTGTTTAGTCCCAGGGTCCTTAGCTTAGTGATGAGCTTAGTGGGTACTATAGTGTTGAACGCTGAGCTGTAGTCAATGAACAGCATTCTCACATAGGTGTTCCTTTTGTCCAGGTGGGAAAGGGCAGGATGGAGTGCGATTGAGATTGTGTCATCTGTTGATCTGTTGGGGCGGTATGCGAATTGGAGTGGGTCTAGGGTTTCTGGCATGATGGAGTTGATGTGAGCCATGACCAGCCTTTCAAAGCACTTAATGGCTACCAGCGTGAGTGCTACGGGGCGATAATATTTTAGGTCAGGTTACCTTCCCTTTCTTGAGCACAGGGACTATGGTGGTCTGTTTGAAACATGTAGGTATTACAGACTCGGTCAGGGAGAGGTTGAAAATGTCAGTGAAGACACTTGCCAGTTGGTCCGCGCATGCTTTTAGTACACGTCCTGGTAATCCGTCTGGCCCCGCAGCTTCGTAAATTTTGTTTGAAGGTCTTGCTCACATCGGCTATGGAGAGTGTGATCACACAGTCGTCCAGAACAGCTGGTGCGCTCATGCATGTTTCAGTGTTGCTTGCCTCGAAGCAAGCTTAAAAGGCATTTAGCTCGCGTAGGCTCACGTCACTGGGCAGCTCCCGGCTGATGTTCACTTTGTAGTCCGTAATAGTTTACAAGTCCTGCAACATCCGACTAGCATCAGAGGCAGTGTAGCAGGATTCAATCTTAGTCCTGTATTGACGCTTTGCCAGTTTGACGGTTCATCTGAGGCATAGTGGAATTTCTTATAAGCTTCCGGATTAGTGTCCCGCTCCTTGAAAGCAGCAGCTCTAGCTTTTAGGTCGGTGTGGATGTTGCCTGTAATCCATCAGAGCCGGTGTAGTAGGATTCAATCTTAGTCCTGTATTGACGCTTTGCAAGTTTGAGGGTTCATCTGAGGGCATAGCGGGATTTCTTATAAGCGTCCAGATTAGTGTCCCGCTCCTTGAAAGCAGCAGCTCTAGCTTTTAGCTCGGTGTGGATGTTGCCTGTAATCCATCAGAGCCGGTGTAGTAGGATTCAATCTTAGTCCTGTATTGACACTTTGTCTGTTTGATGGTTCGTCTGAGGGCATAGCGGGATTTATTATAAGCGTCTGGATTAGTGTCCCGCTACTTGTAAGCGGCAGCTCTAGCTTTTAGTTTGGTGCGGATGTTGCCTGTAATCAATCCATGGCTTCTGGTTGGGATATGTACGTAAGGTCACTGTGGGGACGACGTCGTCGATGCACTTATTGATGAAGCCGGTGACTGAGGTGGTATACTCCTCAATGGCAATGGATGAATCCCAGAACTTATTCCAGTCTGTGCTAGCAAAACAGTCCTGTAGCGTAGAATCAGCGTCATCTGACCACTTCCGTATTGAGCGAGTCACTGGTACTTCCTGCTTTAGTTTTTTCTTGTACGCAGGAATCAGGAGGATAGAATTATGGTCAGATTTGCCAGATGGAGGGCGGGGGAGAGCCTTGAATGCGTCTCTGTGTGTGGAGTAAAGGTGATCGAGAGTTGTTTTCCACTGGTTGCACATGTGACATGCTGGTAGAAATGAGGTAAAACGGATTTAAGTTTGCCTGCATTAAAGTCCTGTGTCATCGTTTAGCCACGTCTCGGTGAAACATAAGATATTACCATTTTTAATATCCCATTGGTAGGATAGTCTTAATCGTAGATCGTCCAGATTGTTTTCCAATGATTGCACAATGGCCAATAATAAGGAAGTAGTGGTGGTTTACCTACTCGTCAGCAAAGGCACACCGCCCTTCTCCTCCTTTTTCTCAGTCTTTTCTTTCCGCGGTTGACGGGATTTGGGCCTTGTCTCGACAAAGCAGTATATCCTTTGCATTGGACTCATTAAAGAAAAAATATTTGTCTAGTTTGAGGTGAGTAATCGCTGTTCTGATGTTCAGAAGCTCTTTTCGGTCATACGAGACGATAGAAGCAACACTATGTCCAAAATGAGTTACAAACAATGCGAAAAAACAAACAACATTTCACAGTTGGTTAGGAGCCCGTAAAACGGTAGCTACCCCTCCCCCAATGCCATTATCCCAAAATGTTTTTTTTTTTACAAAAACAATAAACAAAAATAAGGTACACATGAATCTATTACCTAATGTTGATAGAGGACCATGCAGAATGGTATAGCGGATGTGTGGATGCGTGCGTGCGTGTGTGCGCGCATGCGTGTGTGCGTCCGAGTGTTTGTAGAACTCTCGAGGAAGGTATGACCAAGTAGAACAATGAGCGTAGTCTAAATGATTCACTGTCTCAGAGCGAGCTGGGAAGGAGGCAGAAACTCACTGTTCTACTTGTGCCATGCAAAAACCCTGTGAATGAATGTTAGTCCTGCAATGGGTGTATTCTTACATAACAGAAAACATACAGTACACTGTGTTATTATGTACAGTTCATTCAGAAAGTATTGAGACCCCTTGACTTTTTCCACATTTTGTTACATTACAGCCTTATTCTAAAATGTATTAGTTTGTTGTTTTTCCACACCAATCTACACACAATACCCCATAATGACAAAGCAAAAACAAGTTTTTAGAAATTTGGCCAAATTTGTAAATAAAATACTGAAATTTTACATTTACAGAAGTATTCAGACCCTTTACTCAGTACTTTGTTGAAGCACCTTTGGCAGCTATTACAGCGATTGACGCTACAAGTTTGGCACACCTGTATTTGAGGAGTTTCTCCCATTCCTCTCTGCAGATCATTTCAAGCTCTGTCAGGTTGGATGAAAATGCACAGCTATTTTCAAGTTTCTCAAGAGATGCTCGATTGGGTTCAAGTCTGGTCTCTCACTGGGCCACTAAATAACATTCAGAGAATTGTTCTGAAGCCACACCTGCATTGTCTTGCCTGTGTGCTTAGGGTTGTTGGAAGGTGAACCTTTGCCCCAGTCTGAGGTCCTGAGCACTCTGGAGCAGGTTTTCATCAAGGATCACTCTTTGCCTCGATCCTGACTAGTCTCCCAGTCAATGCCACTGAAAAACATCCCCACAGCATGATGCTGCCACCACCATGCTTCACTGTAGGGATGGTGCCAGGATACCTCCAGACGTGACGCTTGCCATTACAGTCAAAGAGTTCAATCTTGGTTTCATCAGACCAGAGAATCTTGTTGCTCATGTTCTGAGAGTCTTTAGGCGCCTTTTGGCAAACTCCAAGCGGGCTGTCATGTGCCTTTTACTGAGGAGTGGCTTCCACCTGGCCACTCTACCATAAAGGCCTGATTGGTGGAGTGCTGCAGAGATGGTTATCCTTCTGGAAGGTTCTCCCATCTCCACAGAGGAACTCTAGAGCTCTGTCAGAGTGAACATCGGGTTCTTGGTCACCTCCCCTGACCAAGGCCCTTCTCCCCCGATTGCTCAGTTTGGCCGGGCAGCCAGCTCTAGGAAGAGTCTTGGTGATTCCAAACTTCTTCCATTTAAGAATGATGGAGGCCACTGTGTTCTTGGGGACCTTCAATGCTGCAGACATTTTTTTGGTTCCCTTCGCCCAGATCTGTGCCTTGACACAATCCTGTCTCTGAGCTCTAATTCCTTCGACCTCATGGCTTGGTTTTTGCTCTGACATGCACTGTCAACTATGGGACCTTATAAAGACAGTTGTGTGTCTTTCCAAATCATGTCCAATCAATCAAATTTACCACAGGTGGACTCCAATCAAGTTGTAGAAACATCTCAAGGATGATCAATGGAAACAGTCTTGAGTCTCATAGCAACGGGTCTGAATACTTATGTAAATAATGTATTTCTGTTATTTATTTTTAATACATTAACAAACATTTCTAAAAGCCTGTTTTCACTTTGTCATTTTGGGTAGGAGGAAGGAAAAGGAGGAAAAAACAGGTGTTTAGAATAAGGCTGTAACGTAACAAAATGTGGAAAAACTCAAGGTGTCTGAATACTTTCCGAAGGCACTGCATGGTGTGGTCTCTGGCCACCATTGTCTTTTGTCTTCCTCCTCCCTCTTTATTTTCCTTTCTCTCTCCCCCCTCTTCCCTCTCTCTCACTCTTTCTTTCTCCTCCTCTCTCTCTCACTATCTCTCTCGTGCGCTCCCTCTCTCTCTTAGTGAAGACACACCATTCTCTTTCTCTGACTCATGTCTCTCTCTCTGTCTCTCTCTCTGTTTCTCACTCTCTCTTCCTTTTCTTCATCCTTCTCTCTCTCTATGACTGACCAGACAGACACCAGCTACAGTAAGACTGCAGCCACACTGCCTATCAGGAAAGTGAGTGATATGGGTCTATACGTTAACTGTCCATTACCTACCATGTTACCCTAAAGCAGTGGCGTGTTAGCCATAGGGATTTGGATTTGTGGTTTTACTTAATTCTCAATACTTACCAAGGATTATAATGATGACTCTGATCCAACCATAAACTCATACATTGTGCCCCTGGACTGAGAGGATGAAAGTTTAATATGTAGCTAAATGTAAAAGGCTAATGTTAACTAGCTAAAGTTGCCCATGAAAGGAAGTTAGCCTAGCGAGCAAGCATTAGCCTAGCACAACAAAAAATAATATTGTGTACTGTATGACAGAGTTATAGACTGTTTCATCAATATGAAAGAGAGGAGGATGGCATTGGTGTTTCTCTACATGTTTTTTCTACTTGCACACACACACCCACAAACACGCGCGCACACACACGCACACACACACACACACACATGTGACTCACCATCTGGATTCGGTCTTATGTAGCAACATTTGAATTTCTGTTTTTACATGGGATTAAAGTAGACTCAGAGCTACAAAATGGTATATCATACACTGCATTTGAGGAAACAATGGAAAAGTAATTCTGCTTTGAAAGTTGATCAACTTGTAAACTCACTTTTGAGAAAACCGTCTTTCAATATTTTGGTACAACTATTGGAGAGCCCTTCTTTGTCTGCACCCATTCAGCATTGTTCACATCCTCTTAAGCTTTAGCCCCACCCATCTCTTTAAGCGTTGATCCGTGCGTTCTGTACTAACTTGCCAGCTACTTCCAGACATCTAAGAGAGAGAGAACAGCTTATTGAACATTACTCTCCCTATCGCTCTACCTGTATTTTTTACGTTCAAACAGCTCTCCTGTGAAGTCGTGACAAATGCCTTGTTCCCTGAATCTGGTACCAAATCAGAACCATGGACAGCCACATCATATTCAGCTGATGTTGATTGGACTAAATAGTTTTTGGTATCTTTTAGTTGTCACTGTATTAGACTAAGCAGAGGTGATTTGATTATGTTGAAATGGTCCTGGAATAGTGGAAGTAGCTCCTGTTTCTTTGCGACTTGCGGTAACTCTCTGTGGTTCTAAATTAAGTTGTTTTGTAGTCCAGAAATGTTGGAAACATTAACTTGCTTTGCCATGCTGTAGGTCATGTAACTGTTACACGTAATTTACTTTGTGGCCACTCTACCATAAAGGCCTAATTGGTGGAGTGCTGCAGAGATGGTTGTCCTTCTGGATGGTTCTCCCATCTCCACAGAGGAACTCTGGAACTCTGTCAGAGCAACCATCAGGTTCTTGGTCACCTCCCTGACCAAGGCCCTTCACCCCCGATTGCTCAGTTTGGCCGGGTGGCCAGCTCTAGGAAGAGTATTGGTTGTTCCAAACTTCTTCCATTTCAGAATGATGGAGCCCACTGTGTTCTTGGGGACCTTCAATGCTGTGTTTTGTTACCCTTCTGCAGATCTGTGCCTCAACTCAATTCTGTCTTGGAACTCTACGGACAATTCCTTCATCCTCATGGCTTGGTTTTTGCTCTGTCATGCACTGTCAACTGTGGGACCTTATATAAACAGGTGTTTGCCTTTCCAATCATGTCCAATCAATTGAATTTGCCACCAGTGGACTACAATCAAGTTGTAGAAACATCTCAAGGATGATCAATGGAAACAGGATGCACCTGAGCTCAATTTCAAGTATCATAGCAAAGGGTCTGAATCCTTATGTAAATAAGGTATTTCTGTTTAAAAAAAAGTATAAATTTGCTAACATTTCAAAAAACCTGTTATCGCTTTGTCTTTATGGGGTATTGTGTGTAGATTGATGAAGAAAAACATTAATTTAATCCCTTTTAGAATAAGCCTGTAACGTAACAAAATATGGAAAAGGTCAAAGGGTCTGAATTGATTGAATACTTTCCGAATGCACTGTACACATATCTTGTTTGCTAAATGAACAAGCCTACAGCCCATTGCATGGCGCATAGCCAGATAACATATAGTAGGCGAACTCATATTCTGGTCTCATGAAATACATTTTCTTTATATCACAATGTTTCTTATACCTGCCTAAATAAATAATGGATTTATTGCAATGGTTTATATAAAAATAATTTATTTGACTTTTTAAAATGTAGTTGTTCCAACGGCGCGCATTAGCAGTTTGTATGTGCTTGTATGCGTGGAGGCCTGGAGATGCTAAATGTGTTTATGTTAACTAACGGTCATTTACCGTGAGACCAGCAGTCTTTTGCATGTCACAGCCCAACTCATGACTCCATTCTATGCGCACTAAAATTACAATCTGCTTCTCTGAATTGCCTTGTGAAAACCTAACACTGTAAGATTGTATTTTAGCATTTAGCTGGTCATGTTGACAATAGAAGACGCTTTCAAATGATGCCCGCCTGACCCATATTGCGATTTATAATGGATCGTTTTTGGATTGCGTAAACAACAACAGTAATTGTGTAAAGGCAGGGGCTGTGTTCCACACAAAACAACTACAAGTGTTCTTGCTCTGGTTCCTCAACGGCACAACTAGGAGAGCTCAAAAATGCACCTTATAGTTGAATACTTCTTTGAGTCATAAAAGTGCATTCAAATTACTTAGGAACTGTGCACACATTGGAGAGGTGTGGCCACTTGAAGACACCAGTTAGTCCTCTCACTCAAACCCTTGTCATTTTTTGTTTTATGTTGCACCTACCCCAAATGTTCCAATAATATTCTTATTATGTCACTGAATGTATCTAGAGAATTTTCTGATTTAGTTATCAACAAAAATGGCGAAAAGTACAGTAATGTAAAATGCACATCAAATCAACAGTATAACGTGGCAGGTGACTGTTGTGTCCTCACCTTTAGTCTAATAATTTTCCCATCATTTCCAAACTGTTCCCTTTTAATTACTACCATGGTTATGCATATGTTTTCCATATTTCTTCTGTAAGAAACATTTTTTATTTACAATTTAGCCTGATCCGTATAGGCCAATTCCCACGAGTTAAGGGGTTAAAATGTTATTGCATTTCAGCCAAAATAGTTTGGAGAAATATACTGACAAAGAGTAGCAGAAAGCACGGAGCTATAGCTATGAGTTAGGTCAAACACGTCTTCCTCTCTCTATAAGTGTGAAGAGATTTTAATGGAAATCTGTCAGTACAGCAGCACAGTAAAAACCCATTAGCTTTACATCTAGACAGACACAAGTGATTTTAAAAGATCAGAACAATTCGGTTTTATTCTCATTAAACTGACCCTAACATTTGGTTCACACTTTACAGACATTCATTTAGTGCTTATTTCACTGTAGTCATTTTCTAGCAGAGCTTCTGACTTCACACACAGTCACTGATTGTCAGGATTTCACTGAAGTTAGGTTGAGTAGCAGTACAGTATGCCTCTGAAAATAGGAAATTGAGTAAAAATGTATGAAGTTCTATCGACCCATGGTTATGTGTACTGTAAACCCTGTTCTCTGGATGGCTCCGCACATCCAGAGAAAAAACACAAACATTTGTAGTCAACCACAACAAACTATGTCTAGAACAAAGGAGAGTGTCTGACTGTTACAGTTTGAAACAGAGATGTGAAGAGAAAGTTGGAAATATAGTATATGTGCAGCAGGCCTGGAACGCTGGTGATTTATTTGATTCTTTAAGCAAAACTCTACTTTAAGCAATGTTCAATTGGTCGGCAAACTGATACATAAATGGAGAGAACACACAAAAGGAGGGGAGGGAGAGAGAGATCTCAGAGCTTTAGACAGAGGAGACGCACAGAGACAGATAGCCTACAGGAGACCCATCTCAGACCATGCACACATACCTGTGAGGTTCTTCAGTCCCAGTTGGCGCAAGCCAAAGTTACCATCTCTGCGGTAGTTGAGGAAGATCGCCAGAGCGTAGCGATCTTCATACATCTTAGTTCCTCTGATGATCCTCAGGTTCTCCAGGGGCAGGTAGTCAAACTGGTTCAGAGCCACGAGCACATAGCCTGTCACCTCACGGATAGACTGGAAGAGAAGAGAGGTGACAGACAGAACATCAGACACGTACCACGAAACAGGAGATACTGTGGAGAGACAATCAGGCACACACTAAAATATGGAAACTGACTGGAGATATACACTACATGGCCAAAAGTACGTGGACACCCCTTCAAATGACTGGATTCGGCTATTTCAGCCACACCCGTTGCTGACAGGTGTATAAAATTTAGGACACAGCCATGCAATCTCCATTGACAAAACATTGGCAGTAGAATGGCCTTACTGAAGATCTCTGTGACATTCAACGTGGCACTGTCATAGGATGCCACCTTTCCAACAAGTCAGTTCGTCAAATTTCTGCCCTGCTAGAGCTACCCGGTCAACTGTAAGTGCTCTTATTATGAAGTGGAAACGTCTAGGAGCAACAACGGCTCAGCAGCGAAGTGATAGGCCACACAAACTCACAGAACGGGACCGCCGAGTGCTGAAAATTGTCTGTCCGCAGTTGCAACGCTCATTACTGAGTTCCAAACTGCCTCTGGAAGCAACGTCAGCACAAGAACTGTTCGTCTGGAGCTTCATGAAATGGATTTCCATAGCCGAGCAGCCGCACACAAGCCTAAGATCACCATGCGCAATGTCAAGCGTCGGCTGGAGTGGTGTAAAGCTTGCCTCTATTGGACTCTGGAGCAGTGGAAACGCGTACTCTGGAGTGATGAATCACACTTCCCCATCTGGCAGCCCGACAGACGAAACTGGGTTTGGCGGATGCCAGGAGAACGCTACCTGCCAGAAAGCATAGCGCACACTGTAAACGTTGGTGGAGGAGGAATAATGGTCTGGGGCTGTTTTTCATGGTGTAACCCTACAGCATACAATGACATTCTAGATTATTCTGTTTATGGAAGGCCCTTTCCTGTTTCAGCATGACAATGCCCCCGTGCACAAAGCGAGGTCCATACAGAAATGTTAGTCGAAATCGGTGTGGAAGAACTTGACTGGCCTGCACAGAGCCCTGACCTCAACCCCATCAAACACCTTTGGGATGAATTGGAACGCTGACTGCGGCCAGGCCTAATCGCCAAACATCAGTCCCCAACCTCACTAAGTGTCTGCAGAAATGTTCAACATTTAGTGGAAAGCCTTCCCAGAAGAGTAGAGGCTGCTATAGCAACAATATTACTCCATATTAATGCCCATGATTTTGGAATGAGATGTATGGCAAGTAGGTGTTCACATACTTTTGGTCATGTAATGTAGCTTGGTCCCAGATCTGTTTTGTCCTGATCTGTTCATGCCGTCTTTCCTATGGTTTTCATCAATGACAACATCCACAGGAGTTGGCAAGACAAAACAACTAGATCTGGGATCAGGCTAAAATAGACACAGTGCAGCTTTGAAAACGGATTCATCAAAAGGTAATTTCCACCTATCCAATTAGTCTCGATGCAACCGTGTGAGTAAAAAAACGATATGGGTCAAGGAAGACTTTGGTAAAACTTTCTGCTCCAAGTTTGTGTCCGCTCCACTCAGTACCAGGGTGAACAGCCATCACCATCAGCACCACCATCACCATTGCTTCACACTTAAATTCCATTTAGAAAGGATAATGACCGTTGACACTTTGCAAACCCACCCAGCCAGAGCTAGTATGAATCAAAGTGACATGACCGTCCTCCCTTCATCCCCCCATCCTTGTCATGGTGGCTGTCCTTAGAGGTCACGAACAGAAAGGGTCTGCCTCCAAATTGGCACCCTTTTGCCTATATAGTGCACTACTTTTGACCTGAGAGTCATTTGGGATGCTGAGAGAGGCCTGTCACAACTCTAACGCCAACAGTGACAATAATGACATCAACAGGCCTCCGCTGCACGCTACGTTATGCACCCACACACACACACAATGCTCAACTGAGCCCTAAGGAGTCTGCCACCTCCACTGCTGCTGCTGCCACCACTGCTCAGGCTCAGACCCCCGTCACTGCCAGCTGTCGGCAGCCCAGGCCTGGCCCAGAAGTGGCAGAAGCAGTCATGGTTCTGTCATGATTGACTACAGTTACTTAATGAAGAGTTTCCCAAACATAGTCCTCCTCTCTCGGGGTGCATGTTTTGTTTTGTTCCCTAGCACTACACAGAGTCAAATAACCAACTCTTCATCAAGCTTTGATTATTTGAATCAGCTCTGTGGTGATAGGGCAAAAAACTAAAAACTAAACCCCACAGTGCCTAAGGACTCAAGAGGGCAACAGGTTGTGTGTGTGTGTGTGTGTGTGTGTGTGTGTGTGTGTGTGTGTGTGTGTGTGTGTGTGTGTGTGTGTGTGTGTGTGTGTGTGTGTGTGTGTGTGTGTGTGTGTGTGTGTGTGTGTGTGTGTGAGTGTGTGTGTGTGTGTGTGTGTGTGTGTGTGTGTGTGTGTGTGTGTGTGTGTGTGTGTGTGTGAGGCTTAATAGGGCCGATAGAGAGAGATCACTACACTGGAACATTGGAATGAGGGAGGATGTCCCAGGGGATACTGGCTCCTTTCATCCTTTTCTCTCCATCTCATCTCTCTCCCTCTCTCTCCCTCTCTCTCCCTCTCTCCACATGGTCGTTGACAGACACAACTTCCTAAGCCTGGAACCTGTGCACAACCAATCAGACAGGAGTCTGATAGGCCAAGGACAGAGGGCTGGGGCTGACTCTCTCATGTACAGACAGACAGAGAGACACAGACACAGACACAGACACATACACATTGCACCACGCTGGGGTCTTGGAGGTCACCCTCCTCATCTTCTAATGACCCTGGGGATCCAGCTGAGACTGTTTGGGGACCAGCAAGTGTGTGAGAACGGTGACCCTGCTATGGGCACAGTATCTCCTTCAGACCCCCTCCCTGCCTGTCAATGTGTGTGTGTGCATACGTGTCTATTGGTGTGTGTCCTCAAAGTGCGTACTCACTGCCAGACAACACATCAACCAGGAACAAATAGTACTTCCTGTACCAGTTACCTAGCAACGTCCAAAACCTGCTACCAGCATAAAAAATCTTTGAGAAAAAGGAATAGATAAATAAATAGGGAAAACACAACTCATTTAATTAAAGGATTAAACCATGTTGATATTTGTTTTCAGGGCTCCTTTCTGTGCCTTTGTTCACTTTAAAAGACTGTTTAACTCCCTCTCTCCCTCACTAATTTGTTATTTTCCAGCCACCAAATCGATACTTCCCACAGTGCAGGCTGGCGCAAAGGGAGACAGGGAGAGATGGCAGGTACACACACAGTTCTTATAACTTCAGATTGTTCACTCAATAGAGAGCATGAATAAAAACAAACCACTTGTAGTGATGAAGGGCTGGAGAGAGAGCCAATGGCATAGCATCAATACGTGGTTAGTTTTATTAACGGCTGGTGAAGAGAAAACACCCACGATACTACAACAATAATACAGAAATACTACAACAATGCCACAGAAATACTACAGCAAGACTACAACAATACTATCCAAAGGGGATTGCTTTGTCTATGGACTGAGAGTGGAACGGGCATGAGTTTTGGGACATGCATTTCATATTGTCAAAGGTCAACTTAATGTATTTCTCTATTTAACTGCCCTGTAATTAGGAAGGTAAATTACCTGTTAAATATAAAGCATGCCCTGGATTGCTTTTACAGCTGAAATACCATGGGGGCTCTCCATCTCCATCTTCATCTCCATCTCCTCAGATGGAGAGGTTAGAGGTGTATGAAGACTTGACTTTCAGGAACACAAATGCATCACACACATGCAAACAGAGACACATACACGTGCATTTGTGAAACACTAGCTATGATGAAGTCACCTAATGTGTTGTAATATAATCACATACTTGGTCCAATTTGGCATGTCTTTGAGCACCTAGCCACCTAGCTGTGGATTGATACTAAATTAAGTGATGTGCCTGGCATTGTAATGATATGAACATATTGTATTGTAATGCAGATTCTTCTCCACAGGAAGTAAGAGAGCCTGAGGGTGCTATAATGCTAATGCTTCAAAACCAACAGGTAGTGCAGTAGACCTTCACACATGGAGAGGAAGAGAGGAGGGGAGGAGATGAGAGGAGAGGAGGGGGGAGGGAGGAGTGGGGAGGAGGGAACAGAATATCACCCACTCCAGGCCAAAGAGTAAGTTTGTTAATTAGTGTTATATGACGGTCCGGCATACTAACAAAGGTATACAGTATGGAGAGAGAGAGAGAGAGAGAGAGAGAGAGAGAGAGAGAGAGAGAGAGAGAGAGAGAGAGAGAGAGAGAGAGAGAGAGAGGGGGACGAAAGAGAGCACATACATCATGCTGATGAAGGAGGCCGAGATGATTAGATAGAAACAGCTGAATATTCTGAATATCCATGGACTACTAGCTACGTCACAGTTCTGGAAGAGAGAACAAAAGAGAACAGAACAGGGCAGATTCAGTAGATTAAGTGGGATTTCTTCTTCCCTCCTCTACCGTCCCTCCCAACGCTCACTCAGGCATTTGAGAGCGGAAGTGTGCCAGGCAGCGGAACAAAACCTTCACTTCAGTCTCCAAGACGTGTCTGGCTTTGAAAATGAGTCCTTCAATCCTCAACTTCTAAAGGGGAGGGGTAATGTAGAAACAGGAGGGGGTAGAGAGAGGGAGGGGCAAGGAGTAAGAGAGAGCAATGGATGGAGAGGGAGATTAGGGATAGAGAAAGAGAGAAAGAAAAAGAGAGGGGGAGGGAGAACAAGAAGAGAGAGAGAGGGGAGGAGAGCAGGGAGAGAGAGGGAAAAGGGAATGAGGAAAGAGAGAGGAGAAATTGAGAAAGACAGCGATAGTGAGGAGGGAGGAGGGGGAACGAGGAGAGAGAGCAGCCGTGGCAGGCAGAGGAGAGCAGTCAAGTGGATCAGAGAGGGTCCCTGCACTGTACAAAATATTGTGCTAGTTCTAATTAGAAAATTGAGGCAACAATTGCATCAGCTTTTTGAGTATTTCCAACATGAGGGATTCTTAAGTATAATATACTTAACTTTGGGTTTTTCACAAACACTAATATATTAAGATCAGGATTTTTTTTAAACGCTTGAATCCAACTTAATTTGATCAATTCCAAAATTGTTATTATTCGTTAGATCTTTTTGATTAGTTACTTGCAGTAATTCAGTCTTATTGTTTGCATTTTTATGTGAAAATCATAGATTCTTTGGGGTAATATTTGGGCAATTCCATGGTAACTGAATTATGCTTAGACAGATTTTTAACTTTGAAATGTATACCAAACAACAAAAAACAATAATTTCAAAGTTTAACAAACCATAGAACTCTAATGCACAAGGATTACTTTTAACAATTTAACCCTGAAAATTTGACAAAAACACATTTACAGGAAGAACTGTGCAGATACAACATTTGGTTACAGAATAAAACTGAGGGAGATTTTACCATAATTGTTATACCATATTTCTTCCAGTAAATGTAGTTTGTTATTATTTAAAAAAAAAAACATTTACTGTGTAAATTGGAACCTGTTCAGGGAACAGAACTGAAAATTGAAAAAAATAGGAACAGAATCAGAACCGGGAATGAAAGTGATTATTTTAAAGCATGGGAAACAGTTAAGAACCTAATTTTACGTTCCAGGAATGGTTTTCCAGTCCCACAAAACGCAACAAAGCACCTATGCAAAGCCCTCACTCTGTCACTCAGAAACGTATTCCAGTGTCTGCCTGCCAGCTGAAAATCTTTGCCAGTGTGTGTGTGTGTGTGTGCAGGCTACCTACCCCTCCCCCCTCTGAAGCATAGTCTACTGTTGGCTACTGACGTTACAAACGTGATTCAGAAATTTGAGAATTTGTGTTATAGAAGAATCGATTAACTTTATCAATGCTAGTTAAGGATACTACAGTTATCACGTTTCACATAGGATTTATTAACTACAAAATAAGCCGCTTCTCTGTAGGTATGATGCTGTGGGCCTAATTCAGATAATGCATGTCATAACAACAAGATGCCAAGCCCTTCAAGCCTCCTCCTCCACCCTCTCTCGCTCTATAACCACACGCAAAATTTCAGTCGCATCTCGCGACCTACACTTGTCTGTCCAATGCATGTTAATAGCTTGCCACTCCATAGCAACCTGCTCTATCCACATTGATTGGTGCAGTAATTTAATGTCGAGCTAAATGTTTTTATAAAATGATTTCAGAGGCTTAAAAATGAACAGAAAGAAACTATATAAAGTGGTAATTTTTGTGGGTTCGAACCGATTTATAACTTGCTGGTCGGAACAGTGGAGCAAAACCCCCCAAAATAATGGATCTGTTTGGTTCCAACCCCTGGTTCAAAGTAGTCATTGTGCATTGAGTTGTATGGTTTGTTAAACTTAGAAGTCCATGTTTTTTGTTTGATATTCATTTTAAAGTGAAAAATCTGAGTCTCAGCGTAATTCCGTTACCATGGAATTGCCCATTTACTAAGACCCTCAATCATTTTTTTACGGTGTGTATATTTTAATGCATAATTAAAACCACCTGTTCCAGCTCAGAGAGAGAGAGAGAGAGAGAGAGAGAGAGAGAGAGAGAGAGAGAGAGAGACAGAGAGAGAGACAGGGACAGGGACAGAGACAGAACAAAAGCGATAGAAACAGAGAGAAAGACAGATAGAGAGTGTGAGAGAGAGAGAGAAAGAGATAGATAGATAGATCGATAGATAGATAGAGAGGTATTCGACACCATAAGCATGTTGGGTAGACTGAACACACATTTGCATGACTATCTCTCATCTCCATAGATATTGAGCTGGTTGCGTGTGTGTGTGTCTTCATTTGTCTGCATGTGTATTCGTGCATGTGTGTGTGTGTGTGTGCTGAAGGGCTGGTGGAGACAAAGTCAGTGGATCTCACTCGGGCTTAGGGGCCTTGCATCAGTAAGCCCTTATCCCTACATTAACATATCTCTTCCCTTCTCTTCTCACTAGCTCCACTACCTCTACACTCCTATATGAGTACGACAACCAGATGGAAAGCAGATCAATGCAATATAAACATGCAAAGTGACTCAAAATCCTATCAGATATTAACCAAAGTACAATTTTGTTCATGCATATCACCCCTAAATATGGTATCTGTGAAATAGGTTAAACATTTTGACAAGAGACGTCTGTCCTAAATCTGAATGTGTTTGTCTTTGATCAATGTAAAAAATGATCAGTATGGATTACAGCTCTGTATAATGATGTTCCATGACTCTACTGTGGGGTGACCATGGGGATATGGTCTCTGGTGAGATCCTATACAGAGATCCATTTCTTTGTGGTTGATACTGTGGGGGTGTTTTCTGAACCTACCATAAAACACACCCTTCTAAAAGAGTTCCAGGGGTTACCTCACTAACTCACTGTTATCCCACATATACTAATTTCACCCTGTGTCACATACAGTAACTTTGTGCATGTCATATATGTCTCATGAGAGTTGTGCGTATGATCAGATATTTTGTCTAATTTGAAAATGTTGTAGTTTAAGTTGTTACAAGGGGATAGGGGTTGGGGGGACAAGGGGGTCCTTGTGTTGGGTGATGACATCACATGGCATTCCCATTCCCACAGTGCATTGCTCCCAGGTGGGGTCCATTGAGGTGTCTGCTCCCTCCACTCCCTCCCTCCACTCGTTCCTAGCATTGTCAAATGGGGAAAAGAGACACTTCAAACCCCCTGAGCTGGCTGCATTCCATTCATCTAACCTACAGCATGATGTGTGGTTAAATATATACCTCAATACTTCCTTTATCTCTTTAACAATATGAGGATGGTGTTTAATCTTTAAAGGAAATCATATAGGTGAGGAAGTGTCTATAAATGAGAGTGTGTGCTTTCTCTTAGCTTCACAGTAGCATCATGGTTTGCCATTTTTATTTTAATTTTTTGTTAGGGAATTCTCAGGTGATATCAGAAAATGGTGTTTAGTTTTAATAAGCACTCAAAGGGGAACACTAGCCTTAAAAAAAAGGGTTTTCGGACAAATGTAACGTTTCACATGACTCAGACACATGCGGTCTTGCAACATGTCAAATGTGATTTTTTTTTTTTAATGTATGCTTTTTTAGAACTGCCGGGATTAGAACCCAGTCTTCCACGGGAAAAGCCAACGTCTTGACCTTTTCACCAAGAGGGCCAACACTAACTTTTAAGTCACAGGCGGGCTAACTCATCACATGACCATGAGCAACCATGACCAACTCATGTCTGCTACACTTTCACATGTGTATTTTCACATTTTAAGGTCAACTAGGGGGTGTCAAATTATTCAAGAATGTCATAAATAAAATAAAGTTTAGCGCCGGATTTGCTGTGAATAATCACGAATCATCGCAAATTCATAATTTGCTAAAATGTATCTGTTATTTAAGATTTTTTATACAAAAAGCATTACAATAATATTGCCGTTTTGATTTTGTCCAAAGTAATGGTTAGCAAAGTCAGATAAATTGATCAACACATTTTCTTTAACATCAAAGTCAACTTGTTTTGACATCGCATTCCTGTTTTTAGCTGTATAGAGGATGTATTTTGAATGCTTTCAGACAATGCGCAATTTTTTTTTGCACTAACATAAAAAAAGGTCACTTGAGGTAAAAGATTAACTCTGACAGGTGTTAAAATATGATGAAATGGATGAATAAGGAGGCATGGAACGCTATCTTCTCTGTTCTTTTCAATGGTCACTGACCAATGTATGAAGAAGAGAGGCATGTGTCTGCAGCTGTAACACTGCGAATGGATGGCTCAAAAATAAGAAATAATATTTTTTTAACACACATTAATTATAATGCTCAGGTAGGCTAAGGCTTTTTACCTTTATTTAACTAAATTCTTATTTCCAATGACAGCAGGTTAACTGCCTTGTTCAGGGGCAAAACAACAGATTTTGACCTTGTCACCTCGGGGATTCGATCTTGCAACCTTTCAGTTACTAGTCCAACGCTCTAACCACTAGGCTACCTGCAGCCCCTTTGGAAACATTGCTACTGCAACATGTTAACACCACCTTTTCACATGTGAGGAGAAAAATACAATTTCAACAATAATGTGAAAATGCAATTCCATATCTGAAAGTAGGATTTTCACGTGTGGAGTTTTCTTACATGTGAAACTGCAAATAATTGTTTTTATTTTATTTTCACATGACAATGTTATTCACATGTGAAACTGCATATCTGATTTTGACCTGAATGTTTTTAACATGTGAAACAGCAAATCTGTACAACTGCAATAAACAGGTGAAAACATGTTTTTCTTCTCATATATGAAAAGGTGGTGTTAACATGTGAATTCTAAATTTGGTAAAATATGATTTCACATGTGAAATTCAAGCATGTGAAACTGCAAATTTGACATGTGTTTTTTGTTGTTGTAAGGTTACTGTTAAAGTCTGAAGTTATCAGTTAATCTGGAGTAACACTGTGGTGTTCCTCTTCCATGCCCTTCAGTTCAGTCAAAGTTTGAGTCATTTCTAGGATAGATCTGCTAACATGCATTTGATTGTCATCTGGGATTCAACATCACATTCATTTATAGGTGCATTTCAGTTTACATCTCTATATCAAGTTTATCAAGATAAATCATGTTGATTGGAGTCTTACTGTACTCAACTGAGTAGTATACATCAGTAGAGTATGAAGAAGTTGATTCTAAGCTGCAGTATCGGACAAGTATAAACCAAGTACAGAGCCTCTATACAGTACAGTATACATGGCCTGCTTATTGACTTTCAAAAGTCAGTGCTCATAGTGTGAGTGTCACGCAAGCTGGGTCTGGACGTCTTGTGTTGTGTTTGATAGTGATGGTTTGTGACAGCGTGGCACTCTGTTGTCAGCCTTGGTGAAGAGCTACCCCCGCAAGGAACGTACATCACATCACCGTCACCACAACAACAAACCTCCATGACACTCAAAACACTCAGTGAACAAGCTGAATAAGAGAGGATAGACGGACTGAAATGTGAAATAAGTTGACTTTGAATGTAAAATTCCATACATTTTGTAAGAATACACACAATCTAGAAATAATAGTGATTGTGTGTGTATTATCTTGGTTTCTTTCTTCTTGGTTTTCACTCTCAATCCTCTCATCCACTCAAACACAGGTACAATGGATCCATTGATGACACAATCGCTATTGCACTTCACACTGCTCTTTCCCACCTGTACAAAAGGAACACCTATTCGAGAATACTGTTCATTGACTACAGCTCAGCGTTCAACACCATAGTGCCCTCCAAGCTAATCACTAAGTTAAGAACCGTGGGACTGAACACCTCCTTCTGTGACTGGATACTGGACTTCCTGAAGGGCTGCCCCCAGGTGGTGAGGGTAGGCAGCAACACATCCGCCACACTGCCCCTCAACAGGGGATCGAGAGCTTCAAGTTCCTCGGTCTCCACATCATTAAGGATCTATCATGGTCCACACACACCAACACAAAAGGGCATGACAATAACTCTTCCCCCCACAGGAAGCTGAAAAGTTTTCTCATGGGACCTCAGATCCTCAAAAAGTTCATTGAGAGCATCTTGACTGGCTACATCACCGTTTGATATGGCAACTGCTTGGCATCCGATCACAAGGCACTACAGAGGGTAGTGCGTACGGCCCAGTACATCACTGAGGCCGAGCTCCCTATACCAGGTGGTGTCAGAGGAAGGCTCAAAAGATTGTAAAAGACTCCAGCCACCCGTCATAGACTGTTCTCTCTGCTACCGCACGGAAAGCGGTGCCAATGCACCAACTCCGGAACCAACACGTCCCTGAACAGCTTCTACCCCCAAGCCATAAGACTGCTAAATAGTTAGTTAAATAGTTAACCTAATAGCTACCAGGACTGTCTGCATTGAACATTTTTGAAACTTTTTTTGACTCATCACATAAGCTGCTGCTACTGTTTATTATCTGTCACTTTATTCCTAGTTATATGTATCTACCTCAATTACGTCGTACCCCTGCACATGGACTCGGTACTGGTATCCCGTTTATATAGCCAAGTTATCATTACTCACTGTATGTATTATTACTTATTTTATTAAGTGTTTCACTCTTTCCTATTATTTCTCTCTTTTTCTCTGCATTGTTGGGAAGGGCCCATAAGTTAGCATTTCACTGTCAGTCCACACCTGTTGTTTATGAAACATGTGACTAATCCATTTTTATTTGATTTGTACTATCGCCCTCCAGATGATCGTAACGATTCGTTTTTTCTCTTAATTCTTTATCCTCCATTTCTCACTGAGGATGGTTGTTTCAGGAGCAGACAGACATAAAGGCAGCAGCAGAGTGTGATTGTGTGAGTCAGCGTTTCTTAATGAAGTCTTTGGATTTGTTTAGGAGGGAACTGCATCGCACAACCATCTGGCTCCTCTGAGTGGATAGACAAACATGATATCTTAACGCTGTCCACTAAATGTTGCGAAACACGCTGTCTGATTAATCTACTCCTTGTGTCTGAGATTTGCTTAGCGTGTGTGTGTGTGTGTGTGTTTGTGTGTACATGTGTATGCATACCATTATCCAGGGGAAATCATGAGAAACACTGGATACACTGATTAACTAAACACAAAGATCTCCACTTCATCATTTTTACATTAACAAGTAGTCTGCACACAAATTACGTATTTCCACATGGTTGCATATTAGATATGATCTACACAAAACACAATTAGAGGGAGGAAACGAGGCATGGCTCTCCACAGCTCTCCATATGGGCCCTGGTAAAAAGTAGTGCACTATATAGGAATAGGGTGCCATTTGGGTCTATACTGTAGTTCCTAGGGCTGAAGGAGAGGAAAAAGTGTTACCAGTAATGCTGAGTAGCAGTCTGCAGGTGTGTGTGTGTGTGTGGTGCTTATTAGGGCCGATAGAGAGAGAGATCACTACACTGGAAGGCTGGAATGAGGGAGGAGGTCCCAGAGGATACTGGTTCCTTTCATCCTTTTCTCTCCCACTCTCCACATGGTTGGAGTAGGGGATGAGGAGGGAGCAGAGAAGAGGAGGGGGTTTAAAGGCCTGTGCCTCAAACGAACGCGCCTGCCACACACACTCCTTAGATGACTCACATACACATTCACACACCTATAAATCTTGGGTAAGCGGCTTGATTAAAGTGACAGGGAGAATGAGGAGATCATTGCCGCTCTGCATGACGTCTGGCTTTCATCCTTACTCAGATACGCTCTCTGTTACGCTGGTGGGCAGACTAATACCGCGTCCCAAATGGCACCCTATTCGCTATACATTGTACTACTTTTGACCAGGGCCTACAGTATATGCTTATGGTGATAAGTAGCGTGCCATTTTGGACACATTCAGAAAACACTGGAGGACATATCTTGATAATGATGAAGAGAGACTGCTGATTCCCTTGGAATTCCCCTGTATGACATTATGTGTTAGAGTAAGAGAGATGTGTGTGTGTGTGTGTGTCTGTGTGTGTGTGTGCGTGTGTGTGTTTGTCTGTCTGTCTGTCTGTCTGTGTGTGTGTGTGTGTGTGTGTGTGTGTGTGTCTGAGTGTGTGCGTGTGTACTGTTATGTAGTAGGTAAATAAGAAGGGTAGGCCACAGTTATTCAGCACACTATCATGATACACATCCTACACCTAGGGGGCAGTGGCAGCTGGGGCCAGGTAAGGAAGCTCCGGTGTGCATAACAAGTCGGGGGTGTGCACAGCTGTGGGGGATTACTGAGATAATCATCTGAACGAGTGTGATCTCTCGACCCGCGACGCTTTTTGGTTTTGTATCTTTCATTTTGACATTCCCTTTTGGAGTTTTTCCTACTATTATGTATTCTTTGTCACCAACTGAACATCCCCGACCCGCTTGTGCTACCCCGAACACGGAGTCGGCCCGGAGCTGTCCACCTGGATCCCCGGTTAGCGAACCTGTGTCTGTGTGTGTGTGTGTATTTGTACTTATATGCAAGTGTGTGTGTTCTGAATGTTATATGCTAATATGTGTCAAATTGTCTGTATGGTCTGTGTATAGGTCTGATGTTCTAAGGCCACAGGTGTCGGCATCTGATTTGTCTTACAACGTCTTCATCCCTCTAACACTCCACACGGCTAATTCCTTCCCTCTCTCTGGCATCACTGATAATGAACCGTGTCACAGTGCTATCGATCTGGCACCACAGTAATTAAGAACCATGCTTCCATTATCTCTCTCTCTCTCTCTCTCTCTCTCTCTCTCTCTCTCTCTCTCTCTCTCTCTCTCTCTGAGAATTGTATAAATCATCTCTTTCTTCCTTTTTTTCACTCCATTTACCTCTCATCTCCCCCTTTAATTCTTCACCGTCTCTCCATCTCAATCATTATTTCTGCTCATGTTAATCATTCCCTCATGCTCATTCACTTACAATAAGCAATTCATTACTCCTTATGATGGGTATCTCAAAGTTCGCCTATTTCAGTCGCAGAGATACAATCATATATTATTCAGACTTAATTTTTACCAGCAAATGAAACACAACCCCTTAGACTGTATGACTAAGAGACATTTATAACAGAGTTTTGCCTATTTATTACTTCCTCACTTTGACAGCATCTAATTTCAAACATGAACAAGTGGTTCTGGAATGGTAAGCAGCCCACTGTCTTTATAATACATTTGATCTCTTCCATGTGGACTTCATCAGATAATGTTGGATTTATTCTCATGTTCTAAGTGTTGGAGTAGTAGTGTGTGTGCATGTGTACACATGCACACACTCATAGCAAGCACACAAGTACACAGGCAGGTACACAAACACACAGACTAGCTTCGCTGTTGAGTGTCTGTCAGCCAGATGAAGTAAAGTTTTTGCCCATCTCCCTCTCCTTTCTTCCTCTAACACAGTGTAGCATCAACGCAGTTAAAATCCTTAAGATTTCTCTCTCTTTCTCTCTCTCTCTTTCTCTCTCTCAGCTACGCCAGTCAGGCAGTATGTACTCCTGTATCTGCACTTTTTCCCCATTTACCTCCATGACAGCTCCCAAATTGAGCTAAAATCCCTCTGTCTTCAAAGCCGACTTTCACCAGGGAGACAGGAAATGAATGGTTGTGCACTCACCGTATGATATCAAAACCGTTTGTGCAGGAACCAGGGGCATATTTCTCCTATTACTCTGCTGCTGGCGCTTTCATTGAGTTATAGGTAATAGTTGGTCTAGTGGTTTTAGGTTGTACTCAACTCAACAGCAGGAGACCAAATGGTGCTTACCGGTACCGAGTCGATGTGAAGGGGTACGAAGTAACTGAGGTAGATATGTACATATACAGTATCTAGGAATAAAGTGACTAGGCAGCAGGATGGATAATAAACAGTAGCAGCAGCGTATGTGATGAGTCAAAAAAGTTTGTACATCAATCAAATTTTATTGGTCACATACATGTGTTTAGCAGATGTTATTGCAGGTGTAGCGAAAATCTTGCTTTTCTAGAAAAGTAATATCTAACAAGTTATATCTAACAATTTCACAACAATACACACAAATCTAAAGTAAAGGAATGGAATTAAGAGTATATAAATATTTGGGTGAGCAATGTCAGAGCAGCATAGACTAAGATACAGTAGAATAATAAAATACAGTATATACATATGAGATGAGTAATGCAAAATATGTAAACATTATTCAAAAGACTAGTGTTCCATTATTAAAGTGGCCAGTGATTTAAAATCTATGTATATATGGCAGCAGCCTCTAACGGGCTAGTGATGGCTGTTTAACAGTCTGATGGCCTTGAGAAAGAAGCTGTTTTTCAGTCTCTCGGTCCCAGCTTTGATGCACTTGTACTGACCTCGCCTTCTGGATGATAGCGGGATGAACAGGCAGTGGCTTGGGTGGTTGTTGTCCTTGATGATCTTTTTGGCCTTCCTGTGACATCGGGTGCTGTGGGTGTCCTTGAGGGCAGGTAGTTTGCCCCCGGTGATGCGTTGGGCAGACCACACAACCCTCTGGAGAGCCCTGTGGTTGTGGGTGGTGCAGTTGCCGTACCAGGCAGTGATGCAGCCCGACAGGATGGCCTCAATTGCGCATCTGTAAAAGTTTGTGAGGGTTTTAGGTGCCAAGCCAAATTGTCTGTGTGGGTGGAACATTTCAGTTTGTCAGTGATGTGTACGCCGAGGAACTTGAAGCATTCCACCTTCTCCACTACGGTCCCGTCAATGTGGATGGGGGGGGTGCTTCCTCTGCAGTTTCCTGCAAGTCCACGATCAGCTCCTTTGTTTTGTTGACATTGGGTGAGAGGTTATTTTCCTGGTACCACACTCCCAGGGCCCTCACCTCCTTCCTGTACGCTGTCTCGTCATTGTTGGTAATCAGGCCTACTACTGTTGTGTCGTCTGCAAACTTGATGATTGAGTTGGAGGTGTGCGTGGCCACGCAGTCAAGGGTGAACAGGAGTACAGGAAGGGCTGAGCACGCATCCTTGTGCGTGCCCAGTGTTGAGAATCAGTGGAGTGGAGGTGTTTTTTCCTACCTTCACCACCTGGGGGCGGCCCGTCAGGAAGTCCAGGACCCAGTTGCACATGGCGGGGTTTAGACCCAGGTTTTCGAGCGTTATGATGAGCTTGGAGGGTACTATGGTGTTGAATGCTGTGCTATAGTCAATGAACAGCATTCTTACATAGGTATTCCTCTTGTCCAGATGGGATAGGGCAGTGTGCTGTCTGATGGCGATTGCATCGTCTGTGGATCTATTGGGGCGGTAAGCAAATTGAAGTGGATCTAGGGTGTCAGGAAAGGTGCCATTCTACTTGAATAGATGGTCAATGATGGAGACCAGATAAGATAGTCAGTGTGCGGGTGAGACAAGTGGGCGAGAGATGGAGGGTGAGAGTGAGAGAAGGTGATGGCAAGAAAGATGGAGGGTGAGAGGGAGACAAAGAGAGGGTGAGAGAGATGGAAAGATGAGAGGGAGGTAAGTAGAGCGTCACTCTTGCTCTCCTTCCTCACATGGGACTGTGACTCCATCAGTGTGGTGGTAATGAGCGGACTCCTGTAGGAATTCTCCAAACGGAGTAATTTGTAATTGATTCAGTGCATTAATTACTGTGGTGGTTAGGCCCGTGTCATGGTTAATATTACGCTGATCTGATGAGTACAAGACCATTCGTCCGCTGAAGGAGGGATCGTTTGGGTGAACAGCAATTATTCAATTACGCCACTGCATCGCCGTTACACTTTCAGCTGTAGAGTCTTAATTTGACCATAATCACCTTCTCAACGCACTCACAGGATTGTGGAATAGGATGGATGCCATCTGAAGCTGAAGCTCATAGTACAGCAGAGCAGGAAGTCCATGATCTATGGCGGTCTCACTGCTAATCAGGCCTGACCATGTACTCAAGACTTGTGTTGGCTTAGCAGGCTTTAGCTCAGTGGGCTATGACAGTCCCCTGACATGCCCCAGTCAGTCAAAATTACATCAAGTTCTTCTTGAAGAAGATGGAAGGTTAACAATAATCAGAAACCCTTGTCACATGTACCTGATTGTGTGCAATTTAACAGGCATCTGCGTGTGTCATTTCGATATGTTAATGCTATTCCCCATATCATCTGATAGCGCTGGACCAGCGATACATCTAGCTAGCTGTTAACTTGTTAGGGAGCAGCGCATGAGGTGACCGTTTTGGAGAGCCTGGCGTGCCCAAAGTAAAATGCCTCCCATTCAGGCCCAGAAAATAGGATATGCACATATTCAGTACCATTGGATAGGAAACACTCTGAATTTTCTAAAAGCGTTAACCATTTGTCTGTGAGTAAAACAGAACGGATATGGCAGGCGAAACCCAGAGGAATTTCTGTCCTGGAAAAAGGGGTTTTGACAGAGTGCCTCATTTGGAACCCCTCCCTTATGAAAATGCCCATATAAGGGCATATGAATGCAGTACCGATCGCTTCCTCTGGATGTCAACAGTCTCGAGACAGTGTTCAGATTTTATTTGGATGCTATTAGAGCAGAGAAGAAGAGAAAACAGGAAGTATCCCCTTGGAAGTCAACAGAAGAGAACGCGCGCTCCCGAGAAGGCACGCTCTGTGTTTATTTCCGTTCTTATAGCCCAGTTTATATTCCGGTTGATATATACGTAATATATACGTATATATACGTAAAAGTGTTCCTAAGGATACATTTAAAATGATTTTTGATTGTTCTTGGACAAGTTTATAGGTATAAGTTGAACGAGTTCTATTCACGTTTCAATGGAGGAGTGGAGGCTGTAGTTTCTGATTATAACGCACGAACCAAACGGAGATTTATGGATATAATACATTACTTTTTCTAACAAAAGAACCATGGATTGTCTTTGTTGGACACTTTGGAAGCCATCAGCAGAAGTTCTTCAACAGGTAATTGATTTGTTTTCGCTGTGAAATGTGTTTTGTGTGAACGGTGAAGGCTAATGAATTCATGGTAATGAGAAAATAGTGAAGGTGCTACCTTGAAACAATCAAATGTGGTGCTTTCGCCGTAAAGCCTTTTTGAAATCTGACAACGCTGTGATATTGCCAAGAAACAGAGCTTTTGATGAGTATGAAACACTTTTATATGGGTGCATGTTTAATAATTCAGCTTTTGGATTTTGAATTTGGCGCCTTGCATTTCACCTGGTAGTGTCGGGAGTGGGGCGCCCCACCACTCCCTAAGAAGTTAAATACGTAATTATTGATGACTTTCAATGACTGCAAAGGTTGTGTAGTATACGAGACAACGAGACAGGCAAAACATTGTCTGAATGGCTTTTCCCCGTAGATATGAACAATAATATTGCCTCTAATAAATCCACTTCTGAAATGGTAGAGGATGTTGGGGTGATTTTGAGAAGAGCTCCATCTCTGAAAGAAAACGCTGAGAGGAGAGAGGAGGCATTGTCCTAAACTCTCCCTGAGGTCCTCCTGAGGACAATGACAAGCTGAAAGCTGCACTAGCTGAATAATATTTAACACATATAATAGCCTTACAAATAAGGACCAAAAAGTGGCTATTCTACTCTAATAAAATGCAATCTGATAATTGCATCTAAATTAACACTCAGGGAAATGGATTAAATTGTGAGCCTTTTGATACCTGAACATATTGTTGGAGCTAGTCCAAACAGCTTTGTCTGACGGGCAATATGTTGACCTCTACTTGATCATTCCAGCTCCCTTTTATGCTGAACAAAAATATAAACACAACATGTAAAGTGTCGGTCCAATGTTTCATGAGCTGAAGTAAAATATCCTAGAACTGTTCCATACGCACAAAAAGCGTATTTCTCTCAAATATTGTGTACAAATTTGTTTGTATCCCTGCTAGTGAGCATTTCTCCTTTTCCAAGATAATCCATCCACCTAACAGGTGTGGCATATCAAGAAACTGATTAAACGGCATGACCATTACACAGGTGCGTCTTGTGCTGGGGACAATAAAAGCCCACTTTAAAATGTGCAGTTTTGTCACACAACATGATAATAATTTCTCTACCATAAGCTGCCTCCAATGTCATTTTAGAGAATTTGGCAGTACGTCCAACTGTCCTCACAGCGCAGACCAGGAGTAACCATGCCAGCCCAGGACCTCCACATCCGGCTTCTTCACCTGCGGGATCGTCTGAGACGAGCCACATGGACAGATGATGAAACTGTGAGTTTGCACAACTAAATCATTCCTGCACAAACTGTCAGAAACCGTCCCAGAGAAGCTCATCTGCATGCTCATCATCCTCACCAGGGTCTTGACCTGACTGCAGTTCGGCATCGTAACCGACTTCACTGGGCAAATGCTCAACTTCGATGACCACTGGCACGCTGGAGAAGTGTTCTCTTCACGGATGAATCTCGGTTTCAACTGTACCAGACAGATGGCAGACAGTGTGTATGGCAGTGGGGTTATGGTACGGGCAGGCATACACAATGACAATGAACACAATTGCATTTTATTGATGGCAATTTGAATGCACAGAGATACCTTGCCGAGATCCTGAGGCCAATTGTCGTGACATTCATCCGCCACCATCACATCATGTTTCAGCATGATAATGTCCCTATGTCACAAGGATCTGTACACAATTCCTGGAAGCTGAAAATGGCCCAGTTCTTTCATTGCCTGCATACTCGCCAGACATGTCACCAATTGAGCATGTTTTGGATACTCTGGATCAACGTGTAAGACAGCGTGTTCCAGTTCCCACCAATATCCAACAACTTCGCACAGTCATTGAAGAGGAGTGGGACAATATTCCACAGGCCACAATCAACAGCCTGATCAACTATATGCAAAGGAAATGCATCACGCTTGATGAGGCAAATAGTGGTCATACTGGTTTTCTGATCCACACCCCTACTTTTTTTTAAAAGGTATATGTATCCAACAGATGCATATCTGTATTCCCAGTCATGTGATATCCATAGATACATTTATTTCAATTGACTAATTTCCTTATATGAACTGTAATGTTTGAAATTGTTGCATGTTGCATTTATATTTTTGTTCAGTGTAGTTTGTCATCCTTAGCAAATGACCGATCACCTTGTAAAGAAGATACTGATAAAATTACTTCTGACAACAACTGAATGACCAACAACAGTATTGCCAATGGCCCAACTGTATCCCCATCTACACAAAATCACACCACTCCTAAGTTTACCTCATCTAGGTGAGGTAACGTAGCGGTACATACTTTTATTCTAACCTAACTCTTCAATTCGATTTCTCTTTCAGCAATATCAAGATTGTGTTTTCTATTCCTTGAGTCTCAGCTGAGTATGACCGACTGGTGCATCAAAACCAAGGAATCCAGTTTCTCTAATGTCTCCATCTATCAAAATTACAGTTGGTCCCTCCATTAGCTCTGCAACAAGCCCACATGTGCATGGCACACTCCCCAGCAGAAAGATCTTCCTTTATAGGAACACAACAAACCAAACAAATATATTTTCCTTTCTTGATTGCTTTTAGGGTATACGCCGGTAGACCAACGTCATCTACAGAATGAGTCAGCTGTGGCCAAACTGAAGAGAAAGAAAGACGGAAAAACATATTTCTCTGTGTCAGAGAGATGTATCATCTCCATCTCCTTTCTCTTCATCCCAAATGGCACCCTGTTACCTATGTAACGCACCACTTTTGACCAGAGACCTATGAGGCTCTACATAAGGGATTGGGTGCCATTAGGGCCAGATACTTCTCCACTCAGTGCATCAAAAACAGACAGAAGAAGAACGACAGGGCAGTAGCCAGAGACAACCCCATGCCCCTTGATGCATATTTCACAGTGGCAATCTAAAACCACCTTCAGGCCTTCGCTTGGTCTAGGGAAGTTCTGTCTTTTATTGACTACATTAGCTTCAGTCCGGACAGTGAAATGAGTGACCATAGTTTTCTCTTTGGTTGTTGCATGGACTAGCTCTAAGTGTACAGTAGAACAATCAATTTCTACTCTTTTATCATCTACATTTGCTTTAGATTTGAACAGGGGAGTGAAATGACCACACTTTTGTGAATATCTTTGTGATGTTGCACGGACTGCCTTCGAGTGCAGGACACATTGCCTGCAGAAATAACTCGTTTTAATTGGCTTTATTTGCTTTAGATTTGATAGTGTGATAAAATGAAAATGCTTCATGAATATATTTGGTTCGGGAGTGCTTTGTGAAAATCCTTGGTGGTTGCACAGACAGCCTCTGAGTTGCAAGCCATATGGCCTGTAGACTATATTGGCAGTACCTAATTAGATAGCTAATCCAGAGTGTCTTTCTCTACAGTGACACTTTCATGTGTGGTGTGAAATCAAGCTGAGCTACGGGCCAGGCCGCAGCCCTACCTTTTTAGCCTCTGTTAGCATCACAGTGAGCTTGTTAGCCCGCGCCCCAAAAAGCCTTATGTGCCCTGGTCAAAAGCAGTACACTCTATAGAGAATAGGGTGCCTTTTGGGACTCAGACAGGTTGTTAGGCTAGCTACCTCCAGGGGAGCCGCAGGCTAGGCCACAGTTCATGGCTGTAACAACAACATTACTAGCTAATAAAGGTTGATGGCCCTCACTGGTCTATACATTTGGGAGGGCAGGCAGGGCAACAGCAGAGGTGGGTGCTTCAAATCAAATATATTTATAAAGCCCTTTTTACATCAGCCGATGGCACAAAGTGCTATACAGAAACCCAGCCTAAAACCCCAAGCAGCAAGCAATGCAGGTGTAGAAGCACGGTGGCTAGGAAAAACTCCCTAGAAAGGCCAGAACCTAGGAAGAAACCTAGAGAGAAACTAGGCTCTGAGGGGTGGCCAGTCCTCTTCTGGCATCACATGTCGACTTTTTTTTGACTTTGACTTTTTTTGACTCATTGACTGGATTCATCTCTCTGTCACAACCAGCTAGGAGGACTCCAGGTAGGTGGTATGAGACCAGACAGCGGGGAAGGAGAGGGTTGGGCTTAAGGATGCAGGATTTTTAAAAATGTTTTTTTGTCATGATTTTATTTACGATTGTGTATTTGTGTACGTTTAACATTATCTAATAAATCTAATCTAGTAAAACATCTAGAATCAATACCATAAAGGGAAAGCCTTAGGCCAGTGTCATAACAGAGTTACTCCATGATGACATTTCCTACTCACAAAGACCGAGAGAAACTTGGCTCCATGTGTGATCATGAATAAAATCTATTAATAGGAAGATAAAGGGGCAATCTTTCACCAGTGGGGATGGATGGAGAATACAGATACTTGACCCAGTTGGCTTTCGTGTCCTGGTGCTCACAAGCGCGCACACACAGACACACACACACAGACACACACACACACACACACACACACACCACCGCAGAGCAGCAGCGCAGGGTGCCCAAGGAGTTGACTTTGGCAACCGACCCATCCTCTCCTCTCTCACTCGCTAACAATCATGTTTAATTAAGATGCTCAAGTTTCAGAGCAGAATTAGAGCACTGCATTGATTTGGCTGTCAGCAGTGTAAACTGTGCCATCTCTTTTATCCACATGACTCTCAGTATAATAAACTGATGAAATTGACAGATTGCAAATAAACCCTTTCGCGCAGATTTCAACAGAAGTTAAATAAATTCCAACATTTCCAAATAATCTAATACTGCTGTCTAATTTATGCAGCTCACTGTAAATGAATCTTTCATAAAAAATGATTAAACTGAATACTGTCAACTGGTGTGTGGTCAGCAATTTAAATGGACCCAGGATCCCCCATGAGGGGGATAGTCTGTTCTAATGGTATTTAGCTACCTAGAATTTTACCACACATAGCCCCAGGAAGTGTGTGTACTGTGTGTGTCCCTTTACTGTTATCCCACTCCACACGCACACACGCACACACACACACACACACACTGGGTCTGCACCACAACCATCTCTGGAATATGTTGCCTAGTTTCCTTCTGAAATGATGAGGAGGACAGTGGAGTGGGGGAGGAGCTGGCACCAGCACCCTCAATGCAATGTACTTCTTTTACAGTTGAAGAGCAGAATTAGAGCACTGCATTGATTTGGTATAATCTTTCTCTCTTTATTTCACTCTCTCTCTCTCTCTCTCTGGATTGCGTGTGCACTCTCTCTTTTTCTCTCACTCCCCTCCCTCCCTCCCTCCTCCTTTCCTCCCTCCATCCTTCCAACCCTCCACTACATTGACTTCAGCCCTCTCCTTTTATCTATTACAATGTTAGGGTGAGAGAGATATTAACTCTATAAAACAGCATCATTAGCTGATGAGCAATTCAATTCCTTAGTCTCATCTCGCAGAGAAGAAAAGACCCAGCCTTGAAAAACCTCTCCGTCATTACTCTTTTATCCAGCCGTCTAGGTAGCTTTTGTTTCAAGAAAACTACATCCTTTTCTGATTCAAAATAAGACTTTTGAGCGTTTCAACTTTTCACAGATGGGCGAGGTGGAGGGCAGGAGGCCATTAGGCATGTTACTTCTGCATGGTTAAAGAAAGGACTAACAGAGACTGTGGCGTCAATGAGGAGTCAAGAGGGTCGGCTGCTGCCCGCCTCCCGTTGTTATGTTCCCGTCTCCATTACAACCCCATTCATTACCCTGTAGTGATCGTAACGAGTCCCGCCCCCCTCCACCCACATATCAAAGAGGATTTTGTCTAATTAACCAATCAAAGAAGCTTTCCTCCCTTGGCCCACCAATCAAACAGTTTTTTTGTTCTTATTCTTAACCAATCAAACAGCCCCATTGTGTTCTGGGCCATAGACAAAAGGCAGACATGTTAAGTAAGTAAGAGATCTTCTTAAAGAGTATTTACAATTACAGCCTTGCTTTGATCCAGGCCTAGGGCAGGTGGTGTTGAAGACTTCCTTAAACATAGAGAGGAAGGATGGAGAGAAGAGGAGGGGAAATCAATGACTGGATTAAGTGAATTAGAGAGAGAGAGAGAGAGCACAAGGGAGGAATAGGACAATGGAAATGGAAATGGAAATGGAAATGAAATGGAACATATCTATCAGTTGAAGAAGTCAGTGTAGGACCTCTAGTGCAATGTGTCGGGTTCACTCACCCTTCAGATCATGTGTTGGAATTTAGGGGTTGATTTTAATACCTCAATAAAATGTTGGGGGCTTGGGATACTGAACAGAACAAGACAATGCTGATGCCCTATGCTTTCTGCTTGGCTTTGTCCAAAATGCACCCTATTCCCAATATAGTGCACTAATATAGTGCACTCTGGTCAGAAGTAAATAGTGCTTTGCTTAAAGTAGTGCACTACGTAAGGAATAGGGTGCCATTTCGATGCATCCATTGTCTTGATTAATGACTGCTTCCATTCCTGCTTCCAGTGGTAATTACAACCAGGCAATTGGATTTCAGGGGATCGGCTTGAAGCGAAGAGGGCCAAGGAGGGAATGGAAAAAAGGAACACTACACACCGTGGTTGTCTTTATTAAGCCGTGACAAAATACTAGAGATGCATCTCAAATGGCACCCAATTCCCCATATAGTGCACTACTTTTCACCAGGGTCCATAGGGCAGAAATTAGAGAGGGTGGAGAGCAAAGGAAGAAAATGTAATATAGAAAAGCAACATAATTATAAAGACAACTGGAAGTTGAGAGGTGGAAAGCAAAGCACTCAAAAGAGAAGGAAACAGGGAGAGAGAGGTTAGATTAAAGGCCCAGTGGTAGCTAGGAGTTAGCTCACCACAACAATGTTATTAGTTTGTTGTTTCCTGAAGTTAATTTGGCCTTGGGTCAATGCCTCTGACCCCACCATCTCTCTCCCCACCTCTCCCCTTCCCCCTCTCTCCCTCCTCAGTCATTATTTCTGTCCACAAGTGAAATTGGCCGAGGGCTAATCAACATGTAGCTCCTCCGACTGTGTTATTACACAGGATGTGATGGATGGTACAATTACACCTAATGTCACTTAGCTAAATGGCTATGTAATCCTAATGACTTTTTATTCAAACAGTGACTAGTTAACGCACAGCGAGGGGGAATCAGAGATGTGTGTTTGATTGTGTGTGTGTGGGGGGTCTGTGTGTGTGTGAAACACTGAGAACAACACAAAGTATTCTGCTGGTGTGGTGAGCTGAAGAGAGAGCAAAGCATTCTGGGAAGGAGGATAAGCTAATAAGATCAATGTATATCGCTGTTGTCATGATGAATGGAATACCACCCTCAACCCCCTAGAAGCATGTGATAAGGAGCCTCAATGCAAGCTGTTGTTTTCACTGTGAAATTGAGAAGTTGAGATGAGAAGAGGAGTTGATGATGTGGGAAGTGTGCATCTCAAATGGCACCCTGTTCCCTATATAAACTCAGCAAAAAAAGAAACGTCCCTTTTTCAGGACCTTGTCTTTCAAAGATAATTCATAAAAATCCAAATAACTTCACAGATCTTCATTGGAAAGGGTTTAAACACAGTTTCCCATGCTTGTTCAATGAACCATAAACAATTAATGAACATGCACCTGTGGAACGGTCGTTAACTTCTTAGGGAGCAGCAAGTGAGGTGACGGTTTTGGAGAGTCTGGCGTGCCCAAAGCAAAATGCCTGCCACAGGCTCAGAAACTAAGATATGCACATAATTAGTACTATTGGATAGGAAACACTCTGAAGTTTCTAAAAGTGTTAACATAATGTCTGTGAGAATAACAGAACTCATTTAGCAGGCAAAACCTGAGAAAAAAACATCCGGAAATCAGTTTCTGGTGACCTTTGGCTCTGTTAGACACACTCCCTATTGAATCCATTTGTTACCAGGACTGAGACTGCAGTACCTATGGCTTCCACTAGATGCCAGCAGTCTATATACAAAGACTCAGAGAGATTGGAGTAAACACAACGAATAGGTACAGGAAATGGCATGGGGACCTGAAATGTTAACAAGTTTTCTCGGGCGCGAGTCTGGCTGGAGCGCCCCACTTTATTTTACTTATATAAGGTATAGGTGACCATCCGAGTGAAATATTATCGCTAATATTCATAAAAGGATAGCTAAGGATGCATTTTAACTGGTATTTGATTTGTTTAGGAAAAGTTTATAGGTATATTTGAACGCGTTCTCTTCACGTTTCAATGGGCGATTCGACGTTGGATTTTCTGAACATAACGCACCAACCAAACAGAGATTTATGGATATAATAAATTACTTTTTCTAACAAAATAACGATTGGATGTCTTCGTTGGACACTTGGGAAGCCCTCAGCAGAAGTTCTTCAAAAGGTAAGGGATTTGTTTTCGCTGTGAAATGTGTTTTGTGTGAATCGCGATGGTTTATGAATTTATGCTAATGCCGAAATATTGGGAGGTGCTACCCTCAAACAATCAAATGTTGTGCTTTCGCCGTAAAGCCTTTTTGAAATCTGACAACGCTGTGATATTGCCAAGAAGCAGAGCTTTTGATGACTATGCAACACTTGTATATTGATGAATGTTTAATAATTCAAATTTTGGATTTCACCGGCTAGCGCCCCACTGCTCCCTAAGTAGTTAATGCAGCTGGTCGCCACACCACATACTGACTGTTATTTTTGATTTTTGTTAAGGGACACAGTATTCCATTTCTGTTAGTCACATGTCTGTGGAACCTGTTCAGTTTATGTCTCAGTTGTTGAATCTTGTTATGTTCATACAAATATTTACACATGTTAAGTTTGCTGAAAATAAACGCAGTTGACAGTGAAAACAGTGAGAGGACGTTTCTTTTTTTTGATGAGTTTAGTCAAAAGTAGTGAACTATATAGTGAATATGGTGCCATTTGAGACACCACATTACTTTAATGCAATGAAGATGGTTGATGGTTTCATATATTCTCTCTCTTTTCCACTATTGGTTTGCGTCCCATATGACACCCTATTCCTAGCCAGGCAGTGTAACGACCAACCAGGAGCCCTAGAGGAAGACACAGTATACAGATGGCGTCAGAGGCTGCAATCTACTGAACATGCACACTCATTGCATGCACACACGCAGCCGCAGCCGCACATGCACTCAGACGCATACACTCGAACGCACACGCACAAAACAACAAGATTCTCTGTCACCGGCGGCAACAGCAGCCAGCCTGCCAGAGCCAGCGATGTTAAGCGTTGTAGTGCTCAAGAATTCCCCATCAAATGATCCACCATGCCCCAGCTGTTGTCCCCTCCCTCCCCACCACATAATTATTCTTCATTTCCTATGTTTATCTGCTTTGTCCTTCACAGCTATTCTCAGGACATTGTCTCATCTTGAGAGAGAGAGAGAGAGAGAGAGACTTTAAAATAATCACTATTGGGTCTGGGAGCCCACAACACAATAAACACTCATACAAAACTATAGTTCCACATCAATTAAAAACACAACACCAAATGCTCCTCCACAGTAACTAAACACAACAGCCTCTACATACCCCATATACTATCATCTCGCTGCCACCATTCCCACCACATCCACAGACCCCTGTCCCCGAATACAGTTCTTTCGGGTCTTCCATATCGCTAATTTAGCTGCACCTAACACAGAATTAAGCCAAATAACTACACCCCTTCGACTAAACCTGTACTTTAGCCCTAATATATAAACAGTTGGGAAGAGAAAACCTCTCCCAGAGCTGAGAACCAAGTAGTGATCAGGTCAATCATCCCGACCAATCTGGGACACTGTAAAAACAGATGTGCCAGAGTTTCAGACTCAGCACAGAATGGACACCCTTCCCCAGGACCCAGGTGTACCAGACGCATATTGTATATATCTGTATATATCAATGATGTCGCTCTTGCTGCGGGTGATTCCCTGATCCACCTCTATGCAGACGACACCATTCTGTATACTTCTGGCCCTTTTTTGGACACTGTGTTAACTAACCTCCAAATGAGCTTCAATGGCATACAACACTCCTTCCGTGGCCGCCAACTGCTCTTAAACGCTAGTAAAACCAAATGCATGTTTTTCAACCGTTCGCTGCCTGCACCCGCCCCCCCGACTAGCATCACTACCCTGGACGGCTCTGACCTAGAATATGTGGACAACTACAAATACCTAGGTGTCTGGCTAGACTGTAAACTCTCCTTCCAGACTCAATTTAAACATCTCCAATCCAAAATCAAATCTAGAATCGGCTTTCTATTTAGCAACAAAGCCTCCTTCACTCACGCCGCCAATCTTGCCCTAGTAAAACTGACTATCCTACCAATCCTCGACTTTGGCAATGTCATCTACAAAACAGCTTCCAATACTCTACTCAACAAACTGGATGCAGTCTATCACAGTGCCATCCGCATTGTCACCAAAGTCCCTTATACCACCCACCACTGCTGCGACCTGTATGCTCTAGTCGGCTGGCCCTCGCTACATACTCGTCGCCAGACCCACTGGCTCCAGGTCATCTACAAGTCCCTGCTAGGTAAAGCGCCGCCTTATCTTAGCTCGCTGGTAACCATAGCAGCACCCACCCGTAGCACGCGCTCCAGCAGGTATATCTCACTGGTCACCACCAAAGCCAATTCCTCCTTTGGCTGCCTTTCCTTCCAGTTCTCTGATGCCAATGACTGGAACGAACTACAAAAATCACTGAAACTGGAGACACTTATCTCCCTCACTAGCTTTAAGCACCAGATGTAAGAGCAGCTCACAGATCACTGCACCTGTACGTAGCCCATCTGTTAATAGCCCAACCAACTACCTCATCCCCTACCGTATTCATTTATTTATCTTGCTCCTTTGCACCCCAGTATTTCGACTTTGCACATTCATCTACTGCACGTCTAACATTCCAGTGTTAAATTGCTATATTGTAATTACTTCACCACCATGGCCTATTTATTGACTTGACGTTCCTTATCTTACCTCATTTGCACACATTGTATATAGATTTGTTTTTCTACTTCTGTATTATTGACTGTATGTTTGTTTACTCCATGTGCAACTGTTTTTGTATGTGTCTAACTGCTTTGCTTTATCTTGGCCAGGTCGCAGTTGTAAATGAGAACTTGTTCTCAACTTGCCTACGTGGTTAAATATAGGTGAAAAAAAAATATATATACTGTATATTGGTGGCTATGGCTCCATGTATTATCCTCCATTGGAGGTCACATGTCCTCTTTTCAATAGGCAGTTTATATAAAGACCGCCAACAGCCTTTTGTTGATGCACCTGGACCAAACACACCCGCCCACCTCGTCGATTTTACCCCTTCCAGGGAAGAGGCATGGGACACTTTTACACAGATTTTGTACATTGCCTTCTTTCCCACCTCCTTGAACTCCCCCAGCTCCGGAGTATCGAAGGAAAGCAGCATCCCCACGTCCTCCTCGAATGCCCCCGCCGCAGCACTAACAATCAGTGCAGGGAACACATAATCCAGACCCTCCTTCCACCGCTCAGAATTGGAAGTGTCAGTCACATACTGTAGATGAAGTACTGGCAAGGAATCATGGACCTCAGCTACG
The DNA here is from genome assembly GCA_030435695.1 of Brachymystax lenok tsinlingensis. Classification (NCBI taxonomy): domain Eukaryota; kingdom Metazoa; phylum Chordata; class Actinopteri; order Salmoniformes; family Salmonidae; genus Brachymystax; species Brachymystax lenok. The sequence goes on from CM059781.1 coordinate 24,184,779, forward strand.
ACTTTCCTCAGTAGGCGAGATGATCGGATCCCCGCTCTTTCTCCCAGCTCCTCCAACGATCTGCTCCTGCTCCGCATCAAATGACCCAGCTTAGTACACCCCACACCTAACAGGCATGAATGTAGGCTGGCTGAACCCATAGCACGGGACTGGATGGCAGTGTTGTAAAAAAGAGGCTCTTCAAAAAGCCACATCCCTGGTGGCGTGCCGGCCTTACGGGACTTGACAAAAACTCTCCAAGCCTGCATAACATACTCATAGAATGGAGTCAGGCCAGACAAATCACCCCCCTCCAGCTTTAAGAGGAAAAGGTGCTTGTCTAAGCCCAAACAGTCCGCTCTCCTCATCAATGTGTAGGCTGTATCGACCCAGCTAGAACCGTCACTGTACAACAGTCTCTGGGCTGCTTGAAGCTGGAAAGTCATGATCCTAGAAGAAATGTCCACCAGGCCTTGCCCACCCTCGTGCAGTGGCAAGTACAGGGCCGCAGCTTTAATCCAATGTTGTCCAGACCAGAAGAAATTGACAAGGGTCCTCTGAAGCTCTTGTATCAGACCCCGCGGTGGCTGTAAAATAGTCTGTGCCACAGGGTAGAGGCAGCAAGATTATTAGCTACCAATACCCTATAAGACAGCTGGGGTAGCACCCATTTCCACCTTGACAGTCTAGCACACACTTTCTCCACTACACCCTCCCAGTTATTTTCTGAAAGACATCAGAGCCTAGAAAAAAAACCAAAGTCTTCATCCCATCTCTGCCCCACTGAAGCCCCCCTGGTAACCTTTAAAGCGTTTGAGAGAACCTTAACACCCTTCACTCTTTCATTTAGAAACGACCTCAGTTCATGTCTCTTGTCCTGTAAGTTCATAACTAGTCCAGGGTCATTCTGAGTGAGCAACTTCAATTTAATACATTTGATGTCCTGTTCAAGGGCCCTGATAGTCTCTTTAAATTCTTTGGCAGCAGCGCACGAGGTGACCATTTTGGAGAGCCTGGCGTGCCCAAAGTAAAATGCCTCCCATTCAGGCCCAGAAAATAGGATATGCACATATTTAGTACCATTAGATAGGAAACACTCTGAATTTTCTAAAAGTGTTAACATTTTGTCTGTGAGTATAACAGAACGGATATGGCAGGCGAAAACCAGAGGAATTTCTGTCCTGGAAAAAGTGGTTTTGACAGATTGCCTCATTTAGAACCCCTCCCTTATGAAAATGCCCATATAAGGGCATATGAATGCAGTACTTATCGCTTCCTCTGGATGTCAACAGTCTCGAGAAAGTGTTCTGATTCTTTTTAGATGCTTTTAGAGCAGAGAAGAAGACGAATAAGGAAGTGTCCACGCAGATACAAATACAAGAAAATGCGCGTTCACGGCTGGCACGCTCTGTGGTTTTTTCCTTTCTTATCGCCCAGTTTATATTCCGGTTGAAATATTATACTATTTATACATAAAAGTGTTCCTAAGGATACATTTACAATTATGTTTGATTGTTCTTGGACAAGTTTATAGGTATAAGTTGAACGAGTTCTCTTCACGTTTCAATGGAGGAGTCGACACTCTATTTTCTGATTATAACGCGCCAACCAAACAAAGATTTATGGATATAATACATTACTTTTTCTAACAAAAGAACCATGGATTGTCTTCGTTGGACACTTGGGAAGCCCTCAGCAGAAGTTCTTCAAAAGGTAATTGATTTGTTTTCGCTGTGAAATGTGTTTTGTGTGAACCGCATGGTTTATGAATTTATGGTAATGGGAAAAATATGTGGGGTGCTATCCTCAAACAATCAAATGTGGTGCTTTCGCCGTAAAGCCTTTATGAAATCTGACAACGCTGTGATATTTCCAAGAAGCAGAGCTTTTGATGACTATGAAACACTTGTATATTGATGCATGTTTAATAATTCAACTTTTGGATTTTGAATTTGGCGCCTTGCATTTCACCTGGTAGTGTCGGGAGCTAGCGCCCCACCGCTCCCTAAGAAGTTAACTTCAATACTAGACAGGGCAGTATACTGTTGACAAAAAAATAGTATTTGGGCCTTCCCAACCTCCCACCATTGTCTCAAGGACAAAAAATTCCCTTTTGTAACCCTCCATTTTCCCAAAACAACAAAAACCTTTCACAAAACATGCCATCATGTAACAACTTAACATTAAAATACCAGTAAGGTGATGACCTTCGTGGACAAGACAAGTGAATATCAACAGTAACAATATGGTGATCAGAGAAACCCACGGGAGTAATATCACACCTTCCAACCCTACTACAGTTGTCACGATCTTCGATAGGGACGGACCAAGGCGCAGCGAGGTATCCAGTATACATACTTTATTCACGTAACGTAACATAGGCACATAATAGACTAAACACTTAAGCTATGACACAAACAATAACCCACAAAACCCTAGTGAAAACCACAAACATATATATGGTTCCCAATTAGAGGTAACGACACAGCTGCCTCTAATTGGGAACCATTAACCCAACATAGAAAATCACACCTAGAACCAAAAAACCCTACACCAAAAACTAAACTAAACACGCCAGCCTGTAAAACTCAGGCCTGGACGTGACAACAGTATTGCTCAGATACATACAACCTGTCCAACATCACCTTCAATAACTATAAGCCATGTGTACTGCCTAACTTTTGCATTCCTTACTCTCCACACATCAGAAAGCTCAAACTCAGTTAATAGACCCGACAGGCAAGTGGCTGACCGCAGGTGAGGTTCTTCAGCAGTGCGATCAACAGTAAAATCCACTGTACAGTTCCAGTCCCCCCCTAAAACCATACACCCTTCTTGGTCACACTGTCTTAAGGTTTCCTTTATTTGATCAAATACAGCAATACACTCTGTATTAGGAGCATAAACATAAAAAAAAACAATAAAACCGAGCCTTGACAATCTCTGTTGTAGATACCACAGTCACCCCTAAGCCTGAGGGAAAAAACATTGCCACCCCAGCACTGAAATTAGTACCATGACTAAGTATACGCTGCCCCTCCCACCACATACCACAGTCAACCTCATTAGCCTCATCACTATGTGTCTCCTGTAGAAACACTACATTCTGTTTTATTACTTCTAATACCCAAGCCCTCTTATTCCTGTCCCTTTACGAGGACCACCTGCGCCCCTCCCTCTGCCTTCTCCCTTTTCAGGCAAGCATGTCGCTTATGGCCAACATCCCCACACTCAAAACACTGTTTACTACCCGTACTAGCATAAGCCATATACAGTCTGTTGTCATACTTAACTCCAAAGTCTTCTCCGGTGAGTCCAAAAACATAAACACCTATCGCCGAAACGACAACCTGTTTCAAAGCCGCAACCCAACGGGACAATCTTAATTGAACTTGCAATATGCATAGAAAAAAAGCAATACCAACAAGAAAAGAAAAACCAGGATTTCCAACTCTACACACCACTCGCAATTCCCAGCATGCACTTCCTAACCTCCTGCCAAATGTATGACCATGTGTATGACCATATTAGAGACACATATTTCCCTCAGATTACACAGACCCAGAAAGAATCCGAAAACAAATTGGGTGAAATACCACAGTGTGCAATCACAGCAGTAACATTTGTGACCTGTTGCCACAAGAAAAGGGCAACCAGTGAAGAACAAACAACATTGTAAATACAACCCATATGTATGTTTATTTACTTTAACTATTTTCACATTGTTACAACACAATGTATATAGACATAATATTACATTTGAAATGTCTTTATTCTTTTGGTACTTGTGTGAGTGTAATATTTACGGTTCACTTTTTATTGTTTATTTCACTTTTGTTTATCCATTTCACTTGCTTTTGCAATGTAAACATATGTTTCCCATGACATTAAAGCCCCTTGAACTGAATAGAGAGAGAGACCTTTTACTCAGAAAGAGAATAGGTCAGGGCTGGGTCCAGAGAACCACTTCCAGGTTCCATCCGCACCATTAAGCTGCCAAGGTGAAATAGACGTAATCGGACAGAGATACTATGAGAAGACAACACCTTATATTCTCATACTACAGTCCTGGAAACAGACACACAACTGGACTGTGATACAATGTTTAATAAAACACACAAAGAAACTATAAGACAAAGCACTTCTCTTCCTCCATCTACAGTCCAGAGACAGACGCAGAGAAGAAGCTACATGGCAGAGATACTATAAAAAGACAAATGATAATATAAGAGGACAAATGTTCTCTCTTTCTCCCTCTCTCTCATAGTATTGGGCGGCAGGTAGCCTAGTGGTTAGAGCGTTGGACTTGTAACCGGAAGCCCCTGAACAAGGCAGTCAACCCACTGTTCCCTGGGTGCTGTGGATGTTGATTGATCTCTGATTCAGAGGGGTTGGGGTTAAATGCAGAAGACACATTTCAGTTTAAGGCATTCAGTTGTACAACTGACTAGGTACCCCTGTGTTCACAAAATAGTCTCAGAGTAGGAGTGCTTATCTAGGGTCTGTTTCATCTTTCATAATAAATACAATAATATGGACAGGGTGGACAATCCCATTCTGAGACGCTTTTTGAATACAGTCCGAGACACAGACAAAAACAGGCGACACTCCTCCAGACAGATATAAAATACTTTTGTTCAGAAGCTCAAGGTCTTTTCTCTCTTATCACATCTCTAACGTCTCCTCCACGTTCCAGAGTGAATTAAAAAATGGACGAACAGAATAAAGTGGAGGATATGCTGTGCCTGTTTTCAGAGTCCTTTTATCACAGCATAGCTAGGCTAATGAAGGACATGGCCGGGTCATTCAGCCTATTGTGGCCAGGCTAGCTCTGACACAGATCAGCTCTGAACAGCTGTCCTGGCTCCTCCAGCTGAGGCAGACATGCTTTTGTAGAAATTGATTTCAATTTGCCTTGTGAAACTTCTCCTTCCCCTATCGTTCACCTTTTGTCAGTCGACGCGGAAGTAGAGGAGAGTAAGATACGGTGTGGAGACGTCTGAGAAGACAGTGCAGAGCGAGGTTGCCTTTTGTACTCCTTTCTCTCTCTTTCTCTCTCTTTCTCTCTCTTTCTCTCTCTCCTGATTCCTTTTATTCACTGGCCAGTGTTCTGCAGTGATAAGCGAAGAGCAGCCACCGGTCCCTCTCTGTATCGCGCTCTCTGTGTACGTGTCACTGTGTGTGTGTACGTGTCACTGTGTGTGTGGATGTGTCAGTGTGCGGTTGTGCATGTCTCACTCTCTCTCTCGATTGTGTCACTCTGCAAAGATCTTTTAGCAAAATCCAAGCGGGCTTTATTCTTTTCAAGTGAGTACAATTGAGAACAATTCTACTCTAGGCTGAAAATGTCATTTGAATACTGGTACAAAAGCCCTGTTATGTGAATGTTTTATTCCATTCACTCCATTTGGATCAGTTCAGGTGTGGGTCTACTCTCGACAGATTGTAGAAAGGCATAATAGCAGGCCAGTCTGGCTGTATTTTTACTTCTGATACTGATGTGCTGTTTGTTGTTGATCATCATTCTCCCAAGTCCCTCCCAGCAAGCCCAGTTATTCAGGAAAGCTTAACATGTGTTCTGCCTCCTTTCCAATCCAAATAGCTATTCCTCGACCTAGAACCTATTGCTTCAATATAGCCTAAATATATGAAATTTAACTTTTTAAATGTATATAAACACAACTAGTCACAATGTTTTAATCTGATTAGGCTACTTCAAAAGTCTCCAGTAGGCTAGGTTACCTGCGCATGTTCATCCATTCCAGCAGCCATTCGATTAATGGAAAGAGACATCCGTTACAAAACACTAATAAGTTTAATTACATTCGGAGACTGTCAAACCAAGCCTTCGATACTGAGTAGGGAGGGATGTATTTTCTGTTTGTCGAGATTGACATACTCTACTTGATTGTGTTGTTGAAAACGAAAACCATAATGATAAGCGTACAATGTCGGTAATCGTATGGTGCATTGGCACAGAGACCCGTTGGTGGAAAATGTGTTGCATGTATTATAAACACAGCATCAAAATGTTGAAAATCAGATTTCCCCCAGGCTGATCATTGTCTGCATCTGTCTCAGACCTACCCGTGTGCCATCGACTGTGCCACAAAACAATGCTGAAATGGTCAATATCCACGTTTATAAACACAGGGTTGCTACAGTTATTGTTATTTATGGTACATTTTGTGGGTAGTCGGGTGTGCACATTTTTTTGTTAAGTAAACAAAAAAATGATAACACCTCGAGGTGGACCCCCACCCCACCCGCCCTTAGGGAATACAGAGTTAGGAGTAGGTGCCATCACTACCTTGGCTGAACTGAAGTCTCCTCCTACCTCTTCTACATCTGAGTTCAACAATCACTTCACTCTTTTTACTCTCTGAGGTCAGAAAAGAAGAGAGAGAGAGGAACTGAGAGAGAGGGTGAGAGAATGAGACAGAGAGAAGTATGGATAAAGTGAGTGAGAGCGAGAGACAGAGGGAAAAATAAATTGTGTCCCCTTCTAAATGTCTAGACGTCATGTCCAGACACTCCGGAATCCTGTCTCTGTACACCAACCGGTGGGTAGGTAACCGACCTAGCCATCCACCATGATGGATGGTCCTTTAATGAAGATGTCAATCAAAGGTGTGTAACATCATTAGCTGTTTCTGTGAGAAGAGGAGAAGACACTGTGTCACAGCCAGGCCTGAACTACAGGGCCATGCATCTTCCTGACACTTTATCTGCATCCCAAATGGCACCCTATTCCCTATATAGTGCATTACTTTGGAACATATCCCTATGGGCCCTGGTCAAAAGTAGTGCACTATATCGGAAGTAGGGTGCCATTTGGGACGCAATCAGAAGCAACTTATGTCAACAGAGAGCAGGAGCTGGTTATTGACAAAACCTCTGTTCACAACAATGGTCATTGTCAATAGAGTGACTGGCTGTACCAGGGCTGTCAGGTGAAGGGTTGGACAACCACTACATGATCTGATCACCGTCCCAAGTGGCTGGATGCCAGAACTACGACAGGATGGGAAGGAAGGAAGGAAGGAAGGAAGGAAGGAAGGAAGGAAGGAAGGAAGGAAGGAAGGAAGGAAGGAAGGAAGGAAGGGAAAGAGAGTAGGTGAAAGAGAGAGTAAGGAAAGAGAGAACGAGAACTACATCAGAGTGAAAAATAAAGTGAGTGAAAGAAAGAGAATGAGAACGAGAAAGAGAAGGAGAACAAGAAAACATGAGAGAGAATCTCCGGGGTGGCTCCAGTCAACACAGTCAAACCAGTAAATCACAGAAAGGAAGAAGAAGCAATTTGAGGCGCTTCTTTCATTTCCACGCTCTATCTATCCACTATCTATCTATTCTAGCAGCGGGGCCATGACAGACAGGGGATAGAATGGCCTCCCCAAAACCAGCAGAGCCACAGAGAGAAAATGTACCTGTCAGTCAGCCTGGAAAAAACGTTTAAATCTTGATACCGCACTGTGCACTGTGCAAGATTACACACACACACACAAGCAGACGGACGCAGGGACAGGCGCATGTACGCATGAAAGTGCAAACACATCATGAATACACACACACGCGCATGCACAAACACAGCATGCATGCACACATAAACACACACTGAAGCACACAAAGGCCCAGATGTACATCTCACATCGCTCTCTAAATAATCATTCTGAGGGAGTAGGGTTTTAAGCGAATGTCACCAAACACACAGAAACCCTCATCTACCTCATACTACCACCCCTTGCCTGCTGTAATGTGTTCCTATATAGAACAGGGAGAATCAATATAAAGCTAGTGAATAGTGGCATCAGGCATCTCTCTGCTTCTGTCTGCTTAGCTCCTCTAACTGTGTCATTCCTGACCACCATCAGTCAGACAACAGACGGAGATCCAAAAGAAAAACTTAGAGCCTACACAGAATTCCAACATTGCTTTCAGCGCTCTCTCTCTCTCTCTCTCTCTCTCTCTCTCTCTCTCTCTCTCTCTCTCTCTCTCTCTCTCTCTTTCTCTCAAATTCAAATTCAAGCTGCTTTATTGGCATGAAAAACATTGTGTCAATATTGCCAAAGCAACAATGTATACAATATACATTGTAATGAAATTATAAACAATAACAAATAATAATATAAAATGATAGTAAATAATAATACAAAATGAAATACAAAAATAATAACAATAAAATGGTAACTGTCAATAGTAAAAATGTAATAAATATAAAAATATAAATATGGAAAATGAAACTATATCTAACTTATAACTAAATAACGGTCATCTTCACTATTACATCAGTACTACAACTACCATCATCATTACTACTACTACTACCACCACCACCATCATTAGACTGCTGTCATTACCATCACCCTACTACCCATACTACTACTATTTGGAATGATAAATAACAATAATAATAGTAATAACAATAATAGTAATAATAAGTAAGTTACTGCTTATTATGCAGATGTTATTATTCAGTGTCCCTCAGGCTATGGCAGGCAAATACATGTTTGGCTGCAAGAGGAGCCATTGCTCGTTCGCCCATGAGTATTTTTAGTTTTTCCTCTGAGTTTAATAAGTTAAAATTTGGAATAAATGTAGTCATTTCTGTGAATAATGAATCTCTTGGTGAGGAATATTTATCACAGTAAAGGAGAAAGTGCATCTCTGTTTCTACCTCCCCTGTCGTGCAGTGACCACATACACACTCCTGTTTAGGTAGCCTTTTTTGTCTTTTTATGTCTGCCGGTTTCTATTGCCAATTGGTGGTCACTCAGCCTGTACTTGGTAAGGATCTGTCTCTGCTTTGTATCTCTGACAGGGTAGAGATAATCATCCAATTCATATTCTCTGTTTAGGGTCAGATAGCAATTTAGTCGGCTTTGGGATTTTGTTTCGTTTTTCCATTGTTGTAAATATGAGTCCTTTGATTGGTTCATGATTTTGTTAATTGGAATTCTTTCTTTTGAAGCAGTGCTGGTGTCAGCTTGGTTAGTTAGGTTCAACACCAGCTGACTGAGAGGGCTCGTTTCTGGGCTCAGCTCTTGGGTTTCTTGTGCTTTAAATTGCGGACTTGAATTTGGACTTGAATTTAGATGTCGCCAAAATTTGTATGATATTTTCTGTATTTTCATTACTCCTGGAAAGCGGCCCAATTCTGCCCTACATGCATTAATTGGTGTATTTCTCTGGACTTGTAGAATTGTCCGACAGAATTCTGCATGTAGGACTTCAATTGGATGTTTGTCCCACATTTTAAAGTCCAGTTTATTGAGTGGCCCCCAAACCTCACTTCCATAAAAGGGCTATTGGTAGGATTACACTGTCAAATATTTTGGTCCAAATTCTAATTGGGATGTTGATTTTGAATATATTCATTTTTATTGCATACAATGCTCTGCGGGCTTTTTCTTTGAGTGCATTCACCGCCATATTAAAGTTTCCCGATGCAGATATGGTCAGACCAAGGTATGTGTAATTTTTAGTGTGTTCAATTATGGTGTTGTTCAGGGTGAATTCATATTTCTGTTTCTGACATCTGGTTTTCTTTTGGAAAATCATGATTTTCGTTTTTTTAACATTTACTGCCAGGGCCCAATTATGGCAATATTGCCCTAGAATTTTAAGGTTCTGTTGAAGACCTTCTTTGGTTGGTAATAGAAGTACCATGTCATCAGCCTATAGCAGGTATTTTATCTCTGTGTCCTGGGGCTGGAGAATGGTCCAACAGGTCTGCTAATTCATTGATATAAATGTTGAAAAGATTTGGACTCAAACTGCAGCCTTGTCTCACACCTCGACAGTGTGAAAATAATTATGTTTTTTGATTTTTATTGCACACTTGTTTTTTGTGTACATACATATTATTAAGTCATAAACCTTACCACCAAGCCCACTTTGGAGAATTTTGGAGAATACCCCTTCGTGCCAAATAGAATCAAATGCTTTTTTAAAGTCAATAAAGCAAGCAAAGATTTTGCCCTCTTTATTTTGGTGGACGTGTTGATTAATTAGTGTGTGTAAGGTGAATATATGGTCAGTAGTGCGATGGTTGGGGAGAGAGCCAATTTGACATTTACTTATAAAAAAAAAATATTGAAGAAAGGTTTGAATTGCTGCAGAAAACCTTTCCCAAGTTGCTGTTTACGCAAATTCCCCTGTAATTATTGGGGTCTGATTTGTCTCCACTTTTGTGGATAGGGGAGATCTATCGCTATTTTTGTCTCTCACTCTCGCTCGCTCTCGCTCTCTCACTCTCGCTCTGTCTCTCACGCTCTCTCTCTCTCTCTCTCTCACTCTCTCCCGCACTCTCTCTTGCTCTCTCTCACGCTCTCTCTCTCTTTCTCTCACTCTCTCTCTCTCTCTCTCTCTCTCTCTCTCTCTCTCTCTCTCTCTCTCTCTCTCTCTCTCTCTCTCTCTCTCTCTCTCTCTCTCTCTCTCTCTCTCTCTCTCTCTCTCTCTCTCTCTCTCTCTCTCGCTCTCTCTCTCGCTCTCTCTTGCTCTTTCTCTCTCGCTCTTTGTCTCTCGCTCTCTCTCTCGCTTTTTCTCTCTCTCGCTCTTTCTCTCTCGCTCTTTCTCTCTCTCTCGCTCTCTCTATCTCTCTCACTCTCTCACGCTCTTGCTCTCTCTTTCACTCTCTCCCGCTCTCTCTCTTGCTCTCTCTCTTGCTCTCTCTCTTGCTCTCTCTCCAGCTCTCTCTCTCTTGCTCTCTCTCTCGCTTTTTCTCTCTTGCTCTTTGTCTCTCGCTCTTTCTTTCACGCTCTTTCTCGCTCTCTCGCTCTCTCTCTTTCTCTTTCTCTCTCACACTTTCTCTCTTGCTCTTTCTTTTTCGCTTTCTCTCTCTTGCTCGTTCTCTCTCTCGCTCTCTCTCTCGCTCTCTCTTGCTCTTTCTCTCTTGCTCTCTCTCGCTCGTTCTTTCACTCCCTCGCTCTCTCTCTCTCGTTCTTTCTCTTTCTCGCTCTTTCTTTCTCTCGCTCTCTCGCTCTTTCTTTCTCTCTCTCGCTCTCTTGCTCTCTCTCTCGCTCTTTCTCTCTCTCGCTCTTTCTCTCTCTCGCTCTTTCTCTCTCTCGGGTCTCTCACTCTCTCGGTCTATCGCTCTTTTTGTCTCTCGCTCGCTCTCGCTCAGTCTCGCTCTCTCTCGGTCTCTCGCTCTCTCTTGCTCTCTCGCTCTCTCTCTCCCTCCCTCTTTCTTTGTGCAGAGTCATCTCTCTCTCTGTCCTTATTCATGTCATATTAAAGTGATGGAAATGAACTTGCGAGCATGCTAATAGCGATTGTCAATCCAATCTAGGCGAGCCTCAAAGACAGGAGCTCGCCAACACTTCATCAGTCTTCATTAATAATGAAGGGTGCTGAGGAACAGGGGAACGTAATCTGAGCTGTGTCCCAAATGGCACCCTATTCCTTAAAAAGTGCACTACTTTTGACCAGAGTTCTATGGGCCCTGTATGTTCAAAAGTAGTGCACTATGTAAGGAATAGCGTGCCAGTTGGGATGTATTCTGCTCTCATCTAGCCCAGCAACTACCCAGGCAGGCAGTACACATACACCAACCAACCACGCCTGAGGGACAAATAACCAGCCTGTAAAAAGTGAGAAGGGGGTTGTAGGATAGGTAGAGGATGGACAGGCAGAGAAATGACCCACAAAACAAGAGGTGGAGGGAGAGTAAGAAAATAAATGCAGGTCAAAGTTTGACCATGAGTCTCACTCTTATCATGTCCTTATATCGATGCACAGAGGTAGGTGTCTGCTGTCATTAATGCAGACAGCTCCTCCTATCCTGAGTAGAGGCGACTGGCTGGGGACAGACTACTTTAAATGACTCCTCTGCTCCTCCGTGTTCTCCAGGCTCATTAAACCCTATTTGACCTCTGTCCTCTGGAACACACAGGGTCAAAATAACTCCAGGGGACTGACTGCTACTGTAAGGGCCATTATGATGTTGTTTTAAAGTTCCCTACCCACAACCCAATTAGCCCAGTCTCGTGCTATATACACTGAGTATACAAAACATTAAGAACACCTTCCTAACATTCCTAATAGTTTTCCCTCAGAACAGCTTCAATTGGTCGGGGCATGGACTCTACAAGGTGTCAAATGCATTCCACAGGGATGCTGGCCCGTGTTGACTCCAATTTTTCCCACAGTTGTGTCAAGTTGGCTGGATGTCCTTTGGGTGGTGGATCATTCTTGATACACACGGGAAACTGTTGTGAAAAACCCAGTAGTTTTTGACACAGACCGGTGCGCCTGGCAACTACTACCAAACACCGTTCAAAGGCACTTAGATCTTTTGTCTTGCCCATAAACACAATCCATGTCTCACTTGTCTCAAGGCTTAAAAAACCCTTCTTTAACCTGTCTCCTCCTCTATACACTGATTGAAGTGGATTTAAAGATGCGCTATGCAGGAATCTAATTTCAGTTTATGTAACAAAACAAGCAAGAATACAGTAGAGAATCATTGTACCATCTAAACCGCTGTACAAAACCGAAAGTAAAAGACTCAAAAACGAAACGCATACTGTAGAACATATCTACATCAATAAGGGATCATAGCTTTTACCTAGATTCACCTGGTCAGTCTATGTCATGGAAAGAGCAGCTGTTGTGAATGTTTTGCACACTCAATGTATAAAACATTATAGAATAATACTCACTTAACTACTTTTCAAATAGAGTTTTAATGTCAATGTAGTTATGTTTTAATTTGAGAATGATGTGCTGCTGGGAGTAATAATACAAAGTTTATATAGAACTTTTGAGAGAGAGAGAGAATTTCTTATCAGACCCCCTCCTACCCGCCACCTCTTTTCTACCCAGTCTCTAATCGTCAAGCTAATGATGTGAAACCTAATGGAAATATTTACAGTTTCCGTTTGTCAATGATAGTGGTATAATTAACACCATGGACTGTGTCTCAAATGGCACACTATTCCCTATTTTAGTGCACTATTTTTGCCAAAGGTTTGATGGGCCCTGGTCAAAAGTAGTGCACTACAATATATAGGGAATAGGGTGACATTTGAGACACCAATCGCATCACTCCATTTAACAGTAGAGACACAAGGCAGGGAGCCACTATTAGCCAAGCAGGGGACTGATAGGTTGGGAGAGTTGGACAGCTTTGTGCTAGAAGGAGGATTGTCTATAGATTAATTGTCTCGATACGCAATTGTGCTATGAAGTGGTTACTTCTAGCCGTAAAACTTTACGTACAGCCTGCAGGCACAATGCTTTATTAGTTGTTATAAGCATGTATGAAACGTAATCATGTCTTGTTATAAGGTTTATAACATGTTAATCTAGTGACCTAACCAACCTACGCCAGACGTAAAGGAATGTGGTAGAGTTGTAGATCTTGTGACTGTGGCTACAAGGAGACTGTGACGTCAGGGAACGGTGAAGGCCTTCTCCGATGGATTACTGGATCATATCCTGCCCGTCCAACTGAATGAAGGGGACATAGAAAGTGGTTACCTATCTGTGAACCGTCATGTGGAAATTAAATGTGCTGCAAGATTCCTTGCATTTTGCGTGCGAGAAACAAACTTTCACAAACAAGTCGGATTCAACACACATGCACATACACAAAATACACACAGAAAAAATAAAATGATCTTGGGGCAGAATTCCAGTTATTCATCTTATAGCTGGGTCTTGATTCATCAACGGTATGGATGTAGTTTAGAAGATGGACTCTATTTACTGCTAAAGCTGTTCAGGGGGCTTGGGATGCAGCCATCCATCTCTGGCTATCTTTAAAAGGGAGGCAAAGCACAAGGCATTACTTTCAATCACCCAGTAGACAGCCAGCCATCCAGCCAAACACACCGCCCAGACTGCCAGGCCACCATGCAGGAAGGAAAGAAGCTTCTAGCTAGGTTTTATTTCCCTCTCCTCTCCCCTCCTACACCTCAAGGTGAAGTGTTCCTCCTCCTCCTCCTCCTCCTCCTCCTCCTCCTCCTCCTCCTCCTCCTCCTCCTCCTCCTCCTCCTCCTCCTCTGCCCCAGGGATGGCACATTATTAATGTGTTTTAAAATAATAATAATCTTAACAACCCAAAAATACACACATTACCTTGCCCTCCTCCCTGCTCCCTTGCTGCTGGGCACCCTGTGTTTCTAATTAGTATGTTCAATTAACCCTCGTTAATTGTGAAGCCTTGGCACATGCACAGCACCATGGGGGGGCATTTTGTAAACGAACAGTAACCAGCCTCTGTTATATGGTCATGTAAGGAAATAACAGTGTGAACTAGCAAGGCTTGTAACCAAGGTTCAAAACCCTGCCACTCTATGTGCATCCCTTTGTGAGTTCTGCAATGGCAAACTGCAGCATACTAAGAGCTAAATGTCACTTTTAACAGATTTTTCTGAGTAGGATTGTAGCTTGTAGCAGAGATGAACAATAATCATACTGTCTTCACCAGCACATTGCTTCCCTCTCATACTCACAATGTTGAGCAGTGTCCCATTACCTGTTAACTCTGTAGGGGGCCAACGGTAACACTGCACTCTTCACCGCTCCCCTCCACAGCACGCCACGCTCTGGCGTTTGGTTTTTCATTGCGGGGGGTAAGGCGATATAGTGGTCGACATTGTTGTTTGGACGAACACAGAAGGGCTTAAATTCTTCTGTTTTGTTATGTAGAACAGTACTGTGTTATGCCTTGATGCTGGTGGCCACACAGATACACAGCTTTTACATAATAGGAAGACTGTTTCAACACAAAAATACTGAACACGTATCACTTAGTGTATTTTCTTTAACAAACACTGATTATAAAGTATTTAAGCAATTGATCAAAGCCATTTTAAGAATGGGGGTTATAGTCACCTACTTTTTCAATGTAATTTCAGAATCATAACACATAGGCCTGGTAAGGTGACTTTGTCTAAACACTGAATCAATGTTATATACATTTGAGGCCAAGTCCTCTCTGGCCTTGCTGGAGATTGGGTTTCCACCACTAGGTTAAAGCACCATCTCATAAAGTGCTTAGGGTTCAGACAACCACCCAGCCAAACCACCCCATTACAACCCAACACACACACTAATGCAGTCAGCACAACAGGGGTTAGCCCTCCATCCCCCCCATTTCTCCCAAACTGACTGAAATCTTTTGTAGTTGTGCTGCGTCCCAAATGGCAACTTGTTCTATATAGTTCACTACTTTTAGCAACTCATGTACAGCAGTTCACTGACCTACCTCCAACCCCCCATTACCACATCATTACCACATTACCACATCATTATTTCACTTGGCCTCAGAGGCTGTGTGAGCGTACATGTGTATGTAAGTGTGTGTGAGGGAGCGTGTTTTGGGTCTAGTTAGGGAGTGGCAGCAGAGGTGACGGTTTTGGAGAGTCCGGCGTGCCCAAAGTAAAATGCCTGCCATTCAGACCCAGAAACTAGGGTATGCACATAATTAGTACTATTGGATAGGAAACACTCTGACGTTTATGAAACTGTTAAAAAAATGTCTGTGAGTATAACAGAACTGATATAGCAGGCGAAAACCAGAGGAATTTCTGTCCAGAATTTTTTGTTCTTGTGACATTTCCTCTGTTTGATAGACTTCCTATTGAAATCCATGCATAATAGCTCCCAGATTGCAGTACCTATGGCTTCCACTAGATGTCAACAGTCTCTGGACAGTGTTTGGAGGCTTTATCACTGAACAGAACCGTACAGAAGAAGAATTACTGAAGGAAGCACAGATGTCAATAACATTTCCCGGGCACGAGACCGTGAGCGCGCCCCACTTTATTTTCCTTTTATATCATTTAGGATATCATCCGTGTAAAATATTATCGTTAATATTCATAAAAGGATACTTAACTTCTTAGGGAGCGGCTGCCGAGGTGACGGTTTTGGAGAGTCTGGCGTGCCCAAAGTAAAATGCCTCCCACTCAGGCCCAGAAAATAGGATATGCACATAATTAGTACTATTGGATAGGAAACACTCTGAAGTTTCTAAAAGTGTTAACATAATGTTTGTGAGTGTAACAGAACAAAAATAGCAGGCGAAAACCTGAGAAAAATCTATCCGGAATTACTGTTTTTTGTCACATTGGCTCTGTGTGAAAGTCTCCCTACCTATGGCTTCCATTAGATGTCAACAGTCTATATATGACGCCTCAGAGAGATTGGAGGAAGCAGGAAGCATAGGTACAGGAAATGGCCAAGGTAGCTCAGATGTCAACAAGTTTTCTCGTGCGCTAGTCTGGCTGCGCGCCCCACTTTATTTTACTTATATAACGTTTAGGTGACCATCCGAGTGAAATATTATCGCTCATATTCATAAAAGGATAGCTAAGGATGCATTTTAACTGGTATTTGATTTGTTTAGGAAAAGTTTATAGGTATATTTGAACACGTTCTCTTCACGGTTCTATGGGCGATTCAACGTTGGATTTTCTGAACATAACGCGCCAACCAAACAGAGATTTATGGATATAATAAATGACTTTTTCTAACAAAAGAACCATTGGATGTCTTCCTTGGACACTTGGGATGCCCTTAGCAGAAGTTCTTCGAGAGCCTTTTTGAAATCTAACAACGCTGTGATATTGCCAAGAATCAGAGCTTTTGATGACTATGCAACACTTGTATATTGATGAATGTTTAATAATTCAACTTTTGGATTTTGAATTTGGCGCCTTACATTTCACCGGGTAGTGTCGGGAACGGGGCGCTAGCGCCCCAGTTATCCCAATTGCACCACTGGTCCCTCATCTAACCTACAATCAATCACAATCAAACCATTTGATTATTATTTATTCTAAATCACTGAAAAATCTCTCATCAAAGATGCTATGGATTGTGTTGAATTACTTCCATGATGTCTCACACCAAGCAGAAGGGAACATGGAGACAATCAGTGTCTCCATGTCTTATGGTAAGAAGAAGGGCGGGGGTGTATGCCTTATGATTAACGAGACGTGGTGTGATCATAACAACATACAGTCCTTTTGTTCACCTGACCTAGAATTCCTTACAATCAAATGCCGACCGCATTATCTACCAACAGATTTCTCTTCCGATTATAATCACAGTCGCGTATATCCCCCTCAAGCAGACACATCGACGGCCCTGAAAGAACTTCATTGGACTCTATGTGTCACGATCTTCATTGACGGACCAAGGCGCAGCGTACCGGGTTGAGTTAAACATATTTATTGTTAACTCACACAATCAAAACAACAAAACGAAGATCAAAATAGGTGTAGCACCAACAGCATACACACAATAACAGCGTCAACCTCCCACAAAGCTGGAGGGAAAAATAGCTGCTTAAGTGTGGTTCCCAATCAGAGACAACGATAGACAGCTGTCCCTGATTGAGAGCCACACTCAGCCAAAACAAAGAAATACAAAAACTATAACATAGAATGCCCACCCCAAATCACACCCTGACCAAACCAAAAGGAGACATAAAAGGCTCCTACCGGTCAGGGCGTGACAATACCTCAAAGGTGCGGACTCGCCGCAAAACCTGACCCTATTGGGGAGGGTCTGGGTGGGCATCTATCCTTGATGGCGGCTCTGGTGCGGACGTAGACACCGCACCACCTCTGGCTCCTCGCTGCGGGCCCCGGACTGAGGACCTCGCTGCGGGCTCGGACTGGGGACCCTCGTTGCGGGCCCCGGACTGGGGACCCTCGTTATGGCCCCCGGACTGGGCACCCTCGCTGCGGGCCCCGGACTGGGCACCCTCGCTGCGCTCTGGAGGCGCACAGGGACCTGGTGCGCCGGAGCAGGGACAGGACGTGCCGGGCTCGATGCGCACAGGGGCCTGGTGCGCGGAGCAGGGACAGGCCTCGCCGGGCTCTGGAGGCGCACAGGGGGCCTGGTGCGCGGAGCAGGGACAGGCCTCGCCGGGCTCTGGAGGCGCACAGGGGGCCTGGTGCGCGGAGCAGGGACAGGCCTCGCCGGGCTCTGGAGGCGCACAGGGGTCCTGATGCGTGGAGCGGGCACAGGCCGTGCCGGGCTCCGAAGGCGCACAACGCGCACAGGAATCCTGGAGCGTGGGACAGTACATGCTGGGCTCACCACACGCACAGGGATCCTGGAGCGTGGGACAGTGCATGCTGGGCTCACCACACGCACAGGGATCCGGGAGCGTGGAACAGGGGCAGGATACACTGGGCCGTGAAGACGCACTGGAGGTCTCCGGCGTACAGCCTGCACAACCCGCCCTGGCTGAATGGATAACTCCGCTCTGAACCTGCGGGCGCTGGCACAGGACGTACCGGGCTGTGGAGACGCACCGAGACACAGTACGCAGAGCCGGCGCAGGATATCCTGGTCCGAGGAGGCGTACTGGAGGCCAAGAGCGCTGAGTCGGCATACTCCTCCCAGGCTGAACACTCCTACTCACAAAAACTATGCGGGAAGCTGGCATGTCACGCACCGGGCTGTGAACACGCACTGGCAACACCGTGCTTTCACCGCCTCACACGGTGCCCTACCAGTGTGCTGCTCACTCTGGTAAGCACGGGAGCTGGCCCAGGTCTCCAACCTGGTCCAGCCAAACTCCCGTGTGCCCCCAAAAAATTTTGGGGGCTGCCTCTCGGGCTTAAAGGCCAGCCGTGTTCCCATACTTTTGTTCATAGAAGCGCCGCTCCTTCTTAGCTGCCTCCAGCTCCTCTTTCGGACGGCGGTATTCCCCGCCTGCCTCCCGGGTCCCTTCCGCCCAGGATCTCCTCCCATGTCCAGGACTCCAGGTAGGCACGCTGCTTGGTCTCTTGGTGGTGGGAGGTTCTGTCACGATCTTCATTGACGGACCAAGGCGCAGCGTACCGGGTTGAGTTAAACATATTTATTGTTAACTCACACAATCAAAACAACAAAACGAAGATCAAAATAGGTGTAGCACCAACAGCATACACACAATAACAGCGTCAACCTCCCACAAAGCTGGAGGGAAAAATAGCTGCTTAAGTGTGGTTCCCAATCAGAGACAACGATAGACAGCTGTCCCTGATTGAGAGCCACACTCAGCCAAAACAAAGAAATACAAAAACTATAACATAGAATGCCCACCCCAAATCACACCCTGACCAAACCAAAAGGAGACATAAAAGGCTCCTACCGGTCAGGGCGTGACACTATGTAAACTGGAAACCACATATCCTAAGGCTGCATTTATTGGAGCTGGGGACTATAATCGGAACAAAAGGCTAATCTGAAAACAAGGCTCCCTAAATTTTATCAGCATATTGAATGCGCTACCCGGGGGTGGCAAAATCCTGGATTATTGTTATTCGAACTTCCGCGACGCATATAGAGCTCTCCCCCGCCCCCCTTTCGGTAAATCTGACCACGACTCTATTTTGTTGCTCCCAGCCTATAGACAGAAACAAAAACAGGAAACGCCCATGCTCAGGTCTGTTCAACGCTGGTCTGACCAATCTGATTCCACTCTTCAAGACTGCTTCGATCACGTGGACTGGGATATGTTCCGCAAAGCGTCGGACAATAACATTGAGGAATACGCTGATTCGGTGAGCGAGTTTATTAGCAAGTGCATCGGTGATGTTGTACACACAGCAACTATTTACACCTTACCCAACCAGAAACTGTGGATTGATGGCAGCATTCCCACTAAACTGAAAGCGAGAACCACTGCTTTTAATCAGGGCAAGACAACCGGAAACATGACTGAATACAAACAGTGTAGCTATTCCCTCCGCAAAACCAATCAAACAAGCTAAGCATCAGTATAGAGACAAAGTAGAGTCGAAATTCAACGGCTCAGACACGAGAGGTATGTGGCAGGGTCTACAGTCAATCACGGATTACAAAAACAAAAACAGCCCTGTCGCGGACCACGATGTCTTGCTCCCAGACAAACTAAACAACTTCTTTGCTCGCTTTGAGGACAATACAGTGCCACCGACACGGCCCGCTACCAAAACCTGCGGGCTCTCCTTCACTGCAGCCAATGTGAGTAAAACATTTAAACGTGTTAACCCTTGCAAGGCTGCCACGTCCCAAGCCGCGTCCTTAGAGCATGTGCAGACCAGCTGGCTGGTGTGTTTACGGACATATTCAATCAAGCCTTATCCCAGTCTGTTGTTCCCACATGCTTCAAGAGGGCCACCATTGTTCCTGTTCCCAAGAAAGCTAAGGTAACTGAGCTAAATGACTATCGCCCCGTAGCACTCACTTCCATCATCATGAAGTGCTTTGAGAGACTAGTCAAGGATCTTATCACTTCCATCCTACCTGACACCCTAGACCCACTCCAATTTGCTTACTGCCCCAATAGGTCCACAGCGACGCAATCTCAATCACACTGCACACTGCACACTGCACACTGCCCTAACCCATCTGGACAAGAGGAATACCTATGTGAGAATGCTGTTCATCGACTACAGCTCAGCATTTAACTACTTACGGAGTGGTGGGGCGCTAAATAATAATCAAATGGTTTGATTGTGATTGATTGTAGGTTAGATGAGGGACCAGTGGTGCAATTGGGATAACTGGGGCGCTAGCGCCTCGTTCCCGACACTACCCGGTGAAATGCAAGGCGCCAAATTCAAAATCCAAAAGTTGAATTATTAAACATTCATCAATATACAAGTGTTGCATAGTCATCAAAAGCTCTGCTTCTTGGCAATATCACAGCGTTGTCAGATTTCAAAAAGGCTTTACGGCGAAAGCACAACATTTGATTGTTTGAGGGTAGCACCTCCAATATTTTCCCATTAGCATAAATTCATAAACCATCGCAGTTCACACAAAACACATTTCACATCGAAAACAAATCTCTTACCTTTTGAAGAACTTCTGCTGAGGGCTTCCCAAGTGTCCAACAAAGAAATCCAATGGTTCTTTTGTTAGAAAAAGTCATTTATTATATCCATAAATCTCTGTTTGGTTGGCGCATTATGTTCATAAAATACAGCGTCCACTCGCCCATTGAACCGTGAAGAGAACACGTTCAACCTATACCTATACACTTGTCCAAGAACAATCAAACATCATTGATAAAGTATCCTTAGGAACACTTTTAAGTATATTTACTATAATATTTAAACCGGATAATAAACTGGACGATAGGAAAGGAAAAAACCACAGCGCGCGCGAGCCCGTGAACGCGCTCCTCTTCTGTTGTGTCAAAAACACTTTTTCCAGGACAGAAATTCCTCGGGTTTTCGCCTGCTATATCAGTTCTGTTATACTCACAGACATTATGTTAACACTTTTAGAAACTTCAGAGTGTTTCCTATCCAATAGTACTAATTATGTGCATATCCTATTTTCTGGGCCTGATTGGGAGGCATTTTACTTTGGGCACGCCAGACTCTCCAAAACCGTCACCTCGGGTGCCGCTCCCTAAGAAGTTAACACCATAGTACACTCCAAACTCGTCATTAAGCTTGAGACCCTAGGTCTCGACCCCGCCCTGTGCAACTGTTTTCTGGACTTCCTGATGGGCCACTCCCAGGTGGTGAGGGTAGGAAACATTATCCTCACCCCACTGATCCTCAACACTGGGGTACCACAAGGGTGCGTTCTCAGCCCTCTCCTGTACTCCCTGTTCACCCATGACTGCGTGGCCATGCACGCCTCCAACTCAATCATCAAGTTTGCAGACAACACTACAGTGGTATGCTTGATTACCAACAACGACGAGACGGCCTACAGGGAGGACGTGATGGCCCTCGGAGTGTGGTGTCAGGAAAATAACCTCTCACTCAACGTCAACAAAACAAAGGAGATGATCGTGGACTTCAGGAAACAGCAGAGGGAGCACCTCCCTATCCACATCGACGGGGCAGTAGTGGAGAAGGTGGAAAGTTTTAAGTTCCTCGGCGTACACATCACGGACAAACTGAAATGGTCCAGCCACACAGACAGCGTGGTGAAGAAGGCGCAACAGCGCCTCTTCAACCTCAGGAGGCTGAAGAAATTCGGATTGTCACCAAAAACACTCACAAACGTTTACAGATGCACAATCGAGAGCATCCTGTCGGGCTGTATCACCGCCTGGTACAGCAACTGCTCCGCCCACAACCGTAAGGCTCTCCAGAGGGTAGTGAGGTCTGCACAACACATAACCGGGGGTAAACTACCTGCCCTCCAGGACACCTACACCACCCGATGTCACAGGAAGGCCAAAAAGGACAACAACCACCCGAGCCACTGCCTGTTCACCCCGCTATCATCCAGAAGTCGAGGTCAGTACAGGTGAATCAAATCTGGGACCGAGAGACTGAAAAACAGCTTATATCTCAAGGCCATCAGACTGTTAAACAGCTATCACTAACATTGAGTGGCTGCTGCCAACATACTGACTCAAATCTCTAGCCACTTTAATAATAAACAATTGGATGTAATAAATGTATAACTAGCCACTTTAAACAATGCCACTTTATATAATGTTTACATACCCTACATGACTCATCTCATATGTATATACTGTACTCTATGCCATCTACTGCATCTTGCCTATGCCGTTCGGCCATCGCTCACCCATATATTTACATGTACATATTCTTATTAATTCCTTTACACTTGTGTATAAGGTAGTTGTTGTGAAATTGTTAGATTACTTGTTAGATATTAGTGTATTACTGCATGGTCGGAACTAGAAACACAAACATTTCGCTACACTTGCATTAACATCTGCTAACCATGTGTATGTGACAAATACAATTTGATTTGATTTGAGATCAGAGTTAGAGAGGATGAGGTTCTGACTGCCACAGACAGCCTAGCTGATTGGTAAGAGAAGACCTAAAAGTAAAACCATGTCAGACCAACAAGGTTGAGTGGACAATGACTGGTTCCAAAGTTAATTGAATAGACACTGAAATGTTCAACAACGTGAGGTGTGATTCCAGAACAGATTGTCCAAGTCGTGATTCTAATACTGATGTGTAAGTTGGGTCTTACCCTGAAGAAGGAGAGATCTAAGATTAAAAGCTAAATAGTTGGGGAAGAAATACAGTGAAAAGCTAAGAAGGGATGGTAGTGTCAGGTCCTACCCTGAGGAAGGAGAGGTCTCTGGAGCGATCGATGCTGGTGATCTCCAGGTTGCCCATCACCACCTCACAGTTCTCATAATACTTCCTTAGGGTGCGGTACTGCTGCTCCAGGTCTGACAGAGTACTCAGCTTGTTCTCTGTGCCCGCGCATACTGCAGAAAGAAAGAGGAGAGAGGAGGAGGTATGTTAGCCATGCGTTCATGTGTGTGTGTTTGTGTGTACAGGAAGCCCCTGAGGCCCAGTGGGTAGATGAGTTCCCGTTGTCCAGGCTACTGAGTAGACTCATGCTATGTAATTAAAGCCTTGCTTTTCCACCCATCAAACACCTTTTATCCCAACTAAGACAGGAGACATCTGCCCTGTCAGCTGCTGCTACTGCCCAGAGGATAGCCCCAAACACCCCAAAACAACACAAAATCACAACAAAGCACAGTTGAACACACATGCACACACGCACTGTGGGCTTAAGTGGTGCTTGGTCCATCAGTAATGAGGTGAGGCAGCAACTCTAAGAAACATGTCATAACCTCCATTGTCACATGAAAACAAACAGAATAAGGACCTTTCCATTCAGAGGTGAGTAAAAGGTTGTGCAAAATACTGCCATATTTAACATAAATAATACAGCCACACCGGCACTCTTTTTAGAGAGATACAGAGAAGAGAGTGTTTCCCTAATGGCACCCTATTCCCTATATAGTGCACTATTTTTGACTAGGTCCATAGGACTGGTAAAAAAAATGGTGCAATATAAAGGGAACAGGAAGCGATTCGGGATGAAGACACTGCCTTCTCCCACATTACCATTCAACCCTAGCCATGTTGTCACTGTGGGCTGTTTCTAGCCACTTCACAGTTGACAGGGGAGCTATCGCCTTGACAGGTGTAGCAGAATCCTCTGAGTCACACAGTCACCCATGAACTGCCACACACCACCATAAGAAACAAACACACATACCTGTTTACTCCAAACACACACCTGTCTCCTCCAAGACAGCTCCCCTCAAATATCTTGCCTCAATTTTATGTATCATTCTGAGAACTCTGTCTTTGTGATCAGTGCTCTCTCTCTCTCTCTCTCTCTCTCTCTCTCTCTCTCTCTCTCTCTCTCTCTGTCTGGCAGTTCTTTGTATTTCCCTTATTTTCTAAACGTTTACCTCACACTTCCCCTCAGAGAAATCAATCAAAAGAAGTCAACCTCTACTCCTTGCTAAACTCAACTCATACCCCCTTGTTGTATTAGCAGCACTCTGAAAGCCAACTTTCATTTGATTTCCTATTTATTTCCCCTCCATTACCTCTCAGAAAATGGATGGATGAGAAACAGAGGAATCAGCTTCAAGGCAACCTTGGGCTATAAAGACAAATGAGATCTTGTTCCAACAATTCCTCCTCACATGATATTAGATTACAAGAGGCAGAGGGAGCATACAGATCTCACCGAAGAGTAAAGAGATGCGTCCAAAATGATACCCTATTCCCCATAGGAATAAGATGCTATTTGGGACACAGCCAAAGCAAGGGAGAAGCAGGTATCAAGCAGAGCTAGCATGCAGATCAGGTGTGATGTGGTGATATACGATGAGGCCTGGGTGTTTTCAATAACGGTTAACATTGGTATAGAGGGAGGGAGGAGGAGAGGGTATCATAAAATGGGGTTTCCAGGTAATAAACAGTTATTATAGCCTCAGGGTACCGTGACAAGATGTCAGGGGTATTGTGGGATGTGCAGGGTGTATCCCAAATGGCACCCTATGCCCTACATACTGCATTACTTTCAAAAGTCTCCCAGTGAAAAGGACAGTTTATAATATATCATCAGCCACCAAAAAGAAAAAAATAACACTTCAATAAACCCCCTGACTACCCTAAGAACACCCCCGACACACACACACAACGTTTCACTGAGATTGAATTGTTATTATTCCGTTATGAAACCGTAATGTCAATCCAACTAAATGATTTGAGTACGGTCAACACAAAATGTTGCTGTACATCACATACAACATCACATACTCAGTTCTGTGGTAATGGTAATTACTGAGTTATCAGTGATCTGTAATGAAAGTCTACAGTCTCTGTAATGGAAGCCTATATCTCCATGTAAGGCCGACATGGTGTTGACTGCCCAGTGAACCACAGCAAAGCCAACTGTATCAACCTGATTGGATGTTCAAGTGGACCAAGGCTGGATTACTGGCATACTGAGCTGAAACAAGCCATGCCGAGTTGTACTGTGCTGGCCTGGTTACAGATCCACTAACTGTGCTGGGAAGTACATGTGACCAGAAGGACACAGGTAGAACAATGGGTGGGATGGCGTGTATGATGACTTGTGAAGGCTATGTTACATGTGGAAATAAATAATAATACATTGTATTCTTTCTCTCTCTCTCTCTCTCTCTCTCTCTCTCTCTCTCTCTCTCTCTCTCTCTCTCTCTCTCTCTCTCTCTCTCTCTCTCTCTCTCAGAAGCACAGCTAGCACACACTTGTACAGAGGAGATTCTCCCCCTAAAGCGTGGATTCCCATTCAGAGGAACTGAGGCCCAATGTCTTCATTTCTATGGCTTTATCACCCCACCCCCGTTCCTCCTCGTCATCAGAGGATTGATTTAATTTCTTCTCTGGGATTTCCATTCCAGAAATGATGGATTGAGGCAATGAATCTCAATATGGGATTTCTTCATATACTTAACTAATTGTAGGATTAGAAGCCTGCGGTAAAAAAATAATATGCATGTCTGTTTCAGGCGTGTGTGTTTGCTTGTGTGGGTAGTAGCCTTGGTGTGTGCAGTAAAATAAAATTAAATATGTTTCACATTAATTTACACAAGGCTGTTTGTTAACCAAGGCTCTAAGGATGGGGTATTTTTGCTTTCATGATAAAGACACCTTATTCCCATTGAATATGGTTTAAAATTGCAATAATGTAATATTAAACTCAATATAACTCAACGCTTCATCGCTTTGATTCCCTCCCTTTTCTCTCAGGTAATCTACAGTACACAGTGTAGTTTAGACATCTTTAGAAATAAGCATCCTACTGTATCCCTCAGTAAATATCAGCATCAAAGAGCTTCATTAGCTATTCAAACAGTTTCTGTGTTAAATCATGTTCACTGTAAAACTGTGATGTGTAAACAGACAAATGCTGCATGATAAATTCATGAATAGAAATGCAATCTACTCTAGACACCCTCTCGACGTAGAAAATCTATGATGACACTGATTGATTCATATTTTTGTTTTTGGCAGAACTAAGTCTGCTTTCCCTTGGCATGCTAACAGACCTCATTCAATTCAATCACAAATACCATATAGGGGCAGATAGGCCCAAATATAATTACGTCAATTATTCCCCCAAATAACCTTTTCTATGGATTCATTTCCAGTATATCCAAAACATCATAATTATCTTTGGCCCATCTCAAGTGTCATGCAGCTATAAACAAATAGATGAGACAGTTTCCCTCTCATTCACTCAAGCCCACACAAACAAACCTCAAGCATTTCCCCATAAGTCCTACCATTTCCTGTCCAGGAGCAATATGGTTTGGAAACCAAGTGATGTACAGCTGCAAGTGATCACCTCTGGCACTGACACATGCTGCTTAATATCACACCTAGTGTACAAACTGTTCAATCCTACCCCCAAACTGCAACATAACCATAGAAAAAAACATAAACATGACATGTGCACTTGGAGGAAACCACCACATACTTCAACCAGTCACGTAGAGTGTGTTTCATGCTGTGGTGAGAGAAGAAAAACAGATGGAAAAACTAAATAAGTGAAAGAAAAGGTTGGATGTGAAAGGGTCTGCTATCTCTGCTATCATCTCCAGATAAGAAGCGGTGCTGATCTGCTCTCCCTGTGTGACATTGAATAATCCCTCCACCCTCTCTCTCTTTTTCTCTCTCTTTTTCTCTCTCTTTTTCTCTCTCTTTTTCTCTCTCTTTTCTCTCTCTCTCTCTCTCTCTCTCTCTCTCTCTCTCTCTCTCTCTCTCTCTCTCTCTCCATCCTCTCTTCTATCTCTATCACTGTATCGCTCTCTGTCTACATCACTCTCCATCTATCACCTCTCTACCTTTCTTATTCCACTCTATCAATCCAAGTCTTCTTTCTCTCTCCCCACTCTCTATCAATTTCTCCAACTCTCTCTCTTATCTCATCCTCTATCAGTTCCTCATCTCTCCATAGAGCAGCTTATAGACTATATCATGTGAGATGGGTCTCATGTGAATGCATGGGCCCTTAGAATCCCTTCAGCAGTTTACAGAATTCTCACGCCAGGGATGTATGGGCCCTCAGAGTCGCAGAGGTGGACACAGTTTGGCAAGTGGACAGTATTTGGCATGACATGCCCTAAGAGTCTTCAGAAGGCTCACCACAGATCATAGACCATAGAAATAGAAATAATAGAAAGGGTGTCTCCATTCAAGTCAATGGTGGCATAGTGGATGGACTGGCAGCCATTTTGAGTGTACTCCATTGCCTCACATCAGATAACATGATGGCCGTCTGCACTAATCTGTCTGGTAACTCTCTGACACTCCATGGGATAGCTAAAAATAAGTTGGGCTACTTTGCTGCCTCAACATTCTAAAATGTTATCAAGGTGACATCGTCCACTCAAGAGTCAGTTATTCTTAAAAGAGTCAGATAATATATATATTTTTTAATGTAATGGGAAAGTCTTCACTACCACCTACATCTAGCTAAGGTGTCTTGTGGTTGTAGAATCAGTACTTATGAAATGCAATATGTGCATGAAAATTAGCTACCTAACGCATTAGCTAGCTACTGTCTGCTTGCTGGCAGAACCAGTCTCAAATCAATCCATGTGAAACGAAAGGCAGGGCTGCTAACAACGCCAGTTAACACAATTAATGCTGAATACTCCCTCTAGCTAGCTAGCTAGTGTAGTGAAGTTCTAGCTAATGCACACATTAGTTTTCATATCTGTTCTGCTGTGATTAGTGTGCCAAGTTCTACAGCACAGCTGACTTCTCTCTGCAATGTTTTCACGTTGGCCAAATGTTACAAAGTAGCCAACTGTCAGAGTCAAAAACATGCTGATTTAGGAGAACAGTCCCATAACTTTGGGGCAGTACAACTTCATCAACAAGCTGGCAAACTAGCTACAGTATGGCTATTCAAACAAACTTGATCGAACATGGTTTCCCGTAGTAGCCAGTGTGTCATAGCTACCGAGAGAGGAGCAATTTTCAAGGTTAGGCGGATGAGCAAAACCTTGATTTTTAGACATGAGTTCCACATCCTACAAGACAGATTGGTTGAAGGACGAGTGTCGCGTAGGAGTGATGCCATCTGATGTGAGACAATGGAGTGTACCATGCAAGGAAGTAAAAGCAGGAAGTGTACCCTTCAATCTGTGCTGTGATTGGTTCAGTCAACTCAAATGATATTACAAAAAACACATTCTATTGCATGAGCATCATTTGAATTAACATTCTACATTACCATGACAATCCAGCATCAGTTAGCATAATTTCAATTAACATTCTACATTACCATGACAATCCAGCATCAGTTAGCATCATTTGAATTAACATTCTACATTACCATGACAATCCAGCATCAGTTAGCATCATTTGAATTAACATTCTACATTACCATGACAATCCAGCATCAGTTAGCATCATTTGAATTAACATTTACATTACCATGACAATCCAGCATCAGTTGATAAAACCATGGAAGGGATTCCTTCACAATACCAGGCAGCCATTGCGGGTGTACCTATGACTTTACTAGTCAAAATGCCACGGTTAGAGCTTCCAAGCCCGTTCTGTTCATTGTATGTATATGCCAGAGACAGGGTATCACATGGCATCTGTCACTGTCACAAAGATAACACTAAAAGTCAATGGGTTCACTCTGCCAGACGCAGTGGGGGCAGTCATCCTAAATGGCACCATATTCCCTAAAAAAAGTAGTGAACTATAGTATATAGGGTATTGGGTGCCATTGGGGATGCAGACAGTGATTCTATGTGCCTCTCTCTGTGGCATAAATAAAAAATGTATAACGTTAAATATTTAAAGAAGCACTACGCTACAAACCACCCTGTGACCCGCTACGTCATTTTCTCATCAACTTCAATTTAATTTGGTATTCTATAAATATACTCTGTGGAATTAAACTAAATGATCCTCCCCAGATAAGTTTCTACCTTTTACTCAATTCATTTCCGTAAGTATTGTACAACAAACATTACTTTGTCAATAGCGCCTGTGGGTTTTTATTGAACACCAATAATGCGGAGAGTGTCACAGTCTCCAAGGCTTATTGGGCCTCACAGCCACCGAAGGAAAGGTCATACAACACACAGTAACTCACTGAATTAAATAAAGTTGCAAATGTCATTTCTTCAAGTAAACATCATTGATAGCTCAGTTTGGGGAGTGGGGGGTGCCTGGGGTTGGTGTGTGTGTGTGTGTGTGTGTGTGTGTGTGTGTGTGTGTGTGTGTGTGTGTGTGTGTGTGTGTGTGTGTGTGTGTGTGTGTGTGTGTGTGTGTGTGTGTGTGTGTGTGTGTGTGTGTGTGCTGGACGTGTTTGACTATACTTGTGGGGACCCGAAGTCCCCACAAAAATAGTAAACTATCAAAAAATGACCAACTGGGGACATGATCAAATGCTATTTCTAGGGGGTTTGGGTTAAGGTTAGAATTAGTGTTAGAATTAGGTTTAGGTTTAGGAGCTAGGGTTAGGTTTAGGGTTAAGGTTTTGGCGTTAGGGTTAAGATTAGGGTTACGGAAAATAGGATTTTGAATGGGACTGAATTGTGTGTCCCCACAAGGTTAGTTTTAAAAAGACTGTGTGTATGTGTGTGCATAACCATGTAATAGCTCAGTTTTGGGAGAGGGAGAACTTGTCTGGGGTTGGAGATGGAAACAGACATCAACTGTATACTCTACCCTCTGCCTTTATGTCTGGCTCTCGCCTAGTAACAGTCTCTCACCTATGTGACATTTTAGAACTGCATTTACAGATCAAATATAGTACTGTAGGTCGCACATCATTATCATGGGGGTACTACCTGAGTCCATCAACTGCTTATGGGCCAGAGCTACTTGAATGGATTCATATTCTCCATATAATTCATCCCTTGGGGTCTAGGATTGAGGGTCAAATGCTCCCATCCCTCTTGAGTTTAAGATGATGAAACCCCCTTTCTCTGACTCCTGTCCCCTGTCCAATGAACTTCATCGGCCCAAAACTAGACCGCCCTTTGTACTGTAGGACAAAATGTTTGCATCTTGCTTCATGTCGTGCTGAAAAACGAACAATGACACTCCTCCTCCCTCCTCTATGACCCCTGTGTCCCCTATGATGAGCTTCATCGGTCAGTTATCATGAGTTACAAGCTGCAGTGGTCAGTTATCATGAGTTCCAAGCTGCAGTGGTCAGTTATCATGAGTTCCAAGCTGCAGTGGTCAGTTATCATGAGTTACAAGCTGCAGTGGTCAGTTATCATGAGTTCCAAGCTGCAGTGGCCGGTGTAATCATGCCCCCAGATTACTGCCCATCTGCTGGGCAGCTTAATAACGATGATGACAATGATGACAATCACCATAATAATATGATGTGTACTGAGTCTGATGACAAGACGGTCTGGTGGGGTCGGGTCCCCTCTCTAGTCTCCACGGTCAACTACACACACATACGCACACAAACACACACGCACTACGGTTTGATGGTGGTACCCTCTCTAGCCTCAGCAGTCAATGAGCTTCATCTACTGCTCCATATGGTCAGGCTGACACATACTAATGCATTTGTGTGTGCGTGTGTGTGTTTGTCTGCTTGAATGTATGCCAGTGTGTTTCTGTGTTAACAAGGCAAGGCCTGAATGCTAATATTACAAGTAGACAAGCCCACATACATACACACACACACACACAAACACACAAACACACACACACACACACACACACACACACAAACACACACACACACACACACACACACGCAAACACATACACACACACAGCATTAGTAATGAGTAATACCTCCGCTGAGAGTAGCCAGTCGCTGGCAACAAGGAGGGGAATACTTGGCTGGCTGGGGACAGGGAGGGCTGGAACATGTGGCCCCTGTCACCAAAACACCTGGAAATTGACTGCCCGGTTCCATTACACACATCTGTTCTGGATTGAAACAACTACAGTACAACCTGGCTGGAACCCACCACAGAGTAGAGCTGCACCCCAAATGACACCCAGGTACCTTTACAGTGCATTACTTTTCACCAGAGCCTTATGGGCTAAAGTAGTGCACCATATTGGGAATGGGTGGCATTTGGAACGTATCCTAAATGGTTTCTCTAAGCACACACACTACAGTAGGCCTTGGAGAAAACAACCCAGCATTTCAAAAAGAATTGCCACGACAAACTGTTTGCTGTTTGCCTGCTTTGGGAGTTTGGAGATGGAGTTTATTTTCTTTCAAGTATGCAGCCAGATAGATATCTATTACAGGGAGACACCAGAGAGAGAAGATTACAATTTTACATACAAAGTGTAAAAGGGGCATTTTGTAAAATGATGTGCCGCCACAGTGGCAAAAGACATAAAACATAACTTTATAGAAATGTTTGCAATAGCCAAGAGAAAGAGATTTAGCCTATTTACAGACAGGTGAGTGTTTCTCAGTAGAGCATCTAAAGGGCCTTAGATGTGTGTGCCTGCTTGCGTATGACTGCATGTGTGAGTGTGTCTTCCATAGATACTGTAGCTACTGTATAAGGACTGTGTGTAGAGAGCAGGACCACGAAGGAGTGTAAGTACAAGAGGGTGTGAAAGGAAACTGTAGCCCAGTTATCTACTGGGCTGTCATGTCAGGATATGAAAGAAGAGGTAGTGGTCTATTTTGGGCACAGCAGAAGAACGGGTTCTTATAGTAGACACCCCTTGGGCTTCCCAGACCACTTCACACACACACACACCCCTGCACACACACACACACACACACACACACACACACACACACACACACACACACACACACACACACACACACACACACACACACACACACACACACACACACACACACATAGAGGAACACGCATATCACAAACAAACACACGCGCAAACGCACACATCTGTAGCACCAATGCTTGGGTTTTGGTCACCATGGATACAGGTCAATGCTTCTTAGTCAAAGCTCTGTACACCACACCGATAAGATGCACGGCCTAGGATGTGGAGATGTGTGTGTGCATGTGTGTGTCCCAGGTCTCTGGGTCCTTTACCCACGCGCTGGAGCTAATCTAATCCTATACTAGACCAAATCCGGCCAGGTCACAGAAGAGCGGAGGAGATGATGACACATACACACACACGGGCAGAGGAGATCATGACACACACCCCATTACTCATTATCCTCTTCACCTCGCCATCTATCCTAGACTGACCATGCCATGCTGGCTACTGACACCGGGTTAAAGGGAGTGTCTCTGTGTGTGTGTGTGTGTGTGTGTATGCATGTGTGCATGCTTTTGTGCGTTTGTGTGTGTGCATTTGTGTGTGTGTGTGTGTTAAAGGTAAAGCCTTTCCTGTGAGCAGTGTATAGAATGTAACGGGTCAGAACTCAGAGTTCTCGGCTGATCCTGACAGGAATTTAGAGGTGGTTTAGCCAGGAGTTTAACAACATAGAGCTGGATGTGGATTACTGACAATGAATAAGAGTCCTACCTGAGATATGCTCCATTCTGGTAATTGCTGGGGTTAGGGTGGAGACGGAATATTGAAGCCTGTATTTGTATTGATTGATCGGATGTAGGGTGTTGAAGAGTCAGCTTGTTGCATGACTGTTGTGAAGGTCGCAGTGGCAGACCTGGTTAAATAGGGAATCAATGAAATGGATCCAAGTGAATAGTCCCCAAAGTGCAAACTCCAAGCTAAATCAAATGCAAGCATTGGAAAGAATTTTACATAATGTATTTGGCACGTGTCTGTGACAGGTGATGCAGAGCCATTACCAGTCAGGTAGGATAATGTGTGTGAGTATAGATGGTGCCAGGTGAAAGTGGACGAATCTTTCCTGTCAAGCTCTGTATAACCTGGTTGAAACCCATGGAGTTCAGAGTGTGGAATGCTCTTAGAGACTTACCCAGAAAGACTCACAGCTGTAAGTGCTGCCAAAGGTGCTTTTACAAAGTATTGACTCGGCTTTGAATATTTATGTAAATTAGATATTTCTGTATTTTATTTTCAATAAAAATGCAAACATTTCTAAAAACATGTTTTCACTTTGTCATTATGGGGTATTGTGTATAGATGGTTGAGAAATGTTTTTATTTCATCCACTCTGAATTCAGGCTGTGACATCAAATGGAATAAGTCTGATGAGTAGGAAGGTGACGCAGAACCATTAACAGGCAGTTGGGATAACAGGTGGTGTGTGAGTACAGATGTGGTGGCAGGTAAAAGAGGACATATCCTCCCTTCCTGTCCAGCTCTGCCTGACTGCTCCCTGACCCAGCGGTCTGACTACCCTAGAGCTCTCACAATGCTGACAGGGTGTCTGGTACCAAAGACCATGGACAAGACACAAAGAAACTAAACGATATCAAGGGTAATTGAAAGGCTATGTACAGAGAAAATTCAATAAAATGTACACACAAACACACATCTACAGTACAAAACATTACCCTGCAATGTACACAAAGGCGACGCATACATTACAGGCTTACACAATGACCTATAGTACATTGTCTATTGCATATCCCAATCAGACCCAGTGTGTTAGATGTCCTGCATGACCTTGCTAGTGTGTGCTACCTGTGGAAGGTCTACTACAGAGGGACGGCTAAGGCAAAGTAAGAATTATATCATACTGTAGGATTTTTTAAAAGTGTGCATCATCCCAGCCAAATCTGAGGCTTCAGACCGTCACACAGTACAGTGGAGGCCTCAGACCGTCACACAGTACAGGGGAGGCTTCAGACCGTCACACAGTACAGTGGAGGCTTCAGACCGTCACACAGTACAGTGGAGGCTTCAGACCGTCACACAGTACAGGGGAGGCTTCAGACCGTCACACAGTACAGTGGAGGCTTCAGACCGTCACACAGTACAGTGGAGGCTTCAGACCGTCACACAGAACAGGGGAGGCTTCAGACCGTCACACAGTACAGTGGAGGCTTCACACCGTCACACAGTACAGGGGAGGCTTCAGACCGTCACACAGTACAGGGGGGGCTTCAGACCGTCACACAGTACAGGGGGGGCTTCACACCGTCACACAGTACAGGGGAGGCTTCAGACAGTCACACAGTACAGGGGAGGCTTCAGACAGTCACACAGTACAGGGGAGGCTTCAGACCGTCACACAGTACAGGGGATGCTTCAGACCGTCACATGGTACAGGGGATGCTTCAGACCGTCACACAGTACAGGGGATGCTTCAGACCGTCACACAGTACAGGGGAGGCTTCAGACCGTCACACAGTACAGGGGATGCTTCAGACCGTCACAAGGTACAGGGGAGGCTTCAGACCGTCACACAGTACAGGGGATGCTTCAGACCGTCACATGGTACAGGGGAGGCCTCAGACGGTCTTGCAGCACAGACCACATTGAGCGCAGAGATATCGCACCCAGTATTTTAAGTCCAGCCAGGAAGAGGTAGGTCTGAGATGTAGCTGCTTTCAGATAAAACAATCTAAGAGAGAGTGTATGCGTGTATGTTTGTGTGTGTGCATGCGCCTCCCTGCCTGCGTGCACACATGGATGTGCGGTTTTAAGCGATCCTGCAAATCCTGCTCTAGGTTCACCTGGCACATCTAAAGCTAACAGTCAGTTTCTAAATAATATGTGTGAAATGCTTGATAGTGTATGTGATGTAAACAGAGAGGTCTACTTTCTTGGGGACCTGAATATTGACTGGTTTTCAACAAGCTGCAACCACAACACTTAACAATTGACATAAGATCTTTGTTAAGTATGACAGGAATATGGCGCTGAATATATACACATCCCCCATAAGCATTCCTGTCTCTTCTATAGATGTTATATCCTTGTATTGCTACTGTTGTATCATCAAATTAATTATCTAAGTGAGTCTCAGAAATGGCTAATATGTTAATGTTAGCTGATGCTAGCAAGTATTTGATTTCATGAACCTTATTTCTAATGCTACATATATTAATATGGGCTATTTTCAGCCCTTTCCTGGGTAGCTTATCAGAGATAGACATAATATGGAAAAGAGCAAACAAAGCAAGAGAAAAACATATACAGTTGAAGTCGGAAGTTTACATACACTTAGTTTGGAGTCATTATCACTCGTTTTTCAACCACTCCACACATTTCTTATTAGCAAACTATAGTTGTGGCAAGTCGGTTAGGACATCTTGTCACGACTTCCGCCGAAGTCGGTTCCTCTCCTTGTCTTCCTCTCCGTCACCGGTCTTCTAGCCATCGCCAATCCATTTTCCATTTGTATTGTCTTGTTTTCACACACACCTGGTTTTCATTTTCATTCATTACTGTTGTCCATTTAACCCTTTGTTCCCCCCATGTCTGTGTGGGGAATTGTTTGTTTTGGCATGTTGGGTATGCCGGGTTGTATGTTTTCACCCGTGCTTTGTGCAGCTTGTATTGTGCGGTTATTTTGTACTTTGTGCTGCCTTACTTGGGGTTTTGGGCATTTGTTTTATGACGCGGTTGCGTTCTGTAAAAGGTGAGGCTTGCAAGCTGAATAACACGATCCCAACCGTGAAGCACGGGGGTGGCAGCATCATGTTGTGTGGGTGCTTTTTTGCTGCAGGAGGGACTGGTGCACTTCACAAAATAGATGGCATCATGAGGATGGAATATTATGTGGATATATTGAAGCAACATCTCAAGACATCAGGCAGGAAGTTAAAGCTTGGTCGCAAATGGGTCTTCCAAATGGACAATGACCCCAAGCATACTTCCAAAGTTGTGGCAAAATGGCTTAAGGACAACAAAGTCAAGGTATTGGAGTGGCCATCACAAAGCCCTGACCTCAATCCTAAAGAAATTTGTGGGCAGAACTGAAAAAGCGTGTGCGAACAAGGAGGCCTACAAACCTGACTCAGTTACACCAGCTCTGTCAGGAGGAATGGGCCAAAATTCACCCAACTTATTGTGGGAAGCTTGTGGAAGGCTACCCAAAACGTTTGACCCAAGTAAAACAATTTAAAGGCAATGCTACCAAATACTAATTGAGCGTATGTAAACTTCTGACCCACTGGGAATGTGATGAAAGAAATAAAAGCTATAATAAATAAATCATTCTCTCAACTATTATTCTGACATTTCACATTCTTAAAATGAAGTGGTGATCCTAACTAAGACAGGGAATTTTTACTAGGATTAAATGTCAGGAATTGTAAAAAACTGAATTTAAATGTATTTGGCTAAGGTGTATGTAAACTTCCGACTTCAACTGTAAGTTCCTCTCAAGTTCTTGGCTCTTTCCAGAACAACTACCTTGTCCCTGAACCTCAGGAACTTAACCTCTATCAGACTGGGCCTGTCACTTCCCTCACTTTGCCCTCAGACTCCGTCCAGATTTCATGTGGAGATTCTGCAATTCCGTCCACAACCATGTTGTTCCGTCTTAATTGTCCCTCGAGATAATCAGATTTCACCGTCATTGTTATCATGGATTCACGTACATATGTAATCTCTCAATGACTTACACATTGATGTCAACTTCCCGTTCTCCTGTTAAAACTAATCCAGCTGACCCTGGGAGAACTGCACACTGTTCTTCAGGTCCTGGACCTCCATGGTCAGGTCGTCCATTCTATTATTAGTTGACCCCACCAGTACTTGGACACAACACTTGAAGCTATTTTATTGTTGTTGTAACAACTGCTTGTAGAACTCTTTTGTTAGTTTAATAGATCCTTTAACTGTGATAGAGAGACACCACTGTCCTCAATTGGTCTTTGTCATGGTAGCAACGTAGGTTACGCTGTTCATGCCCTCAAGCTTGATAGGCAGCTAGCTATCAGCTAGGCTAGCTGCTACCCCAAGCAGCTCCTCAGACCCTTCCTTGGTCTGCAGGATCACTGGACAGATAGTAGCGGTCCCAGCAACTGATGCCAAGCACGTCACGGGATCCAAACTCAAAAGGTAGTTAGCTAGTAACCACTTTTTCAATAGACTTTCAAAACTTTCCAAAACAACAAACCGAGCTCTCCCTCGTTTCACGTTCAGCAGGAAGTGACATGTTGTGTAGTGCGTTCAGTAAGAGAGAGAGAGAGGGTGTCAAGTTTATAGTTGAAACTGCATCACTCAACTCTGCCTCACGCCCCACCACTACAGAGTTTAGTTAGCTTCTTAGCTAGCTGTAAAAGCCATTAGTGTTACTAGCCCATTTAGCTCTAACCAGTTAATATGCCACTGCCACAATGAATATCAGAACTCAAACATCCAAGGCTGCCGACAAGCCCAGCAGCGATGATGTTGTCGAGTTCCACAAGTCCCGCCAGGATCCTGTTCCTGACGATCTTGGAACAGAGAAGTCAAGGTTAGCCTAGAAACGTACCCTAGCCGCAGGATTTCTTCCCAAAACCATTAATTTAATAGCAACTGGTTCATAGGAAGAGAGTGGCTGGATCACTCGGTTACTGCAGATGCAGCATTTTGGTTCCATTGTCGAAAGATCTGTACTGGGTCCAATGCTAACTGAGGTGTCAAAACTGATAGGCAGCTGGCAAGAACACATTTTCCACTTTGACAAATGAGTTCAGTCAGCACAGACAAAGCATGCTACACCCAAGGAAAAGCTAAACTAATCCAACTGGCAGATTTTGGAGAGAATGGAATGATTGATTACTCAGGAAATTCAACAGAGCATCAAGGCGGCTGCACCTGTTCTGAAAAGGTAAGAAACAATCTAGCTGGTTGGTTTTGATCAAAATCTTGGTGGTATAGCCAGTGGTGTCATTTTCAGCAAAGACTCTCTTTGGTGTTCTTGGTAGCCTATTGCTTATCGTAATTGTAAATGGAACGGTACGTAATGAAAATTACCCTATCTATCTTGTAGCCTATATTCATTGGCAAATAAGCCTTGCTTTAGTGTATAGGGTGCTGTCCATGGTGCTGTTACAGCGCAGCGGAAATGGGCTACAGATTTTGCACCAACTTGTAACTTCAAAAGCCCTGAATGCTCTCGGGTCTTGGCATTTGAACTTGATGTTTATTGTGGTACAGAGTGATGTAAGCAGAATTCTATAGAATTCCAATGCAAAACCCCCCCCCTCACCAATTCCTGTCCTCTTAGTCACTTTAAAATGGCGCTGTCTGTCTGCTTTTCTTGGGAAGTAATATTGACCAAAATTTCTTTGCATGAAATACAGTATGTTTGTTGCTGAGACAAGTTCATTTTAAAAATGTTCATGGTGGAAGCACTTCAAACAACTATCCCTGTACTCAGAACGTTCAGAAAACATTCCGTTTTAAAACTACTTAGGGAGCAGTGGGGCGCTAGCACTCCCAACACTACCCAGTGAAATGTAAGGCGCCAAATTCAAAATCCAAAAAAGGAATTATTAAACATTCATCAATATACAAGTGTTGCATAGTCATCAAAAGCTCTGATTCTTGGCAATATCACAGCGTTGTCAGATTTCAAAAAGGCTTCACGGCGAAAGCACAACATTTGATTGTTTGAGGATAGCCCCTCTCATATTTTATGCATTAGCATAAATCCATAACCAACGCGGGTCTCATAAAACGCATAAAATCGCTAATATAAAATCCCTTACCTCTCTAAGAACTTCTGCTGAGGGCTTCCCAAGTGTCCAACGAAGACATCCAATGCTTCTTTTGTTAGAAAAAGTCATTTATTATATCCATAAATCTCTGTTTGGTTGGCGCGTTATGTTCATAAAATACAGCGTCCACTCGCCCATTGAACCGTGAAGAGAACACGTTCAACCTATACCTATACACTTGACCAAGAACAATCAAACATCATTGATAATGTATCCCTAGGAACACTTTTATGTATATTTACTATAATATTTCAACCGGATTATAAACTGGACGATAGGAAAGGAAAAAACCACAGCTCGCGCGAGCCCATGAACACGCCTCCTCTTCTGTTTACATTCGGTGACTAGTTCGAAATTCTTCTTCTATTACCATCCAGAGCAACCTAACATCACCAAACACTGTCTAGAGACTGTTGACATCCAGTGGAAGCAATATGTACTGCAATCTTACTCCCAGATATGGCTGTTTTCAATAGGGAGGGTTCAAAATGAGGCAATGTGTCAGAACACTTTTTTTTGTTATACTCACAGACAATATTTTAACTGTTTTAGAATAGCACCTCACATATTTTTGCATTAGCATAAATTCATAACCAGCGTGGGTCTCACAAAACCCATATAAAAGCTCAAATAAATCACTTACCTCTCGAAGAACTTCTGCTAAGGGCATCCCAAGTGTCCAAGGAAGACATCCAATGGTTCTTTTGTTAGAAAAAGTCATTTGTTATATCCATAAATCTCTGTTTGGTTGGCGCGTTATGTTCAGAAAATCCACCGTTGAGTCACCCGTTGTACAGTGAAGAGAAAGCGTTGAAATTATACCTATCAACTTTTCTCAAACATCATTTATAATGCATCCTTAAGTATCCTTTTATGAATATTAACGATAATATTTTACACGGATGATATCCTAAATGATATAAAAGGAAAATAAAGTGGGGCGCGCTCACGGTCTCGTGCCTGGGAAATGTTATTGACATCTGTGCTTCCTTCAGTAATTCTTCTTCTGTATGGTTCTGTTCAGTGATAAAGCCTCCAAACACTGTCCAGAGACTGTTGACATCTAGTTGAAGCCATAGGTACTGCAATCTGGGAGCTATTATACAGGGTTTTCAATGGGAAGTCTATCAAACAGAGGAAATGTCACAACAACAACAAAAAATCAGGACAGAAATTCCTCTGGTTTTCTCCTGCTATATCAGTTCTGTTATACTCACAGACATTATTTGAACAGTTTTAGAAAGTGTTTCCTATCCAATAGTACTAATTATGTGCATATCCTAGTTTCTGGGCCTGAGTGGCAGGCCTTTTACTTTGGGCACGCCAGACTCTCCAAAACCGACACCTCAGCTGCCGCTCCCTAAGAAGTTAAAGGTCAGGAAATGTATTGCTTCGTTCCCAGAACCAATACGAAATCAAAAATCTAAGTTTCCACAACTTCCAAAGAACCAAATGTGCTAGCTTGGTAATCTTCTACCGAAACAGTTGCCATCAATTATAGTCCCACTCCTCCCCTGCCTCCATTTTTCCCCATTAAACAGTTTTTCCCTGCCTGCTTGTCATCGTGTGTGTGTGTGCCTTTCCCAATTGCCTTGGCATCTCAGCAGGCTTAACGGAGGGAGTCTATACTGCAGTGCCACAGCGTGTGTGCATATGTGTGTATGTAGAATGTGTGTGGCTCGAATTATGGCTCGTCCAAGTATCCTGCTTCTCTTTGCTGTGAAAATGAATTTTGTCGCAGACAGCTTGTCAGGCTGGCTCTTACCCAACGGGAGAAGAAAGAAAGCAGTGCATGGTAAGATCCACAACACAGCACAATGCTGAGAAGAAAAGGCTGTATCCCAAATGACACCCTATTCCCTATTCAATGCACTACTGAGTTTATAAAACATTAAGAACAACCTTCCTAATATTGAGTTGCACCCCCCCTCCCCATTTTGAACTCAGAACAGCCTCAATTCATCAGGGTATGGACTCTACTCTGTGCTTTTGGTGGTGCACTACTCTTGATACACACGGGAAACTTTTGAGCATGAAAACCCAGCAACGTTACCAGCACTTACTACCATACCCTGTTCAAAAGCACTTCAATATTTTGTCTTGCCCATTCACACACATACACAATCCATGTCTCAATTGTCTCTATTCTTAAAAATCATTCTTAAGCCTGTCTCCCCCCTTCATCTACACTGATTGAAGTGGATTTAACAAGTGACATCAATAAGGGATCATAGCTTTCACCTGGATTCACCTGGTCAGTCTGTCATGGAAAGAGCATGTTCTTAATGTTTTGTCCACTCAGTGTATACTATATACTATATAACACTACATATAGGGATAGGGTTTTATTTGGGACGCAGTCAAAGAAAGAAGTGCGTGGTAAGATCCGCAACTCAGCACAACTCTGAGAGGAGATCAACAGCACTGCAAGGGTTAAAAACACAATGGGCTCTCTCTCTCTCGCAAGGTGGGGAGTCAGTAATTGAGAAATGGTTAGAGATAAGAACGTGCTGGAAGCTCACTCCACAGCAAGCTTGAAATGTTGCCAATGGTGCCATTGAAAATGTTCCTTTTCAGTGGCACAACTGGATAGTACATTGTGAAGCAGGTCACGTATGTTGGCAAGCCAGAAGGCCTTGGGTTCAAGCGTGGTAAAGACAGTTTATCCTCAGTGGTATTCAGAAAGGGAGGAAGCTGACACTGACATTGGTTTCATCTACATTGAGAATTGAGTGATACAGAAACTGAAGACTGCATGATTAGTAACGATGCATTGCATGCATACTATGCACTCAGTGTATTGTAAGTTGCATTGAATGAATAAAATATGGTAAGTGGCATATTATTATGATTATAATAAAGATGTCTGCTTTACAACAAAGGTAACAGCCCAAGAAAAATATACTCCCTCAAAATCTCGTATGTCTACCAGCTCTAGATACATCTACCCCTATGAACATGTCAGGTTGGAGTAGTTTAACTTGACTTGCCATCCTCCACATACAGCACATCACATCCCGTGACACGTAACATGTTCCCTGCTAGAGCAACACACTATGCTAATGTATCCATTAAACCATCAAAAGTGAGAGAGAGACCCCTCTTATATGAGAGCCAGGGCTGCTCCTGCAGACACACACACAGATAGACACATGCAGACACATGCACACACATGCACATACTGAAACACGCACAGCCACACACACTCCTCTTCATGATAAAAGCCTGATTGCATCCTTGTCCCTCTCATCTCATCTCTTCCATGGAGAGCGTCTGAGAGAGAGAGAGGGGCGCGGTGACGTTAGCGGCGGGTGACTGTTGTCTCGGTGACAGCACGCTGCTTCCCCAGATCCATTTCATCACACTCATCCCTCCACCCTCCTCTCTATTACTTTTCATTTGCGGCGGCATAAGAGGCCCTAGGAGGCTTACCCCCGTTCATCACGGCTCCAATCGATTCTAATTTGTTTTAATGCTGAACAGAAGAATGTAAATAGTGAAGCATTGACGTTAAAAAGATATAGCAAGCCTATATCACACAGGCGATGCAATCAGCGTGGGGGGGTGGTACGACCTGATTCAATGTTGGAATCTAGGCTCTTATTAGAAGAGAGTGCAAATGACTCACGTAATATAATAATGTGGACAACAATAAATTGTGAGGCTGTGGTGTGGATGGGCAATGGGGGTGGATGGAGGGTGAGTGTGAGTGATGAAGCGCTGGTGTACAGGGGGAAATGGGCCGTATAGAGGAGAGAAGAGACTCCTGGGGGATATATTACCCCTGCAGTGCCTTATGGACCCTATTTAGTGCACTACTTTCACCAGTGCCCATAGGGAACAGGGTGCCACTTACACCAAAGCCAGAGATAGCAGGTCAATGAGGTCTCACATGGCTACCTAGGGCCCTAAAACTCTCTCTGACAGTCTGATGAAGACTTTCAGGACTATAGAAGATCTACTGTGTATCGTTCATCTCTGGCTTCAGGTGGAATTTTCCAATGGGACAATACCTATGGGACATTACCTATAGGCATGTGTGTGACACACACTCTCTGGCATTACCCATGTGTGGTACACACAAACACACACCCACACACACTCACACACAGTGTGCGTGAAGCCAATGTGTTAGCTAGATGACCACTCGATCCAAGACAATGGGTAAAAACAACCAGGAGAGTTAATTGAATAAGAGCTTCATGTAATGTTAGCCCGAAGGTGGATGATGAATCTCTCTACTCTACTCTGTGATGATTACGGCCCTGAGCATCAACACCACCGTCCAATGAACCCCAACAAATGGTACCAAATGGCACCTACAGCTCCCTACAAAGTGCACTACACCATGGTCCCTAGTCAGAAGTTGTTCATTATATAAGGAATAGGGTGCCATTTGGGACACAGATAGTTTTTATTGTTGCGTTCTAGCGCTGTGATATTAAAACATGGCGTGCATATGCATCTTTATTAAAGGAACACCACATGACCAAAAGTATGTGAACAACTGCTTGTCATACATCTCAGTCCAAAATCATGGGCATTAATATGGAGTTGTTCCCCCTTTTGCTGCTATAACAGCCTCCACTCTTCTGGGAAAACTTTCCAGTAGATGTTGGAACATTGATGCGGGGACTTGCTTCCATTCAGCCACAAGAGCATTAGCGAAGTCTGGCACTGATGTTGGGCAATCAGGCCTGGCTCGCAGTCAGCGTTCCAATTCATCCCAAACGTGTTCGATGGGGTTGAGGTCAGGGCTCTGTGCAGGCCAGTCAAGTTCTTCAACACCGATCTCGACAAACCATTTCTGTATGGACCTCGCTTTGTGCACAGGGGCATTGTCATGCTGAAAGGGCCTTCCCCAAACTTTTTCCACAAAGTTGGGAGCACAGAATTGTCTATAATGTCATTGTATACTGTAGCGTTAAAATTTCCCTTTACTGGGACTAAGGGACTTAGCCTGAATCATGAAAATGTCCCCAGACCATTATTCCTCCTCTACCAAACTTTACAGTGCGCACTATGCATTCTGGCAGGTAGTGTTCTCCTGGCATCCGCCAAACCCAGATTTCTCCATCAGACTGCCAGATGGTGAAGCGTGATTCATCATTCCAGAGAACGTGTTTCCACTCTTCCAGAGTCCAATGGCGAGCTTTACACCACTCCAGCCGACACTTGACATTGAGCATGGTGATCCTAGGCTTGTGTGTGGCTTCTTGGCCATGGAAACCCATAACGGAGGGAGTCTAAGCTCCCAACGAACAGTTATTGTGCTGACGTTGCTTCCAGAGGCAGTTTGGAACTGGGTAGTGAGTGTTGCAACCTAGGACAGACAATTTTTACGCGCTACAACACTCGCCGGTCCCACTTCTCAGCTGAGGCGTTATTGCTCCTAGATGTTTCCACTTCACAATAACAGCACTTATAGTTGCCGGGGCAGCTCTAGCATGGAAAAGTGGCATCCTATGACGGTGCCACGTTGAAAGTCACTGAGCTCTTCAGTTAGGCCATTCTACTGCCAATGTTTGTCTATGGCGATTGCATGGCTATGTGCTCGATTTTATACATCTGTCA
The DNA here is from genome assembly GCA_030435695.1 of Brachymystax lenok tsinlingensis. Classification (NCBI taxonomy): domain Eukaryota; kingdom Metazoa; phylum Chordata; class Actinopteri; order Salmoniformes; family Salmonidae; genus Brachymystax; species Brachymystax lenok. The sequence goes on from CM059781.1 coordinate 24,229,126, forward strand.
GCAATTGGTGTGGCTGAAATAGCTGAATCCTGTCATTTGAAGGGGTGTCCACATACTTTTGTATATACTGTACAGTGTACGTCTGGGTGGTCCATGATAAATTATTTATTAATTGTGTTTCTGTTCCTTTGTGTATTTGGGTGTGTGTATGTGTTTGTGTGTGTGCATGTGTGTGTGAGTGTGAGGAAGTGTGTGTGTGCGTGCGTTTGCGTGTGCGTGCGTGTGCATGTGTGCGTGTGTGTGCTTGTATGTTGTTGTTTAAATGTTTACCACAGTCGGTCCGCGAACAGTGTTCATTTTTTCCCTTCGATATCATTTTTGTTTCTTTGTTTTATCTCTATATGCCGGCTGCATTTATTCACAGAAACGTACAGGGGTTACTGAACATCAGCATGTTATTATCTCAGATGGTGTACCTTACTATACCGCTTGATAATCAATCACTGCTTGGCTTAGTGCACTGTGATGGAGAGTGTTAAGAAGGAGTGTGTTTGTGTGTGTGCATTTGTATGTGTATAGACAGTGTTAAGCGGAGAGTTTCTCCACTACTGGGTTATGGAGGCTAGATGTTAGTACATCAAATACCTGCAGAATGCTAGTACATCAAGTACATGCTAAATCATGTCATGTGTGGCCCTCTTCTCTCCAGGGCATTGTGGAGAGTGTTAATAAGTGGAGTGTTACTAGTACCTTCACCACAACTAGGGAGCGGAAGGTACTGTATGTGCTAGTACAGCAAGTACATGGGCTACATCTACAGCACAGTAGGCTACTGAGGGGAGATCGGCTCATAATAATGGCTGGAATGGAGTGAATGGAATTATATCGATAACCATTCCATTTATTCTGTTCCAGCCATTACTATGAGCCCGTCCTCCCCAATTAAGGTGCCACCAACCTCCTGTGATCTTCAAGGTGTGCCCTGGTCAAAAGTAGTGCACTATAAAGAGAATAGGGTTTCACACTTCATGTGTGGTTCTCTTTCCCCAGAGGACAGGCCAAGCGTGTGGTACTAGTGTGTTACTAGTGTACACTACCCAGTGCCTCTGGTGAGTTGCTAATTGCTTTCCAAGCTAAGGTTGGTCTGTCCCAACACTTCAACTGATTACTCCTGAGCTGACCTGAGCTACCAGCCCCCAGACTGGTTAATTTAATCCTGACTGCTCTCTGTGGATCTCCCTAACTCATACTCCACATATTTATTTTAGAGAGAGAGAGAGAGAGAGAGAGAGAGAGAGAGAGAGAGAGAGAGAGAGAGAGAGAGAGAGATTCAAGCAGCTCCGAGAGTTAAGACTACTGGGTATTGACACGACGGAAGCCGTTGTGTCACACCTGATTGTCTCTTCACATCTCTTTCACCTGCGGAGCAATAACAAAACACTTTTGTGTAGGTGTAACCAGTGTGAAACGGCTAGCTAGTTACTGGGGCACGCTAGTGGCATTTCAATCTGTGATTTCACTTGCTCTGAGACCTTGAAGTAGTTATTTCCCTTGCTCTGCAAGGGATGCGGCTTTTGTGGAGTGATACAGTGCCTTCGTAAAGTATTCAGACCCCTTGACTTTTCCATATTTTGTTAAGTTACAGTTTTATATTAAAATTGATGAAATTGTATTTTTCCTTATCAATCCACACAGAATACCCAACAATGACAAAGCATAAACTGGCTTTTAGAAATGGTTGCAAATGTATAAAAAAAAATGAAATGTGACATTTACATAAGTATTCAGACCCTTTACTCAGTACTTTGTTGAAGCACCTTTGGCAGCGATTACAGTCTTGAGTATTTTGGGGTATGATGCTGCAAGCTTGGCACACCTGTATTTGGGAGTTTCTCCCATTCTTCTCTGAAGATCCTGCCAAGCTCTGTCAGGTTGGATGGGGATCGAACATCTCACCAGAGATGTTTGATCGGGTTCAAGTCCGGGCTCTGGCTGGGCCACTCAAGGACATTCAGAGACTTGTCCCGAAGCCACTCCTGCGTTGTCCTGGCTGTGTGCTTAGGGTTGTTGTCCTGTTGGAAGGTGAACTTTCGCCCCAGTCTGAGGTCCTGAGTGCTCTGGAGCAGGTTCTCACCAAAGATCTCTCTGTACTTTGCTCCGTTCATCTTTGCCTTGATCCTGACTAGTCTCCCAGTCCCTGCCGCTTAAAAACATATCCACAGCATGATGCTGCCACCACCATGCTTCACCGTAGGGATGGTGCCAGGATTCCTCCAGACGTAACGCTTGGCATTCAGGACAAAGAGTCCAATCTTGGCTTTATCAGACCACAGCATCTTGTTTCTTGTTAGGTGCCTTTTGGAAAACACCAAGCGGGCTGTCGTGTGCCTTTTACTGAGGAGCGGCTTCCGTCTGGCCACTCTACCATAAAGGCCTGATTGGTGGTGTGCTGGAGAGATAATTGTCCTTCTGGAAGGTTCTCCCATCTCCACAGAGTAACTTTAGAGCTCTGTCAGAGTGACTATCGGGTTCTTGGTCACCTCCCTGACCAAGGCCCTTTTCCCCCGATTGATCAGTTTGGCTGGGCGGCTAGCTCTTTGAAGAGTCTTGGTGGTTCCAAACTTCTTCCATCTAATAATGATGGAGGCCACTGTGTTCTTGGGGACCTTCAATGCTGCAGAATATTTGTTGGTACCCTTCCCCAGATCTGTGCCTCAACACAATCCTGTCTCGGAGCTCTTTGGTCATATTCCTTTTATGTCAAGGCTTGGTTTTTGCTCTGACATGCACTGTCAACTGTGGGACCATATATAGACAGGTGTGTGCCTTTCCAAATTATGTCCAATCAATTGAATTTACCACAATTTAGAGTCTCATAGCAAAGGGTTCTGTTTGTTTTTTAATATGCAAACAAATCTAAAAACCTGTTTTCACTTTGTCATTATGGGGTATTGTATTTAGATTGCAGAGGATTTGTATTTTTTTTCATACATTTTAGAATAAGGCTGTAACATAACAAAATGTGGAAAAAGTAAAGGGGTCTGAATACTTTCGAAGGCACTGTAGGTAACGATGCTTCGTTGGTGAGTGTATTCGATGTGTTCAGAGGGTCCCTGGTTCGAGCTTTGTTCGTGCAACGGTTGGGGCAAGGAGCGGGATGGAAGCAACACTGTTACATAGGATTGCTGTGTAGGATCGTGGGGTGGTGACTATTATCAGCAGCTACCAATTCCACATCTAAGCTGTACATTTCAAGGCTTTGTTTACTGAGAAACTATACAGTAGACTAGTCAGAATTGTCCGCCTGAGGGAGAAGCATGTTACTGCACTACATATTGCACTGCTTCTAACCAGAGCCCTATGGGCCCTTGTAAAACGTAGTACACTATATAGGGAATAGGGAGCCATTTGGGCCGCAGGCTAGGGTAGTGGCTATAGTCAGTGGCAGTTAGGAGGTAGGCAGGGTTGAGTGCTCACTGACCCTGTCGTTTAGCAGTAGGATAGGTAGCTGGGCCTGAGCCACCTCACATGCACAAACGCACACACACAAACGCACAGACACACACAAAGTATCCCATCCCACACACCGTGCACACTGAGATTAACCAGCACTGAAACTGCTGTAAATGAAAACCGATACCGGTGATGGAATAAAGAGACTCTGTCCAGAGGGGAAGCAGAGGAGTCCAATGAACACTGACCCTCTCTCTTTTAACTGGCTATTAACCTACGGCAGTGGACAGAGGAGAGAGAAGAGGAGAGAGAGTGAGGACAGAGGAGAGAGGGGAGAGTAGAGGTATATGGGCCACAGGGGGAGACTAAGTGGAAGAATTGTAATCTCACTGCCGTTCATTCCTGCTGCAGCCAGCTACATGGCTAGGTGGTAGATACTTCAGCCCTCACTTAACTCCAAGACAGAGTCACAGGTGTTCTTTCCCTTTCTGCTCCCTCCCTGCTCCCTCTTGCCCCTGCAATGACAGTACTCGGGGTGATACAAGGATTAAACACCAAACAGCATCAGGTTTACAAGGTACAACATGATGTAAAGTCAATTCTCACAAACGATTAGCATACCAATCAAGCAACTTCATTTACATGAATTTATACTATAACACTAGTCAGTTTTCATGAAGTTATACTATAACACTAGTCAGTTTTCATGAAGTTATACTACGACACTAGTCAGTTTTCATGAAGTTATACTATGACACTAGTCACTTTTCATGAAGTTATACTATGACACTAGTCACTTTTCATGAAGTTATACTATGACACTAGTCACTTTTCATGAAGTTATACTATGACACTAGTCACTTTTCATGAAGTTATACTATGACACTAGTCACTTTTCATGAAGTTATACTATGACACTAGTCAGTTGCTAAATTAAAATGGTATCAGCTGGGAAAAAGCATTGAAACACACACCCAATAACATCTATCATAGGGATGGACGACGGTAGGCTAAACATCATCTAATAATTGCTATATCCCCTTTGGCTGCTGCTGGTTATGTTTCCTGACACAGAATTAGGTGTTAATGAAAAACACTGGCACATCTTGAGCATTGATCCACAACTGGAAAAGACGTTTAAAGAACCCCCGCAGGTAGTCTTCAGACGCGCCCCCAACATCAGTGGCATGTTGTATCTTTCTAGACAATGTGCCGGACGGTAACTATAGACGTGGCGGATGTAACCAGTGCAACTTTACCAACAAATACACAATGTTCGATCACCCTATTACGGGCAAGGCCATTAAGATTACATGTTCCACAAAAAAAATGATATTCCTGATCAAGTGTATTTGTGGTCTATGCTAGGCCATCATTGTCAATAACAATTTGTTCTTTACCTCTTGAGGCTACGGGGCAGTGTTCAGAAGTACGGAGAGTCTGACGTTCCCAAAGTAAACTGCATGTTTCTCATACTCAGAAGCTAGGATATGCATGTAATAGAATAGAAAACACAGAAAATAATTGGATAGAAAACACTCTGAAGTTTCTAAAACTGTTAAAATAATGTCTGTGAGTATAACAGAACTGATATGGCAGGCGAAAACCAGAGGAAAATCCATCGGAATTTTTTTCTTTTTTGAGGTCACAGTCTTTCCATTGATTCCCTATTGACTATACATGACACTAGCGCCCATATTGCAGTTCCTATGGCTTCTACTAGTCTACTAGATGTCAACAGTCCTTAGACATGGTTTCAGGATTGTTTTTGGAAAAACGAACAAGACATTTTTGTTTTTCCAGGTGGCTCATGAAAAGGAAACTAGTGTTTTGCGCATGTGAATGGGGTGCGCGCTCTTCGTTATTTCTCTTCCCTGTTGAACAGACTATTCTCCATATGAAATATTATCGTTTATTTAGATATTTGACGACCGGAGGATTAATTAGAAACATCGATTGACTTGTTTGGACGAACTTTACCAGTATTTTGGGGATTTCTTTGTCTGCATGTTGAACGACTGGATGACAGAACTCCACGGGCCAACTAAACTGACTTTTTGGGATATAAAGAAGGACTTTATCGAACAAAACGACCATTCTTTGTGTTCCGGGGACCCTTGAGATTGCAACAGAGGAAGATCTTCAAAGGTAAGTGATTTATTCTATCGCTATTTTTGATTTTGTAACTTCTTGGCTGGTTTGAATAATATGTTGGAAGTGGGGCGCTGTCCTCAGACAATTGAATGTTCTGCTTTCGCCGTAAAGCCTATTGTAAATCCGTCAACGCGGTTCGATTACCAATATTCTAAGCTTTTGAATGGTGTCCAACACTTGTATTTTCATGAATGTTTAACTGGTTAGGGAGTGGCAGCTGAGGGGTCGGTTTTGGAGAGCCTGGCGTGCCCAAAGTAAAATGCCTCCCATTCAGGCCCAGAAAATAGGATATGCACATATTTAGTACCATTGGATAGGAAACACTCTGCCTTTTCCAAAAGTGTTAACCATTTGTCTGTGAGTGAAACAGAACGCATATGGCAGGCGAAACCCCGAGGAATTTCTGTCCTGGAAAAAGTGGTTTTGACAGAGTGCCTCATTGGGAACCCCTCCCTCATGAAAATGACCATATAAGGGCATATGAATGCAGTACCCATCGCTTCCTTTAGATGTCAACAGTCTCGAGACAGTGTAAAATTTCATTTTGGATGAATTAGACCAGAGAATAAGAGCAAACCAGGAAGTGACATTTTTATGTAAACAGTACCCAGTGCGCGTTCCCGACAAGGCGCGCAGTGTCTTTTTTACCGTCGTTATCGATCAGTTTATATTCCGGTTGATTTATAATAGTAAATATACGTAAAAGTGTTCCTAAGGATACATTTAAAATGATGTTTGATTGTTCTTGGACAAGTTTATAGGTATAAAATTAACGAGTTCTCGTCACGTTTCAATGGAATAGTGGAGGCTGTCGTTTCTGATTATAACGCGCAAACCAAATGGAGGATTTATGGATAAAATACATTACTTTTTCTAACAAAAGAACCATGGATTGTCTTCGTTGGACACTTAGGATGACCTCAGCAGAAGTTCTTCAACAGGTAATTGATTTGTTTTCGCTGTGAAATGTGTTATGTGTGTGCCGTGATGGCTAATCGATTCATGGCTATGGGAAAAATATGTGAGGTGCTACCCTCAAACAATCAAATGTGCTGCTTTCGCCGTAAAGCCTTTTTGAAATCTGACAACACTGTGATATTGCAAGAAAATCTAAATGAGCTCTGAAAACAAGGATAGCAGAACACAGGAGTAATATCAGGACCCTTGATCAGAGAAACCCTGTGGCTGCGCATTTCATGGAGGCTCGTCACAACTTTGAGATAGACTGGTATCAAACATGTTAAGACTCCTACGAGGGGCGGAGATACTGATACTGATACTCTATTATTGAGAAGAGAATTGTATTGGATTCCTCGTTTGTGTACCATGTCTCCTAGAGGTCTGAACCAAGAGTTTGATATCAGACCGTTTCTTACATGAATATGTCACTTTGATTTGTCTTGCCTTCCATGTTACCTACTTTTTGTAAATATATATTATTTTCTGGAACTACTACATGTACCCATCTCATTGTTATTAAATTATTAGAGATACACAAATGCGTCATGTCCGCAATGGTCATGTGAGGTGAAATGTGTATATTTTGGGATGTGAGGCATCAATTTGTTTGACCTGACGAAGATCAGTTTGAGATAGAAACCGTGTCAATAAATCAGTGAATTGGGAGCTTTAAAAGTGTGCATCTTGTTCTTTACTAGTATTATTTATAAGCCCAGCACCTATGTTTTTAAGGATGTGCGTATGACCACAAACTTTTCTAAAACAAGTCACAATGAATGAAGCTCAAAAGCCATCTCTCTCTCTGTCCCATCTGCTGGGGCAGAAGAATGAAGAGACTGGCAGTGGCAGAGAGGAGAGATGAACTGGGCAGAGAGCAGGGTACTGGAGATGGAGTTAGGAGAAGAGGAAGACGGGCCAACTCTCTCTCTCTCTCTTATGGACACAGGGAGGAAAAGAGGAAGAAGGGAAGTCACATAGCATACCATGACTCTGCACATCTGGGGCGTATAGAGCCAAATCCTGCCAGATGACTAAAAGACAGGCTACAGAAAGTATTCATCAGTAGAAGGCATTTTGGTGTGTGTGTTTTTCCGTTCCCCTGCATTTCGCCCCCAGGTGCCCACTTTAACCTGACCCTGACAGTGAAGTAATATCAGTTGAACTTATTACTCTTCACTGAATCTCATTTCAAGGAAAACAATACGTGTAAGAGATGAATCTTTCTTCTCTCAGTTTTATTTTTAATCAGAGTAGGCTATTCATCTTCTCAATAGTAACCTTGGAGCGCACATCTCATTACTGAGGATCAACTTCGTGATTTCCTAATAAACACAAAGAATACATTTATGGGTTCAGTTGAGTCTGTATCAGATATGTGGCTAGTGGAGTAAGAGTTAGCCTGCCCCTAATCTCTGATGGCAGTCCTACCCATTATTCATGTGTCGAAGCTAAATATCCAACATCAAACTGACATCAGTTTGAGTGAAATAATGCAGAGCATGACTGATGGGTCGAATCCTGAAATGACCTGAGCCACATGGCACTGAGTGCTTCTGGAGGGGAGGAGAGGAGAGAAGAGGAGGAAAGAACATTGAGAATGACTGATTGAAATCAGTTGGATGGATATGGATGAGGAGGATGCTAATTGCTCCGGCGATTAAGAGCGACTGTGTCATGTGCCTCAGTAGGGTGAAACGCAGGGTTAAGGGGGCAATCTGGGATTCACAGAACAAAGCAGGCACCCTGCCATGTTTTATTTAGAAAATAGCTGAGGGAGTCCCCAAAAAATTAGGTACCAATCCTAGATTGCCCCTTTAATGTAAGTCTGGCATGCAATCTACTGTAGATGGCAGATTTATAAGGCAGTGTTAATGTAAGGATGGTATGTAATCTACTGTAGATGGTAGACTTTTAAGGCAGAGTTAATGTAAGGCTGTTATTTACAGATTTAGAGTAGGTATGTGTAATCATGTGTACATTGAGCCTAACATGATCCTGCTGTTTCTCATTTAGGTCTATAGGGATTTTATTAATAATCTGTTTCAAGTTTTTAATGTCACGTACAGTGAAATGCTTTTCTTGCAAGCTCCAAACCCAACAATGCAGTAATCAATATCAATGTAGCACCATAAAATAACTTAAAACCCTTTACTGCAATCAAATGACCTAGTGACCTCATGGATGGAATTTAATTAATTAATATTTCATAATTTCATAATTAATAAACTTTTATTTTTTACACTGAAAAACTGGTGTTTCTCTGTCAAACAGTTTTGTTATATTTCCGTCTTCTGTGATGTAAATAAAGTGTAATATTGGGATGCAAACTCAAAATGTAATACATTTCAACTCTTTATCTGACATGGTACAGGTGTCTTCTTTTTGTAAGCCCATAACCATGTGTGTGAGGTGTATACTTTTGTTTCAAAGTAGATTTGTTTATGACTACCAAGAAACACTCTGTGTGACCCTGATTTAGCCCACTGCAATAAAAGGACAAGGTTGAAAAGAAAAAAGAAATAAGAAGAACACAAAAAATTAACAGCGCTATATATAGGGTCAGTTCCAATACCATATTTACAGTGTGCAGGGATACTGGAGTGATAGAGGTAGATACACTACCGGTCAAAAGTTTTAGAATACCTACTCATTCAAGGGTTTTTCTTTATTTGTACTATTATCTACATTGTAGAATAACAGTGAATACATCAAAACTATGAAACAACACATGAAATCATGTAGTAACCAAAAAAGTGTTCAACATATTTGAGATTCATCAAATTGCCACCCTTTGCCTTGATGACAGCTTGCACACTCTTGGCATTCTCTCAACCAGCTTCATGAGGTAGTTACCTGGAATGCATTTCAATTAAGGTGTGCCTTCTTAAAAGTTAATTTGTGGAATTTCTTTCCTTCTTAATGGGTTTGAGCCAATCAGTTGTGTTGTGACAAGGTAGGGGGGGATATCAGAAGATATCCCTATTTGGTAAAAGTGTCACGCCTGCTCCCGGTAACCCTCCCTGGCGCTAGAAGGTGCCAGGCTCCCCAGCATTACGCACTCCTGCCACCATCATTATGCACACCTGCCTTCCCCCGTCACGCACATCAGCAATTATTGGACTCACCTGGACTCAATCACCTGTGTCATTACCTCCCCTTTATCTGTCTGTTCCCAAGCTCTGTAACCCACTTCAGGATTGATTGTCGTATGTCGTTATGTTACGCTGACGCTGTTCCTGTCTTGTTCCATGTCTGTTCCTTATTAAATGTTCTACTCCCCGTACCTGCTTCTCTACTCTAGTGTCGGTCCTTACAAAAAGACCAAGTCCATATTATGGCAAGAACAGCTCAAGGAAGCAAAGAGAAATGACATTACATCATTCAAGAGCTTTTCAAGTTTCTTCAAGTGCAGTCGCAAAAACCATCAAGCGCTATGATGAAACTGGCTCTCATGAGGGCCGCCACAGGAATCAAAGACCCAGAGTTACCTCTGCTGCAGAGGATAAGTTCATTAGAGTTACCAGCCTCAGAACTTGCTGCACAAATAAATGCTTCACAGAGTTCAAGTAACAGTCACATCTCAACTTGCTTGGGCCAAGAAACACGAGCAATGGACATTAGGCAGGTGGAGATTTGTCCTTTGGTCTGGAGTTCAAATTGGAGATTTTTGGTTCCAACCGCCGTGTCTTTGTGAGATGTGTTGTGGGTGAACGGATAATCTCTTTATGTGTATTTCCCACCATAAAGAATGGATGAGGAGGTGTAAGGGTGTGGGGGTGCTTTGCTGATGACACTGTCTCTGATTTATTTAGAATTCAAGGCACACTTAACCAGCATGGCTGCCACAGCATTCTGGAGCAATATGCCATCCCATCGGGTTTGGCCTTAGTGGGACTATCATTTGTTTTTCAACAGGACAATGACCCAACACACCTCCAGACTGTGTAAGGGCTATTTGACCAAGAAGGAGAGTGATGGAATGCTGCATCAGATGACCTGGCCTCCACAATCACCCGACCTCAACCCAGTATAGATGGTTTGGGATTAGTTGGACTGCAGAGTGAAGGAACTCCTTCAAGGCTGTTGGAAAAGCATTCCAGGTGAAGCTGGTTGAGAGAATGCTAAGCGTGTGCAAAGCTGTCATCAAGGCAAAGGGTGGCTATTTGAAGAATCTCAAATATAAAACACTTTTTCAGTTACTACATGATTCCATATGTGTTATTTCATAGTTGTGATGTCTTCACTATTATTCTACAATGTAGAAAATAGTAAAAATAAAGAAAAATCCTTGAATGAGTAGGTGTTCTAAAACTTTTTACAGGTATTGTATGTATAGGGGTAAGGTGACTAGGCATCAGGATATATGATAAACAGCAGCGTTAATGACAATTATTTGCATGTGTCAATATACTATAAATGTGTGTGCATGTTATGTGTGTGTATATATACAAGGGTCAACTCAGATAGTCTGTGTAGCCATTCTGTTAGCTATTTAGCAGTCTTATGGCTAGGGGATAGAAGCTGTTCATGAGCCTGTCGGTGTCTGATGCACAGATGCAGGTGTACCGCTTGCCATGTGGAAGCAGAGAGAACCGCCTATGGCTCGAGTGGCTGGAGTCTTAAATGATTTTCTGCGTGTTCCTTTCTCATCTCCTGACATGAACGTCCTGGATGGAGGCCCGTAGATGTGGATGGGGGCTTTCACTCCCCTCCATGTCCTGTAGATCAGCTCCTTGGCCCTACTGACATTGAGGTAGAGGTCGTTGTCCCGGCACCACACTTCCAGATCTCACCACATAACCCGTATTGTGCGTGCGAGCCTGCATCTTAGATAAAAGAGCACGCGACTGTATATAAGTATATATTGCCTCAGAGATAGCCTAGCTTTACTCACAGCTATTTGACAGAGCTATTTTTCTCCTCGTTGAGTAACTAGCCTAGTTCTTTATTTTGAATCGACATTATAAAGTTCAGGTACACACAGACGCTGGTGGAATCGTTAATCAATGAATTAAGTGAATTAGGATCTGGCAGGGGCCTGCTGGTGGCTGAGGGATGAATATCTGAGAGGGCCAATAATGAACTCAATGGCTGGGAAGTAAAGCTCCATCACACACACAGCAGAGACACACACACATCCACGCACACAGGTGGAGGCGCATAGGCAGACACACAGACACACACACAGGGTTACACACATGGACAAACACACACCTCACAGTCTCCACTACCTCCCTTCCCTTGTCTTCCCTCCCTCCCTCCATACCTCTGAGCATTAGCGGAGAAGATATTAAAAACTGTGGCACATCCTTTTTTAAGGACGATTAAGCATTTTCCCAGGTTTCCTAGGTTACGGCTTGTATGGCACCGCTGTGGACTAGAGAGAGTAATTCAAGATAATGTGTCTGAGGCTGGTAACCTTGAAAACTATACTAGGTTTTTGGTCACGTTTTGTGGTCTTTTTCTTTTACCAGTATTTCCAGCATTGTCCACTCGAGTTGCTGCAGGCAGGGGAGGCATAGCTCTACGATTCTTAATTGCACAAAGCCTATTATAAGGCAGAGAATACTATTTATAGATCAGTGATTCAACACTTCACTTTGCTCAAGTTGATCCTCTCCAACAGAAGCAATCCTTAATCATCGGAGGTTACAAAAATTGGGAAATTAGGACAGTTAAAGGAGAATGACTATGAATCTAACCAGAAAAAAAGAGTGTGCCAATACCCCGCTGTGACACTCTTTGCAGAAGACAGCAATATATTCTGCAAAACCTGCAATTTACCATTAGACTTTATATGGAAAGACAGGATAGACAGCTATTAAAAAATTGTCATGGAGGATGTCATGGACGACATAACGTGCATTCGGATAGTATTCAGATCCCTTGACTTTTTCCACATTTTGCTACGTTACAGCCTTAGACTAAAATTGATTAAATAAATAAATCTCATCAATCTACACACAATACCCCATAATGACAAAGTGAAAACAGTATGTTAGATTTGTTTTTCAATTGTATTAAAAATAAAAAACAGAAATACCTTATGTACATAAATATTCAGACCCTTTGCCATGAGAATCGAAATTGAGCTCAGATTCATCCTGTTTTCATTGATCATCCTTGAGATGTTTTTACAACTTGGCCTGAATCCTTTCCGAATGCACTGTACATAACAAGACAACATCAATTAATAAAAAACGGCACCACGTATTCGTTGTCTGTTCTTAAGATAAGGGTATGATTGGCATTTATTTATCTGAACATGTAGCGGGTGAAATGTAGACTATTTTCAGAACATAAATGGGTAGCCTTTTTTCATCCGCTATAGAAATAACAACCCAATGTTATTTGTCAAATGGGCTGAATACAACAGGTGTAGACCTTACAGTGAAATGCTTACTTACAAGTCCTTTAACAACAATGACACATTTTCTAAAAGTAAGAAAATATTTGCTAAAAAATGAAATACTAAATAAAATAATGTAATAAAAAAAAGTAACACAATAAAATAACAATAACAAGGCTATATACAGGGCTACCAGTCAATGTGCGGGGATACAGGTTAGTCGAAGACATTGAGATAATATGTACATGTAGGTAGGGGCTAAGCGACTACGCATGGATAACAAACAGCGGGTAGCAACAGCGTAAAAAAGGGGGTCAATGCAAATAGTCTGGGTAGCCACCTGATTAACTGCTTTGCAGTCATATTGCTTGGGAGTAGAAGCTGTTAAAGAGCATTTGGACCTAGACTTGGCGCTCCGGTACCGCCATGCGGTATGAAGTAGGTTGGCTGGAGTCTTTGACCATTTTTAGGACCTTCCTCTGACACCGCCTGGTATAGAGGTCCTGGATGTCAGGAAACTTGGCCCCAGTGATGTACTGGTCCGTACACACTACCCTCTGTAGTGTCTTGTGGTAGGATGCCAAGCAGTTGCCATACCAAGCGATGATTCAACCAGTCAGAATGCTTTTGAGCAAGTCACTGGTACTTCCAGCTTGAGTATTTGCCTGTAGGCAGGAATCAGGATGATCGAATTATGGTCAGATTTGCCAAATGGAGGGCGAGGGAAAGCTTTGTACGTGTCTCTGTGTGTGGAGTAAAGGTTGTCTAGAGGTTTTTTTTTCTTTATTTGCACATGTGACATAGAAAACTGATTTAAGTTTTCCTGCATTAAAGTCCCCGTCCAGTAGGAGTGTCGCTTCTGGGTGAGCATTCTGGGTGAGCATTCTGGGTGAGCATATTGTTTGCTTATGGCCTTATACAGCTCATTGAGTGCAGTCTTGGTGCCTGCTTCGATTTGTGGATGTAAATAGACAGCCACGAAAAATACATGTTAAAATCACAGTATGTGACACTTCTCCGTCTCCACAAAGCGTGCGTAAAAGCCCAGGTAGAACGATATGCAGACACTGTTAAATAGTTCACTGCCCTTAAATACTGTACACTGTATCAGCCAGAACGACGTTAACGTCTTCATCCAGCTCTCCTACAAAATATGAAGAACACATTGGTCTTGTGTGTCAGCGGATTCATCCGTTATTATGTCTGTTTGTCTTTTTTAACAGCAGGGTAGAACATGTATCTAAATGCCTGGCCCTTGTCGTGTTATGTTGTGTTGCAGGCACTGTATACAGAGGGTGTTTTCTGCTCAGATAGATACCTATTGACTAAAATGTGTTCGTATCCAATAAAGTAGAGAGAGAGAGATAAAGGAGAGAACCGATACAGATACCTGCATGGCATTGAGATGAACGTTAAACTTGCATTACATTACATTACAGTCATTTAGCAGACGCTCCAGATCGACATTAGCACTTAATGCTGTAAAAGCTTGTAAAATAGCGACTGGAGAATTCACTTCGGCACATGATATCATGTATAACATTACTGAGCAACAGCCCTACCAGCCCTACAGAGACCCTAAACACCATGAAGGTTTTTTTATGTTGTCTCAGTTTATGGTGTGGTTGTTTGTTCAGATGTTATAAAACACTTGAAAAGGCCTTCATCACAATTAGAGGATGCTCCAATTCCCTGGAGTTTGCAAAGCTGTATTTGATTCGCCCGGTCTTTACCTTACTTATTATTCAGTTAAAAGGGAAGATTATTTCCACAAATTCTCCATATTTTCACCAAATGACTAATGCATTAATGTATTGTGCCATTTCACTGAGGCTTAGGCAGCAATTAAGCCCCTCTTTGTGTCCTAGTGACAAGCTGTTTTTATTTCAAGACCAAACAGAGGAGAGAAGAGAGGGAAGGGAGAAAAGCACAGAAGAATGTAAAGACATTGCCGGGGGCGGATGAATAAAAGAAGCAGGGTCTCTAGTGTCTGCTGCCTCTTCTCTGTCATAATCACCATTATACTGACATGGCAATGCTCTTTTCACCTCCTCACTGCCTGGCTTCTCTCTCTGCCTTAGTGTAAAGACTGCATGTACCTTAACTGTCCTCTCTCCCTCTCTCCATATTTCTGTCGGTCAGGTTCAGATTCTGATAAGCTTTAATAGCATGACTGGCAAGGCCACAGTTGCTAAAGCAAAGTGAGGTTCTCTGTCTCTCTCCACTTGTCTCTCTCTCTCTCTCTCTCTCTCTCTCTCTCTCTCTCTCTCTCTCTCTCTCTCTGTAAGTGTATTGTATAAAGACTGATGGAAATATGGTAGTAAAGAACCTTAATACTGAGAGAAAGCAGGAGACAGAGATGAAGAAAGAAAGAGAAAGAGAACGCTCCTCAGGTGCATCATGTGATGTCTCTAATGACATGGCAACTACACCACATGCAACAAAACACACAGAGGCCAGAATACAAATATTACACCATGGCTTCCCTTGATCTGGCATACAGCCAACCCTCATTCCTCCCTCCCTCCCTCCCTCCCTCCCTCCCTCCCTCACTCCAATGGTACTTCTAGTCTGTTTGTTTTCTGGTTCTGCTTTATTAAATGGTCCACAGAGGGACACACACAGCAACATGAGCAGTGCAAAGCGGAAGAGAGAGACTACAGAAACCATTATGCCCTACAGCAACAGTGAGCCTCCAGACTCCAGCCTCCGCTTGCCAGGTTGGTACTTTGAGTACTAGACATTGTTTAGCTCCTTGACTGCATGGGTAAAATAATACTGTAGGGGTTGCTGCTTGAGTACAAACAGTGTAGCTAGGACATAGCGAACAATCAAAAAACACTGAATCAAAGCTGAGGAATGTGTAAAGACACAACAACAAAACAACACAATACGTTTGGAGAGTTGCTGATTCCAATGCTTAGATAAAAGTGTACAACACTAAGAACTAGAGAACATGTGTTTTTCTGCCAAGTAGTTGAAAGTTGAAAGAAAGCAGAGGATCGTCAGTAGTGACAGAAGAGCAAGTCAGCTTTCCCTCCAGCTCTCTCTCTCTCTCTCTCTCTCTCTCTCTCTCTCTCTCCCCTGTCTGTCTGTCTGTCTGTCTCTCTCTCTAAATCTCTCTCTCGCTCTCTCTCTCTCTCTCTCTCCCCACTAGGTCTGTATGTCTGTCTCTGTCTCTCTCTCTCTCTCTCTCTGTATTCATCTTTCTCTCCTCATGATGCTGTGTATCAGACCCTGTATTCCCTCTAAGTATAATTAGCTAGACTCTGTAACCTCTCTGACGTCCACTCAGCTTTCATATCTATTTATCCAGCAGCACCACTTGATCTCTTGGTCGAGGAGCTGCATTGAGAGTGGAATTAAAACTACTGTAAGGAGAGAATGTTCGCTTGCCAAAAAAAATATGAAAAAATTTAACTAAAAGATAGTAGAAGGCAAAGTAAAGCAGATGCTCTGAACGGCAGCAGAGTGCAGAATGCTTGGCATGACATGACTGGAATCAGCTGGTATGGCTCCGAGAGGAGCTGGGCTCTAGCCTGTGAAATCCATCCTGGAGACACTATTGTACAGTTGCAGTACATAGTCAAGGGCAAAGTAGATCTGTCAATGACACAATATTATACGATTGCCCACAGTTTCCAACCCAATCATTAATTCAGCTTCAAAAGAGGAAGACAGTTACAGTAATGCTCCGAAAATAGGTATAAAACTAGTCAGAAGGAGTTGAGTAGGAGAACGAGCCTCTCATCATCCACTCTGGCTTTCACTTACCAGCGGGGTGGTAGAGCACGAAGAGGGCCAGCTGGTAGTCCACTGATCCCATTAAAGAACCTGTCTACCCATGTCACAGGTCAACTGGATGGGGCCAGACAAAACAATGACCAGAGGGAAGGGCAGGTGAAGGGAGGCAGAAGGAAGTCCCTGAAGGTACAGTTCCTCACTGATGGAGGTGAGAGATCTACACCTGGAGGACTGATGGACTGCTACTGTCTACATATAGGCTTGTCTCTCAGGGCCAAGTGAGACAACTCTAGAGGTGGGATATAATTTATTTTTGTTTCTGTTGATGGACTGTGTGTATATACTATCCTGGGTAGTTCTTCTATAAAGCAGCCTCCAAGACTAGCCCAGGCTCGTCTATGTGATATGAATCCATCATCACACAACTGATAGTACTGCCACCGAGGAGAGAGGAACAAACGTTATGGCTTCACAGAATGAACTGTTTATAGTGATAAAGCCCCAGACAATGTCCCCTGCCTGCTATCAAAGTCCCCTTAGTTCTCACTGCTACCCAGTACCCTGCACTATGTAGACACAACACGACCAGCTAGGTTCATAGAACATGGAAATCTGACTGACAGTCTAAAAAATAACTCTGGGGTTTACATAACTGTTTCCATTGTTTCACTGTTCCATTCCATGCTCTTTACTCAACCATTAGTTTCTAGTTTCTAGGTGAATTGATCCCAGTAATAAGCATGTTTCTATCATACTGGGCTATTGTGGCATCCAATAAATCGGTCAGAAAGACAGAGTGCAGCTAGAGGGGGAGGAGGGTGTATTTTTAGCTTGCAGAAGATGAGGTCAGAGGGTTGGCAAAGAAACCAACCTCTAACTCCTCACATCGACTAGCTGAACATTCATATTTTGACCGTTCTGCTCTCACAGAGATAAAAACGCATTCTCTCTTATGAATCATACCTAAATCCACTACATCAAATAAGGGATAAAGAAAAAGTAATGGTTTATTTATTTACTTTTGATAGCTCAAGGACTTGACATATTTGAAAGGGTTGTGTCATCACAATCCAATCGGATGCATCTTGACATTCTCACACATAGCCCAGCTACATCAGCTGTAGATTCCTATCTCCTCTACTGCTACAAAGCCCTGTCAAACCTTAGGGTCTGGTCTCTTAAAGGTGCTGCATGGTCAATCCTCCGTCTACATTAGCCTTGCAGCATTTACGTTTATACGGCCTCAAGTCAGGGCATTCATGCACTTTGGCGAGCAGTACAGAGCTGTTGTGAAGGAAGATGTCAAGGAAGTGAGTTGGTGTTTATACAGGACCACCCGCCCACACCTACCGTCAACCAATCATGTCAATGCGGAGTTATAGAGAGCCCTCCGCATTGTTACAACACTTGGGAGGCGCAAAGCAATGTGGTATGGAGCTCAATGTGGCCTCTGCATGGCTCCGGAGGCTCCGCAATTGCGTCACACCCTCGACACAGAGTCTGCGACCACATTTTCAGATCAAGCATAAATTGGCTCTTACACAGCACTCTCCTCTCCTTTCCACTCCTCCTCTCTCCTCCTCTCCTCTCCTTTCCTCTCATCCTTTCTCCTCTCTTCCTCTCCTCTTTCTGTTTAAAGGGTCTAGCTGATGCTTTTCTTGCTCTGCATGAGTCTGCCCGCGTCTCAAATGGCACCCTAGTGCACTACTTTGTGCCCTGGTCAAAAGTAGTGCACTACAAAAGGAATAGAGTGCTATTTGGGATGCATCCTTTGTCTCCTGTGGCATCTCCGTGCCTCTCCTCTCATCTGAACAATCTGACCAAGTCATCACATCAAGGGGAACTGATAGACATGACTGCTGGGTAGTGCTAGTGTTGCAGTGGAACAGAGGCTGTGGGGTCTGATGTGGAGAGCTCTCAAAGATTAGTCCCTCAGATATTGGTCAGACCTGACCTCAGCATTGTACAATCATATACATTCTAATTGTCTATGTTCTTCAACTTCTACTGCTGAATAGAAAAGGTTGGAAACTAACAAGAGTCCTATTGCCATTCTGGGATCAGATCAATATTTCCTGGAACTAAAGGTGACCATGTGTCACCTGCACTCTCAAGAAACGCCCCTTTTTCAGGACCCTGTCTTTCAAAGATAATTCGTAAAAATCCCAAATAACTTCACAGAAGTTAAACACTGTTTCCCATGCTTGTTCAATGAACAATAAACAATTAATGAACAAGCACCTGTGGAACGGTCGTTAACTTCTTAGGGAGTGGCTCCCGAGGTGACGGTTTTAAAATGTAAAATGCCTCCGACTCAGGCCCGGAAAATAGGATACGCACATAATTAGTACTATTGAATAGGAAACACTCTGAAGTTTCCAAAAGTGTTAACATAATGTCTGTGAGTGTAACAGAACAGAAATAGCAGGCGAAAACCAGAGAAAAATCTATCCGGAATTACTTTTTTTTGTCACATTGGCTCTGTGTGACAGTCTCCCTATTGAGTTCTATAGCAAGCAGCTCCGAGATTTCAGTACCTATGGCTTCCACTAGATGTCAACAGTATATATATAAAGCCTCAGAGAGATTGGAGGAAGCAGGAAGAATAGGTACAGGAAATGGCCAAGGTAGCTCAGATGTCAACAAGTTTTCTCGTGCGCTAGTCTGGCTGCGCGATCCACTTTATTTTACTTATATAACGTTTAGGTGACCATCCGAGTGAAATATTATCGCTCATATTCATAAAAGGATAGCTAAGGATGCATATTGATGAATGTTTAACTTCTTAGGGAGCGGTGGGGCGCTAGCGCAAGGCGCCAAATTCAAAATCCAAAAGTTGAATTATTAAACATGCATCAATATAGAAGTGTTGCATAATCATCAAAAGCTCTGCTTCTTGGCAATATCACAGAGTTGTCAGAATTTCAAAAAGGCTTTACGGCGAAAGGACCACATTTGATTGTTTGAGGATAGCACCTCACATATTTTCTCCATTACCATAAATTCATAAGCCATCACGGTTCACACATAACACATTTCACAGCGAAAACAAATCAATTACCTTTTGAAGAACTTCTGCTGAGGGCTTCCCAAGTGTCCAACGAAGACAATCCATGGTTCTTTTGTTAGAAAAAGTAATGTATTATATCCATAAATCTCAGTTTGGTTGGCGCGTTATAATGAGAAAATACAGCCTCCACTCGTCCATTGAAACGTGAAGAGAACTCGTTCAACTTACACCTATAAACTTGTCCAAGAACAATCAAACATAATTGATAATGTATCCTTAGGAACACTTTTATGTATAAATAGTATAATATTTCAACCGGAATATAAACTGGGCGATAAGAAAGGAAAAAAACCACAGAGCGCGCCAGCCGGGAACGTGCCTTTTCCTCTATTGACATTCTGTGTGAACACTTCCTAATTCTTCTTCTGCCATATAAAGCATCTAAACAGAATCAAAACACTTTCTCGAGACTGTTGACATTCAGAGGAAGCAATAGGTACTGCATTCATATGCCCTTATATGGGCATTTTCATAAGGGAGGGGTTCCAAATGAGGCAATGTGTCAAAATCACTTTTTTTCAGGACAGCCATATCCGTTCTGTTATACTCACAGACAAAATGTTAACACTTTTAGAAACTGCAGAGTGTTTTATATCGTTACCTCTAATTGGGGATCATACTTAGGTAGTCCTTTTACCACCTGTGTTTTGTGGGATATTGTGTTTTTGTTAGTGCACTGTGAGCGCTACGTTTGGTCTGATCAGTTGTTCTCTTTATTGTTTTTGTATATTCCACTGAAGAATAAATATGTGGAATTCCATGCACGGTGCGCCTTGGTCCATTTATTACGACATTCGTGACAGAATATCCCACCAATGCTGGACCAAGCAGCGTGCCCCGAAGGTAAAGGAGAGTTGGACCTGGAAAGAAGTACTGGGTGGATGTGAGACCCTTCCTTGGTGGGAGTCGCCGAGGAGGATAGAAGGACAGCGACGACGCCGGGGTCCGCGGCCAAAAGGAGCCCAAGGGCAAGCCCAATATGTTTTTTGGGGGGGGCATAAGTGGCGGTCGGCCTAGCCAATGGGAGATCCAGAGCCCGAATGGGAGACGATCAAGGAATTTAATGAGGGATATCGGAAAGAGGTGTTGGCGAGGAGTATGCTGCAGCGCAGGCATTTAGAGGAGTGTCTGCCCAGCCCGGTAAGTCCTGTGCCAGCTCCCCGCATTCGCCCTGAAGAGCGTGTCACCAGTCCGGTGCAACCTGTGCCGGCTCCATGCACCAGGCCTCCAGTGCGCCTTCCCGGCACTCGCCCTGAAGAGCGTGTCACCAGTCCGTGCTGGCTCCCCGCACTTGCCCTGAAGAGCGTGTCACCAGTCCGTGCTGGCTCCCCGCACTTGCCCTGAAGAGAGTGTCACCAGTCCGGTGCAACCTGTGCCAGCTCCACGCACCAGGCCTCCAGTGCGCCTTCACAGCCCGGTACGTCCCGTGCTGGCTCTCCGCACTCGCCCTGAAGAGCGTGTCACCAGTCCGGTGCAACCTGTGCCGGCTCCACGCACCAGGCCACCAGTGCGCCTTCCCAGCCCGGTACGTCCCGTGCTGGCTCCCCGCACTTGCCCTAAAGAGCGTGTCACCAGTCCGGTGCAACCTGTGCCAGCTCCACGCACCAGGTCTCCAGTGCGCCTTCCCAGCCCGGTGCAAGGGCCGGAGCCCTCCAGGCACGGCGTCCAGTCCAGGCACCCAGTCCAGGCACGGCTTCCAGGCCTGCTCCTAGGCCAGAGCCTTCATCTGCGCCGGTGCCCAGTCCAGGCACGGCGTCCAGTCCTGCCACTAGGCCGGAGCCTTCCTCTGCGCCGGTGCCCAGTCCAGGCACGGCGTCCAGTCCTGCTCCTAGGCTGTAGCTTTCCTCTGCACCGGTGACCAGTCCAGGCACGGCGTTCAGTTCCGCTCCATGGCCAGAGCTTTCCTCTGCACCGGTGACCAGTCCAGGCACGGCGTTCAGCCCGGCTCCATGGCCGGATCCGCGGTCTGAGCGGGTGCTACATACCGCACGCTAGTGGCCCACTCGAACCCTCCCCAATCTAGTTTCAGGTTTTGGGGCCGGAGTCCGCACCTTTGAGGGGGGGTACTGTCACGTCCTGGCCATAGAGAACTCCGAGGGATTTTTAGGTCAGGACGTGACTAGGGGGGTTTTTCTATGTTGGAATTTCTATGTTGGTTTTGTGTATGGTTCCCAATTAGAGGCAGCTGATTATTGTTACATCTAATTGGGGATCATACTTAGGTAGTCCTTTTCCCACCTGTGTTTTGTGGGATATTGTGTTTTTGTTTGGTCCGATCAGTTGTTCTCTTTATTGTTTTGTATATTCCACTGAAGAATAAATATGTGGAATTCCATGCACATTTCGCCTTGGTCCATTTATTACGACGATCGTGACACCCTGCTCATCTGCGTGAACGTGCCTTAGGCATGCTGCAAGGAGGCATGAGGACTGCAGATGTGGCCAGGGCAATAAATTGCAATGTCCGTACTGTGAGACGCCTAAGACAGCGCAACGGGGAGACAGGGCGGACAGCTGATTGTCCTCGCAGTGGCAGACCACGTGTAACAACACCTGCACAGGATCTGTACATCTGAACATCACACCTGTGGGACAGGTACAGGATGGCAACAACAACTGCCCGAGTTACACCAGGAACGCACAATCCCTCCATCAGTGCTCAGACTGTCCGCAATAGGCTGAGAGAGGCTGGACTGAGGGCTTGTAGGCCTGTTGTAAGGCAGGTCCTCACCAGACATCACCGGCAGCAACGTCGCCTATGGGCACAAACCCACCGCCGCTGGACCAGACAGGACTGGAAAAAAGTGCCCTTCACTGACAAGTTGCGGTTTTGTCTCACCAGGGGGGATGATCGGATTCGCGTTTATTGTTGAAGGAATGAGCGTTACACCGAGGCCTATCCTGTGGAGCGGGATCGATTTGGATGTGGAGGGTCCATCATGGTCTGGGGCTGTGTGTCACAACATCATCGGACTGAGCTTGTTGTCATTGCAGGCAATCTCAACGCTGTGCGTTACAGGGAAGACATCCTCCTCCCTCATGTGGTACCCTTCCTGCAGACTCATCCAGCATGACAATGCCACCAGCCATACTGCTCGTTCTGTACGTGATTTCCGGCAAGATAGGAATGTCTTGGCCAGCGAAGAGTCCGGATCTCAATCCCATTGAGCACGTCTGGGACCTGTTGGATCGGAGGGTGAGGGCTAGGGCCATTCCCCCCAGAAATGTCTGGGAACTTGCAGGTGCCTTGGTGGAAGAGTGGGGTAACATCTCACAGCAAGAACTGGCAAATCTGCTGCCTTGGTAGTCCATGAGGAGGAGATGCACTGCAGTACTTAATGCAGCTGGTGGCCACACCAGATACTGACTGTTACTTTGATTTGACCCCCCCTTTGTTCAGGGACACATTATTCCATTTCTGTTAGTCACATGTCTGTGGAACTTGTTCAGTGTATGTCTCAGTTGTTGAATCTTGTTATGTTCATACAAATATTTACACATGTTAAGTTTGCTGAAAATCAACGCAGTTGACAGTGAGAGGACATTTTTTTTTTTAATGAGTTTATGTACTACAGACATGTTTATGATTGACATTAAATAAAAAGTTTGGCACTAACAATAATCCTGATGCAGTTCAGGAACAATATACAGTATATACTGATGTATATCAACAATTCCTAGAATCCTGTGTTATTTGTTAGAGGAAGAGCTGTAGGCCCATACTTTAAGCATTATATTTACTGTACTATGGAAAAGCTAGGCATTGCTGATAAATAAGTGTTCTAGTGGTTGGAGTACTATTAACATGGCCATCTCAAATACTGTAGTCTAAAAATATATTAAATGCACATTGATTTAAACATTCCAAATGATTCTGTTATTTGCATTTTGGCTCAGGGTTATGTAAGGATACGATGGGTTGTGATGTGCAGGTTGACTCATAACTCGCAGTCCCGGCGGTTATATCTGCGAGGCGGGAGCGTTTAGGGTTATGAAATATTGTGTGGATGAAGGGCAGGTGGGTTGAAAACAGAGAAAATAATAACTTAAAAAATGTATGTATGTAATTATTGTGCAATTTATATCTATAGGCTACATTGAGGTTTTCTATCATTATTTTAGGCTATCTGGCATTAGTGCGTAAGCCTAAGCTTTAGGGCCTAACTGTGCACGCACCAAATAGCCTACACGCCAATCACCAAATGCTTTTGGGAACGGGCAGAAAAAGTTAAAGTTGATCCACAGAGGCCAAAAGGACAATGTTGGAGTTTAATTCAATAAGAGAAGAGCAACGAAATGGAGAGTTGAAAATGAAGAGAAGGGAGGGCCAGAAAAGTAATGTTTGGGATAGATTTGGTGAAGTGGTAAAAGAGGATGATAGCAGTGCCGGCTATGTTATGTGTGAAGATTGAGGCTCTATACAAATTTGACAGTCACAAGACAGGACTTCAAATAGGCCTATGGTCTGTCAAGGGAACTATAGCCTTCTGTTCAGATGGGTTAAATGGAAACTGGACACTGACTGTAGATCTACACTACATACAAAAATATGTGGACAGCCCTTCAAATTAGTGGATTAGGCTATTTCAGCCACACCCGTTGCTGACAGGTATATAAAATCGAGCACACAGCCATACAATCTCCAAAGACAAACATTGGCAGTAGAATGACCCGTACTGAAGAACTCAGTGACTTTCAATGTGGCACAGTCATAGGATGTCACCTTTCCAACAAGTCAGTTTGTCAAATGTTTGCCCTGCTACAGCTGCCCCGGTCAACTGTAAGTGCTGTTATTCTGAAGTGGAAAAGTCTAGGAGCAACAATGGCTCAGCCGCGAAGTGGTGATGCGCGTAAAAATAGTCGGTCCTCGGCTGCAACACTCACTACCGAGTTCCAAACTGCATCTGGAAGCAACATCAGTACAAGAGCTGTTAATCGGGAGCTTCATGAAATGGGTTTCCATGGCCGAGCAGCCACAAACAAGCCTAAGATCACCATGCGCAATGCCAAGGGTCGGCTGGAGGGGTGTAAAAGTTACCTGCCGAATGCATAGTGTGAAGTTTGGCGGAGAAGGAATAATGGTCTGGGGCTGTTTTTCTTGGTTCGTGCTTTGCCCCTTATTTCCATTGAACGGAAATCTTAACGCTTCAACATACAATGACATTGTAGACGATTCTGTGCTTCCAACTTTGTGGCACAAGTTTGGGGATGGCCCTTTCCTGTTCCAGCATGACAATGCGAGGTCCATACAGAAATGGTTTGTCGAAATCGGTGTTGAAGAATTTGAGTGCCCTGCAGAGAGTCCTGACCTCCTTTGGGATGAATTGAAACGCCAACTGCGAGCCAAACTTAATCGCCCAACATCAGTGCCCAACCTCACTAAGTCACTGCAACAATGTTCTGACATCTAGTGGAAAGCCTTTCCAGAAGAGTTGAGGCTGTTATAGCAGCAAAGGGGGGACCAACTCTATGTTAATGCCCATGATGTTGGAATTAGATGTTTGACGAGCAGGTGTCCACATACATTGGAGCATCTACCTTCTATTCAATATACACTTTTATTCCTCCATAAACTTTTCCCTTATATTTTGTCCCATTGAATAGACAAAACACAACAGCATCCTCTTTAAATAATCAATCAATAATCAAATAATCTGTGAGCCAAACCCAAAACTAGACATGATGTTAAAAGGCATGAATAACACTAATTTGGTAGCCCCTTTCACAAGCCAACAGTATGAGCCAACATAGATATACTGGGCATTCACACTACTGTTAAAACTATCCGATGTATGTGACAAAAGTATTCAAACCCCTTGACTTTTTCCAACCTTTTGTTACGTTACAGCCTGAATTAAAAAAAAATGATTACATTTAGATTTTGGCCTACACACAGTGCCCCATAATGCCAAAGTGGAATTATGTTTTTACTCATTTTTACAAATTAATAAAAAATGAAAATCTGAAATGTCTTGAGTCAATTTGCATTCAACCCCTTCTGTTATGGCAAGGCTAAATAAGTTCAGGAGTAAGGTTTTGCTTAACAAGTCACATAATAAGTTGTATGGACTCACTCTGTGTGCAATAATAGTGTTTAGCATGATTTTTTTAATGACTTTCGCATCTCTGTACACCACATCGTAGACAAGCAGTGAATTTAAAACACAGATTGAACCACAAACACCCCACAAACACCAGGAAGGTTTTCCAATGTCTCACAAAAAGGGCACCTATTGGTAGATGGGTAAAATAAAAAAAAGCAGACATTGAAATACCCTTTGACCATAGTGAAGTTATTAATTACACTTTGGATAGTGTATCAATACACCCAGTCAATATAAAAATAAAGGCGTCAATCCTAACTCAGTTGCCGGAGTGGAAGGAAACCACACAGAGATTTCACCATGATTCCAACTGACCTTAAAACAGTTACAGAGATTCATGGCTGTGATAGGAGAAAACTGAGGATGGATCAACAACATTGTAGTTACCCCACAATACTAACCTACATTTATAATTTTTATTTTTTATTTAACCTTTACATAATTAACTAAATTACAGAGTGAAAAGAAGAAAGCCTGTACAGAATAAAAATATTCCAAAACATGCATCCTGTTTGCAATTAGTAAAACTGTGGCAAATAAATTAACTTCATGTCCTGAATACAAAGTGTTATGTTTGGGGAAAATCCAACACAACACATAACTGAGTACCACTCTTCATATTTTCAAGCACGGTGGTGGCTGCATCATGTCATGGGTATGCTTGTCAAGGGGAGTTTTTTAGGATTAAAAAAACAGAATAGAGCTAAGCACAGGCAAAATTCTAGAGGAAAACCTGATTCAGTCTGCTTACCAACAGACACTGGGAGTCAAATGCACCTTTCAGCAGGACAATAACCTAAATCACAAGGCCAAATATACACTGGAGTTGCTTACCAAGAGGATATTGAATGTTCCTGAGTGGCCTAGTTACAATTTTGACTTAAATGAAAATGGCTGTCTAGAAATGATCAACAACCAACTTGACAGAGCCTAAAGAATTAAAAAAATGTGAAAATATTGTACAATCTTGATCCAGAAAATCTCTTAGACTTACCCAGAAGGACTCACAGCTGTACTCACTGCCAAAGATGATTCTAACATGTATTGACTGAGGGGTGTGAATACTTATGTAAATTTGATATTTCTTTATTTAATTTTCAATACATTTGAGAATATTTCAAAAACATGTTTTCACTTTACCATTATCGGTTATTGTAGATGGGTGAGATTTAAGAAATATATTTAATACATTTTAAATTCAGGCTGTAACACAACAAAATGTGGAATAAGTCAAGGGGTACGAATACTTCCTGAGGGCACTGTATATACTGTCTATGTAACACTACAGACTACAGTTAACTCCTTCCCCATGCCAACTAGGCCATGAGAGAGAGGGTATCTCCAGGGATTCTCCCATGAGGCCTCTACCCATGAGGCCTCTACCCATGATGCCTCTACCCATGATGCCTCTGACCCAGGCTTGCCTTAGGATCCTCTCTGATACCATCAGGTCAGCATCATCTCAGGCCTAGTCTAAATAAAATAAAATAAAATCCTTGCCCTGAGCTTGTCAACTTTATTATCCAGAGACTGAACATTAGCGAGTAATATACTCGGGAAGCGGTGTGTGGTGTGCGCGTCTCCTAAGTCGGACTAGAAGACCACTCCAAGTACCTCTCCTCCGCCGGCGGTGTTTTGGGTCGGCCTCTGGAATCAGTTCAATTGCCCTGGGGGGTGCGAACAAAGGATCAGATTCGGGAAAGTCGTATTCCTGGTCATAAGTGCTAGTGAGTTACTGCCGCACTGATATCTAATAGTTCTTCCCGTCTGTGTGTAATAACCACATGACTCACAACACTTTCTGACTGAGTCTCAAATGCCACCCTATTCCCTACAGTGCACTTCTTTTGACCAAGGCCCATAAGTATAAGTGTATAAGTAGTGCATTATGTAGGGAATAGAGTGCCATTTGTGCCGCCTCCTGACACAGCGCCAGTGACCCCACTCCACACAGAGGGGCCTTGAGAGCAATGTTAGAGGAGACATTGAGGTTTCTTCATCTCTCAAGGCGTTGCACATTTACCTGTAAACTGTTTAGACTGCTGTAGATGAAGGACATTTAATAATTGCATCTGTGGCTCTTTGTAAATACCACTGTACATCTGTACATGTACATCTGTATCTGTACATGATCCCGAGAGGTGCAGCGGTCCAAGGCACTGCATCTTACTACAGTACCTGGTTCAAATCCAGGCCGTGATTGGGAGTCCCATAGGGTGGCGCACAATTGTGTCGTCCGGGTTTGGCTGGGGTAGGCCGTCAATGTAAATAAGAATTTGTTCTTAACTGACTTGCCAGGTTAAATAAAAAAATATGTAAAACAAAAAGACCGCACCTGGAATAACTATGCTTTGTGGAAAGTAACTATAGGTGAACTTCAAAGTAAATAAATCTAAAAACCTTTTTTTGCTTTGTAATTATGTGGCATTGTATGTAGATTCATGAGGAAAAATCTATTTTAGAATAAGGCTGTAATGTAACAAAATGTAGGAAAATCAATGGGTCTGAATACTCTGCTGGCCTCCCTCTTTGAAAAAACGCTCCTTAGCTCTTGGAGTCCCATGCAGGAAAAGCTAGACTAGAATAGCTTGCTGGACATTTCTTATACCAATAGACTATACGAAGAGGGACACAAGCTCTTGTTTGCTAAAATACAGCAGCCAATAGTACTCATGGGTAGTTTGAAAGTAGAGTGAACGGGCGAGTGAACGGGCGATATTTACTCAGAATTATAACCATTCAATCTTCATGAAGAGAAGTGAAAGCCTTCTGCATCTAATTCTTGTCCTATATTTTTAAAGGATGTCATTAGAATGATAAAGATAAGGAGAACAAAACGTATTTAATTTAACTGTTGAAAGTGAGGAAGGAATGAAGCAACAATAGAGAGAGAAAGAAGAGGCAGGCTAATAACATTAGGGGAAATATTATGAAAGGAATATATGTGTCAGCCTACTAATTATACAAATGGGCCCAAATATATTTTAAAACTAAAATCAAATTTGCTATCCTATACTTGTAACTTTGTAGACCGCATGTACTGCAGTAGAATTCCATGTTCTCTCCCTGCTTTATCATTGTGTGAATGTGCGTAATTCCAGTCCACATAATACAGTATAATACAGTACAGTACAGTAATACAGTTCACACAAAGATTACGTCACTGGAGCTAGTTTTATTTACTTACTCAATAGAACATATAGCTAGCTACATCTATGTCCGTTTATGTTTTTCTGTCATATGTAATGTGCAGTTAACTGTATCACATATATGTTGCATAACAGCACAATAATTTGGGCTTTTCTGGGCTTTGGCTCATTAAATGTCTTTAATACAGGGCTCATAAAATGTGTTTAATGTATGGCTCAGCAGGCTCAGGTAGCATCAGGCTTGACATTTTGATCAAAGCTCGAATCAAATCCAACCATTGGCCTATTTATATACTTTAGAATGCTTTTGAATGACACTTCCGGTTTTGGCGGGAAATACCGGGTTACCCGGGAGAAAATAGATTTATTCTCGGGATGGAACATTTGTAAAATACTAGGAAAATATTCAACCCTAATTATGACACCTTTCTGTTTTCTCAATGACATTCAATTCAGCATTGAAAAAGGCACACGTTTAAGTCTGTTCCACCTTAGCGAGTCTGACCAAATCAAAGACCACTATGATGACACACTAAATGCATTTGATTGTCTTTTTGCTAATGCCTCTTAAGGGGAAAGTAAATCAAAAGTAACTGAACATAATCAGATTACGTTACTGAATTTGAGTAATCCAAAAGTCACGTTACTGATTACAATTTTGGACAGGTAACTGTAACAGATTACTTTTAGAAACTAACCTACCAAACAATACAGTATCACTTGACCTCAGGTTCTTATACATGTGTAGTAACTTTGTGATTGGATAGGATTTGGAAATAGCTTTTTAATTGCATAATAATAGAGTTATTACATAAGTGCAATAAAAAACAGTCACTATTATTCTTGTGTGCAGTAGTTACAAAAAGTCTCAGCTCATTGCTATGCAATAAAACGCAATGACCAAAGTATTATGTAACCGCACGCAAATAAAATGTTGCTCGGAAAGTAAATAGAGTTTTATCACACAGGCACAAGAACAGGTTCATGTTAATGTTACTGAGAATACTAACAGTAACACAATATGGATATTAAGTGTAGAAAGGAAACTAAATATCCCAAAATTGCCTTCTTGAAACAACGACAGTCCAGGTGGGTGGAAAATCATGTTAGTTTGTATTTTGACCAAACTATCCCTGTAAAGATGGTATAGTGTGTGTTTGAAACAAGAACACTTCCCCCTCAGATGGAAAAACAGTTTTAAAGTTGTTTTTGCTTAGCATCCAACTTGCCCGTTTGCAATGTTTGCAAATGGATATGAATTACTCCGCACTATTTTCAAGTATCATACAATTTATTGCAGCTTTTTACCTTTACCGTGGCATGATGAAAGAGTCATACATTACTTGAATGTCACAAATTATTTATACTTATCTGTACACCTGGGGCAATGAATATTCAAGAGAATGGACATTTACAAAATGTTCAGAAATATATTGTGTAGATCCAATATTACTGTCAGATAGATTGTGACGTATAGGAGATTGTGTGTGCTCTATTCATTCGATTTCTATCTTCAACATGCAGTTCCAGATACAGCCCTGCAATTAACTGAAGGCAGCCAATCCAACAGTTTGTATTCAAATCTGTATTCATATATCTTTTTAAAGTAGTTTCTTTCTGAGATCTGTATTCAAATAGTTTTAAAAAGTGTGATTTCTTTTTTGTGGGGATTTCACCTCCAAAGTAACTTATGTAAATGTGAAATAGGACGTCATTTACATACGTTTTCAGACCTTTTACAGAGTACTATGTTGAAGCACCTTTGGCAGTGATTACAGCCTCAAGTCTACTTGGGTATGACGCCACAAGCTTGGCACACCTGTATTTGGAGAGTTTCACCCATTCTTCTTTGCAAATCCACTCAAGGTCTGTCAAGTTGGATGGGGAGCGTCGCTGCACAGCTATTTTCAGGTCACTCCAGAGATGATGGATCGGTTCTGGGCTCTGGGCTCTGGCTGGGCCACTCAGTGACATTCAAAGACTTGTCCCGAAGCCACTCCTGCGTTGTCTTGGCTGTGTGCTTAGGGTAGTTTTCCTGTTGGAAGGTGAACCTTCGCCCCAGTCTGAGGTCCTAAGTGCTCGGGAGCCACCACCATGCTTCACCATAGGGATGGTGCCAGGTTTCCTCCAGACGTGATGCTTGGCATTCAGGCCAAATAGTTCAATCTTGGTTTCATCAGATCAGAGAATCTTGTTTCTCATGGTCTGAGAGTCTTTAGGTGCCTTTTGGCAAACTCCAAGCTATCTGTGCCTATTACTGAGGAGTTGCTTCTGTCTGGCCACTCTACCATATAGCCCTGATTGGTGGCATGCTGCAGACATGGTTGTCCTTCTGGAAGGTTCTCCCATCTCCACAGAGTAACTATGGAGCTCTGTAAGAGTGACCATCGGGTTCTTGGTCACCTCCCTAACAAAGCCCCTTCTCCCCTGATTGCACAGTTTGGCCGGGCGGCCACCCCTAGGAAGAGTGTTGGTGGTTCCAAACTTCTTCCATTTGGAGGCAACTGTGTTCTTGAGAATATTAAATGCTGCAGACGTTTTTTGTTACCCTTCCCCAGATCTGTGCCTCGATACAATCCTGTCTCAGAGAGCTCTACGGACAATTCCTTTGACCTCATGGCTTGGTTTTTGCTCTGACATGCACTGTTAACTGTGGGACGTTATATAGACAGGTGTGTGCCTTTCCAAATAATTTCCAATCAATTTAATTTACCACAGGTGGACTCCAATCAATTTGGAGAAACATCTCAAGGATGATCAATGGAAACAGGATGCAACGGAGCTCAATTTCGAATCTCATAGCAAAGGGTCTGTAATAAGGTATTTCTGTTTTTTATTTTAGATAAATAGGCATAACACAAACTCATCATTACACTATTGTTGTTCTAAATTAAAGCATAACCTCTTCACCCTCATCATTCTGTTAGTCCTAGTTTAAATTAGATTGTGAAGTAACTTTCACAATTATCACCCGTTCCATCCATTTGTCATTCATTCAGTGTGCTGGAATCCTTTGCTTCCCTGGATAGAATCAAGGATCTGTTTTTCATTATTCTAAAGGCTTACTGCAACATGTATTGTGGTTTCATTTCCCCTTGCAATCAATTTGATTAGTAATAGAGTTCTAGTAAATAAAACAGTCCTATAACAGCTTCTTTTTACAAAGTAAATCGTAAAATAGAATGGTATCAACCTTGCAAGGAACATGGTCAAATGATTTGCTGTTGATAAATAGGCATAACACAAACTTCACTATTGTCTTTCTAAATTAAATCAACCTCTTCACCCTCCTTATCATTCAGTTAGGCCTAATTTAAAATCAATTGTTACGTATTATCGCCTATTCAACCATTTGTCATTAATTCAGTGAAGAGAGAGACATATTAGCGTCTGGCTGGGCACCAACGTCGTACAGCACATCGTTGTGGCGTATTAAGTTGGGAATAGGTGTGAGGAAAAAAAACAAGTAAAAAGTTTGTGATTACAAAATTATGACAAATGAGCTGTGTAAAATACAAACATTTAGGAAGAGTCAGAGAAGGAGTAGGACATAGCTATTTGGGAGGGCAGATTGTTTAATTTACAAAATCAAACATCAGTGGCCGTTTGCCTATGGCGGTTCTAGTGTTAAAGCGATGCTGCCTCTTTGACAAAGCGTTTCCATAGAAGACGGGGGGAGTTTTCCATCTCTGATCTATTTGTATCTTTTTTTTCTCCCTCTCTTCCTCTGAGCCCATCTCCAGGGAGCTCACTCTTTAACCTCCTCCTTCTTTCATTCTTTTTCCGCTGCCCCTCTCACGCTGCCCTCACTCTGTAACCACTACTCCTTCTGGTACTGTGTGGGTGTTTGTGTGGGTGTGTGTGTGTGGGTGTGTGCGTGTGTTTGCATGTCTGTGTTCATGTGCTTCTATGTGTTTTGGTGCTCTTAGAGCAAGTGTGCAGCTGTGTGTGTATGTTTGTGGACATTTTGTGTGTATTAGCCAAGCTCTCAAAGGGTCTCTGTATAGTGCACATATTAGTGATGGAATCCTGGACTGTGGGCTGAGGATCATAAAACAGTGTCTGACTGGGAAGCAGCCGTTAGTCCTCTCCTTACCCCCCCACCCTACCCCCACCCGCAGACTCATAATGTCTTTTTGACTCACACTGACTCTGAAACCCATTTCATTTCGTGCTCCCAATCCACTTCACTCTTTTTATTGCATCTTATCTCAGTATAAACGTCCCAACTGCCGTGGTGACGGCTCTAACAGAGAATACGCACTGACGGATTCCAATTAAGTTGGGAAATGTAACGTATGAATATTAGAAAATACTGTGACACAAACATCATCTCCTTCTTTTGTTGTATTGTGCAGTTTCTGGAGAGGTCTCTCATATGCTATCCAACCCCCACATAACATTTCCATAAATCTACTCCGCTAACACACTCTCCATCTCAATATCTATGTTTCTCTCTATCCCCATTTCCCCATACCCCCAAGTTTATATTACAACCTTTGTTTGGATCACACAAACATACACAGGCATAATCTGTCATTTAAATACTGCATGTAATTGAGTTCATCTTCACTATTGATCAGGTGCCCA
This sequence comes from Brachymystax lenok tsinlingensis, assembly GCA_030435695.1. NCBI lineage: Eukaryota > Metazoa > Chordata > Actinopteri > Salmoniformes > Salmonidae > Brachymystax > Brachymystax lenok. Next base: position 24,262,639 of record CM059781.1, read on the forward strand.
GGCTGTCTGCTCAACCATATACATAAGCCTTAACAACAGAGGAAGGGAAGGGAGAAGAGGAGGGTGAAAGAGGGTGGTCCACACTACAGAAAAGAGCTGGCTGTTATGAGACAGTCAGTCAGTCAGTCTGCTGCATGGCTGAGCATTGGGCTGCCATTACAAATGTGACAGCCCCGTGGTGACAGGTGACAAGTCAACGTTTGGCAGAAAGGTCTGTTCCATTTTGACAGACTTCCGTTTAGATTCCATGGTGCAACCACAGAAAAAAAAGCTTCTCTGTATGTCCCTGGTCAAGCCTCTAACCCTAACATTCTTACATTGTACCAAAAGCAGAGTCAGGGGCCAGGAGCCATGGGGGCCATGATGGTGAACCTCTAACCATGTGTGGTGGCTCCCTCCCTCCCACTCTCTCTCCTTATGCCCTGTTCCTGTGTTTGTCAGATTGTGTAATTGAGGCACTGCCAGCCTGGCTGTCTATCTCTCTCTCCATGGCACTCCCAGACAACAGTTTATTCCTTACTCCCTTCACTTCCCCTCTCCTCCCCCTCTGCTCCCTCCTCCTCCCCTCTATTCCCTGTAGTCCCTTGTTCACACTCCAACTGTACTGCTGACCCATGACCTGCCTCATTGCAAACTCACACCCCAAAGCCTTTGACTGTCCCCTTTCCTCTCTTTATTCCTGTCCATTACTGTCCAGCCAGGGGCCAAGGGGTCAGTGAGGTCCACAGGGTCAGTCCTGCACACCCAGCACATTAGCTAAGTCTGATGACACAGAGGTCAATCCCATTCAGCTGATCTGCCACCATCATTAGAAGGAAAACTCAGGTCTCCGCCACAACGAAACAGCCAGCAGACTCTGTCTGCGTTCCAAATGGCATCCTATTCCCTATATAGTGCACTACTTAGTAGCGACTGCCCATAGGTTCCAGTCAAAAGTAGTGCTTATAATATAGGGAAAAGCGTGACATTTGAGACACAGCCTCGGCCACTACAAACAGCCAGAAGACTCTCTGTATTATCTCTGGTCTGTTTTCCTTCTCATCATAATAAGCCATTGATCTCTGTGAATCCATACAAATAGCGCAGCATCATCAGACGCTGATGTATCTTCTTCCAGCTGCATACATTTTTTGTATTCATTCAGATGTCTGTGAGATGTGTTACATCCACAGAATATGCAAGAGTGGCATATTCACACCTCCCCACCGTACATTAAGTGCACAAAGCCTGGAAATATTTTGTCCCACTCAGCAACTCAGTGGCTTTTAAAGGGGAGGGTTTTGATTAAAGTGCACTGAGGGTGGACGGATGGCTAAGCTAGCTCTATGTCTTTAATAAAGGGATTGATTGTCTTAACGAGGTTTTCAAGGACACTCATGCTGAACAAAGACGATAATAGGGTTGGAAGAAAAGAGACTTGCCTTTTGAGGAGCGTCTAGGGCGTGTTCAGTGGTCAGCATCAGAGGATAAGACAGTACAGTACAGCATATTTTTCTTTAGCATCAGGTGTGTTCATGGTCAGTTAGACATGAGGGAACTGTCTATGGTCACATAACTGTCCATGGTCAAACACTCAGAGCATGTGTGGTGCTGGAACAGTGTGTGCATGTGTGTGTGTGCTTATGCGTGTGATTGTGTATGCTTTAGTTTAGTTTAGTTTATTAGTTTAGAATGACGTGGACAATCTCTTTTAATAAAAAGAGCACCTTTAGCCTCTACGGCTAATTTCCAGCTGTAGTCCCTGGCCAGTTGTCAATAGGCTTGTGTAAACGTTTGTGTGTGTGTGCATGCGTGCTTGCTTGCACGTATGCTGTTTGTGGGGCCACAACTGTGTTCTCCAGACAAGCCATTGTTCCTGATAACTGTTTTCCAAGGACTCACTCAGGCTGGCCTTTCAGAAGAGACAGGCAGTGCTTTATGGTGAAAAAGCAGAGTTCTGTACTCTTGTTTCTACAGCTGAGGGAAACTTAGCTATTATTAGTGTATGCCCGTGGTTTGCTGTATAATTGCACATGGACTGAATCAGGCTCAGAGACCGTCAACTGATCACCCAGTCCTGAGTTCTGTGTTACACCTTGTATCCTCACTATCATTAATGTTCCAGTACTGTCCTGAGGCTATGGTTTTAAAAGGATGCACTGTCTCTTCCTAAGGCTAGATTAGATAGCACAGGGCAGAATCCTGAAATATATTCTTGTAACTCTAAGATTTGTGTAAATCCTGCGTGGATGTTCATGTTTTTGAACACATATTTCAGTACACAATGCCAGAATGAGAGAGAAAAGATGCCGATCTCTTACCTTTACAAGTCCACCAGCACCATGTCAGCAAGGCAGAATACCAAGAAAAAGAAAGAAAGGAGAAATTAGTGCCTTCTTAAAGCAGCCATTTCAATTCTTAGAAGAAGGAAGATAATCCGAGTTGGAAAAGGAACTGGGCTAATGACTCATTATTACAGACTGAGCTGATTTTCACTATTACCTCTTCATCTCCCTTTATAACCCCTTTTAGGTCAATTAACAGTGATTGCCAGTAGTCATTTTTGCTGATTGGTTACTCGATCGTATAGGCGATACGTTCCTGAAGAGAAACTTGGAGAAGTGTGTGTGTGTGTGAGTGAGACTGAATCAAATACAGGTTACACACAGGCTCCCACACAGGCACGCATTACGCCACTTTGTAGTTTATTTTGATCAACTGTATCGACCAGTGATGCAGAAAATAGCTGCTCCTCTCCTCTGTTACTACCAGCAGAGAGAAGTGGAGCACAGTGGGAGCACTCAGTCAGTCACACACACACACACACACACACACACACACACACACACACACACACACACACACACACACACAGCTCAGCAATGAACAACAAACAGTCAGGCTGCTCATTGGCTGCTTAATCAAAGTGAAGGCAACACACAAGGACACACTGCTACATCCTCCTGATACCCAGCTGTGTGTTTACATTGGGCCAGGGGGCATCTGCGTTGACATGACACTGCCACATATCACAATAACATCCTGTAACACATTCTAAATAGACACAACAGAACCAAAATTACATCTAACACACACACAAATATCTGCACACGCACACACAGAATGACATCTAACAGAGAGCGCCAACCAATCAAGGACGAACAGATCTGTCGTCTGGTCTGTGTGGGAGACCACTAGTCACAGGACTGTACTCCTTTTCTTTTCAACAAGACAGGGATGCAACACAGACAGAGTTGATAGAAGCAGGAGGAGTTAACACTGGATAATAGTGTCAATGCCAGCCAGCCATGGTCTTTAGTAGTGCTAGCCAGATCCCTCCCTGTGTCTCCATGTGTGTTGGCTATACAGCACAAACAGATCTTGGACCAGGCTATAGCCTCCAGAAGTTCTGACATGGACGCACACACACACACGCACGCACGCACGCACACACAGACACACACACACACACACACACACACACACACACACACACACACACACACACACACACACACACACACACACACACACACACACAGATCTCTGGTCCCCCCCTCCACAGGACCAAAGCACCAGCCAGCCAGGAACATCTGCAGCAAAAGTCACAGTAAAGTCACACAACAGCTCTGTGTGGCCCTGGGCCAGAGGGGACAGAGTCAGTGGAATGCATCCCAAATGGCATTCTATCCCCGATATAGTGCACTACTTTTGACCATAGCCCATAGGGACTACATGTGGAATAGGGTGTCAATTGGGACCAATTCAGTGACAACTAACTCCACCAACTAACTGCCACGGCTGACTTTGAGAGAGAAGTTTTGGCCATGGCCTGGGGTGGTCTAGAGGTTAAGGACGCTTACTTCAGAGCACAAATATGCTGGTGTTGGCATGGGTTTGAATCCGACCCCATTGCCCTTCTAATAGAAACTCTACGAACTTTGTTACTTTCTCACTTTCAATCAGATATCCAGTAAAACATGAAGATATGAGAGAGAAACAGCTAAGAAAAAGAGAAAGACTTGACCCCATGCTAGACTGCAGATTAAACATAATTTTAATATGCATTGAGTGGAATGCAAGACACCTGTACATTCACTTCTCAGCTTAATACTCAAACCAATGGAGCACGGTGATGTGCAGAGAAACTGTACTGAGCAGCAGTGAACATCAGTTGAAGACACAGTTTAAATTCACAGCCGAGAGAGACCTGAGAATACCTTTGCACTGTAAGCCTTTTCTCCATGACATTAAATGGAGGCCTTTGGTGAGGCGATGTGTGCTCTGTGCTCTCCTCTCTGCCACTGTACTGCACTTCGGTCAGCACACTCTGGAGGAAATGGCAGCACTGGCAGAGAACACACACTGGCAGAGGACACACACTCGCTTTGGGGACACACCCCAGCACGCGCTCTATGTTGTGATGGGGGGTCAAAACCAAATACACAGACAACACCCTTCCCCCACATCCCTCTCTCTTTCTCTTTCTCTTTCTCTGTCTCTGTCACACACACACAAACACACACACACAGAGCGAATGAGAGAGAGGGCTCTCGTCTGTCAGCAGTAGCGTGTGTACCCCGACACAGACAGTGGTTGTTGAATATGCATACGTATGTGTCAGACTGGGATGGATGTCAGGGCTCAGAGAGGGGTAATTGTATTACTCTATTCTGTCAACTGGAGATGAGAAGGGAGGACACAAAAACATATATTTGAGTGATAGGGTATTCCCCAAACCCAGTGTTGAACTTCATGTGGCTTTCACTGCTGACAGGACAGCTAAAACAGCACAAGAAAAAGAACATGGAGAGGAAGAGAGGAAATAGATGGCAGAGAAGATAATAATAAAGGGGAGAGAGAGAAGAACCAAGAGGAGAGAACAGGGAGCAGGAAATACTGTGAATGTGGAGCTGATGAGGTTGTAAAAGCTGCCAACGCTGCTACACACACACACGCACACGCACACACACACACACACACGCGCACACACGCACACACACACACACACACACACACGCGCACACACACACACACACACGCGCACACACACACACACACACACACACACACACACACACACACACGCACACGCGCACACACACACACACACAACAAGGTGTCAGAACACCAGCCTAGAGAGCAAACGGATGGAAAAAAACACATCCCAAAATCTGACAAACCTTCAGGAGAACTAGAGAAGGTATCTGACAAACAATGGGAAAGTCAACTCACATTTATCACTGAGCCATCCTATTGAATCAAATGTGTTTATCTCCTGAAGAAAAGCCTGTACGTTAGCACTATCCTATTCCACAGTGTCAAGAGGTAAAGGTGGTTCAAGGTGTGTATTTCTGCTGTTGACAGCAGATGGATTTCTTTCTGTTGAAGGTTGTCCATCTCCCTACTAGCACTGCTTCGCCCCCCTGGTCCATCACCCTACCAAACGCAGGCCCACATACACTCTCTGTTATTTTCCGAAACTGAGAGAGGGACGAGATGTGAAGAGAGGAACGGAGAGACTCACACCATCAAGAGGAATGAGAAACGCTCTCATCAGTTCACACCAAACAGCAGACAAGAGGGTGGAAATCAGTCCATGGAGCAACCACATGAAAGAGGTAGAAAAATGCCTGGGTTGGAGATTTAGATTCCACCAGGCGGTAAACAGAAATAACCAGTCAGTTGTGAGCTGTCCCAGCCAAAGTACTAGGTACGCAGGCTCAGACTCCATCTCTCCCCCATCCTATATGCCTTTCCCTGGGACCTTCTCCCTGAGACGAATGGGTAGGATTCAGAACAATCAGAAACACATCTGACGCACCTACCTAAAGGGAGTCCCTTTATTTTTTCCCATTCCCTGTCCGCTCCTATTTCTGTCTGTGTATCTAAAACACCTCCTCTTTCACCTCAGCTGAACCTTTAGAACAGAACTATATCTAATAAGAACTGCTTAAAGCATCCCATGAAAATGTTCAGCCTGTTATCTGAAGACACTGGCTTTAGTGTAGTATGACACGCGTTTGTAGTCTCAAACACGCAAACGCCCAGATTACCGATTTACACAGTAATAACATGGTGACGCAAACAGCTCAATCAACTGACACTCCCAAAGAGGCCATACACAGATGCATGGATACACACACAGACACAGTACATACAGGGAGTTGTCAAAGGGACGGGGCATGGTGGGGTGAGGGCAGGAAGACAAGGTTAGCTGGGGCACCAGCAGGCGGAGGAGCCACAGCACAGAGAGAGCATCAGCCTTGGATCTTTTCCCCCTGAAACAGAGACTGTAGGAGAAACACACACACACACAGGCTGGCTGGGCTGGCAGAGAGAGAGCTCAGACATGATAGCATGGGACCAAATGAAGCTCAGATAGAGAGATGGGAGGAGGAGAAAAAGAGAGAGTGCCTCTGCTGTAATCTGCTATCAGTGACAGTAACAAGAGGTGTCTGGGACGGGCACCAGCCACAAACCAGTAGGCAGCAGGGAGCAGGGTTTTTGGAGGAGCTGGATCCACACAACCAGCAGCAGCCTAGAGCGAGGCTGGCAGGGTGGTTGGTGTTGCTGTGTTAAAGACCCCATGCCATCGGATGGGGGGTCTGGCTCTGTGGCTCTGCATCACTAACTCACAGTTCTGATAGGAGAGGGAAACGTGTGAGCTACAGTACAGTAAGCACAGCCAAGGCACACACAGCCACAGCCAGGGAGAGGAGCACACAGCCACAGCTGAGCTAGATTGAGGCCAAGCCAAGGAGCGCTCAGCCAGGGAGCACCTCTCAGCCAGCATCAGGATTAACCTGCTGATTGATATTGGCTCCATTGGCAAACAGACTGACAGAGGGAGGGAGGGGAGAGAGAGAGAGAGAGAGAGAGAGAGAGAGAGAGAGAGAGAGAGAGAGAGAGAGAGAGAGAGAGAGAGAGAGAGAGAGAGGGGGGTCCTAACAGCCTGGTACTCAGGGCTGTATTGTCCCTCCATCAGGTCACTAACAACCTGGTACTCAGGGCTCTATTGTCCCTCTAACCACTCTGATGTCAATACAAATTAAATAAAAAATCACATCCAACACTTATCATCAAAACAGTATGTGCTTTTAACACTCACCTCACTGTGATGATCAATTTGAAGAAAGAAGTTCAACAACAAGTTGAAACTGAGTGGAAAACATAGTTGTTGTGGATTTTTTTTGAAAGCCAAACCAACGAAATGGACAGCGCTTTCTAAGATGATAATGAATTAATTCAAAACACCCATACAGAATATTAGAGCTTATGCATACACATAGGCCTATATATGAGCCCATGTCCATTTAAAAACGCTCCAAACGTTCTATCCATGAGTCTGGGAGAAAATAACATATTGGCCTAGGAGATGCTGTTGGTTAAATGATTGTGAAGGCTCACAGAGTTAGCCTACAATCAACGGTAATTTGTATTTTGAATAGCCTAGTAATAGGGAATGTTTTATATTTTCATAATTAATAGGTTGACACAGAATATCTCACCATCATGCCTTTCCATCTCCTCTAGCTCCTTCATTCCTTTCTGGAGTGTGCAGAGAGGGGCTGTCAACACTTTCATTAAATATGTTTGGTTGTGAAAACATGTTACTATCGATGTTCCCGAACAGGTATCACTGTGTTTTCCAAATTAAGCACTGGGTAGCTGTAGAAACATGGTTGGAGAGCCCAAGGCATACAGAGTTTGGGCAGAATATCATCTGAGACTGCATCCTCCTCAAACAGTGGCTGACATTTCTACATGCAGAGTTTCGATGGTCGCCACTAAAAAGAAGAGGATCCCAGCTGCTTCTCAGCTGATTATATTAAGCACATGCTATAAAACCGGAGTAGGCTACCCGGCATGATTGAAAACATAATTCCCCCTTCCCCTGTTTCTGACGATTTTATAAAGGGCCATACTAAATCTATTTTGTTTTACATATTAGTAAAGACCAGATTAAATTGAGAATAATCTGATTGGTGAAAATATGATCACTTGATGAGAGAACAGCTGTGCATCCTGAGGCAAGGAACAGAGTGCAAGTATTTTTGCAACTTTCTCAAATCATCAATAGCCTATAGTCTCATCATGCAGCCCATATATGTTTTGATTTCTAAGACAGTCTAAGGTTTATCATTCAAAACTAAAGTTGACAAATAACTCTAAATCTAGCGTATAGGACCTTTTTCAAATGATCATTTTACGCTCAACATAGCCACTTCATATTGGGTGGCAGGTGGCCTGGTGGTTAGAGAGTTGGACTAGTAACCGAAAGGTTGCAAGATTGAAAATCCCTGAGCTGACAAGGTAAAAATCTGTTGTTATGCCCCTGAACAAGGCAGTTAACCCACTGTTCCTAGGCCATCATTGAAAATAAGAAATTGTTCTTAACTAACTTGCCTAGTTAAATAAAGGTACACATTTTATTCAAGTAAATTCAATTACAGTATATTCTTCTTACTATAAAATCCTATAATATAAAATAATGGCACAGGACCTATAAGCATATCTTATCTGCTAAATGAACAAGCCTACAGCCTTTGGCATGACGTATAGCCAGATAACAAACAGTAGGCCAACTCATATTCTGTTGTTCTGAAATCCATTTGATTAATGTGATAAAATAAATAATGGATTTATTGTGGTGGTGTATTTTAAATGGGCATCTTAGACTTTTTTAAACGTAGATGTTCCAAAGGTGTGCATCAGCGGCTTGTATGTGTGGAGGCTTGTACGCGTTTTTGTTAATTAACGGTCAATTACCGTGAGACCGGCAATCATTTGCATGACAATAACTGCTGATAAAATTTCATGACTGCCACTTTCACACACACACACACACACACCACAGGGGCCTTGTGTTAGCAGCAGATCTAGAGCTGGGTTTGGATGGTTACTGAGCCATCTGCTGCTATGGGTTTAATACCTCCCAGAGAGTGGGCTGTGTGTGTGTGTGTGTGTGTGTGTGTGTGTGTGTGTGTGTGTGTGTGTGTGTGTGTGTGTGTGTGTGTGTGTGTGTGTGTGTGTGCGTGTGTGTGTGTTCTTGTCTGTGAGTATATTCTCGTGTGTGTGTTTAGCTTCTACAAATGTTTTAACTATGAATAATTTCTCACATAACAGGTGTGGAAACATTTAGTTTTAAAACCCACTAACAACATTGTGATCATCTGGGTGTAAAATTATTTCAAAATGGTCTGTGTTAGACTAGACTGAACTACAACACGCTGCTTTAACTCACAGACAGAACCCCTATTTTATTCTATTCTATTCAATAGATTCTATTCAATACTATTAAATATATTATATTAAATCGATTCTATTCTATTCTATATTATTAAATATATTATATTCCATTCTATTAAATCGATTCTATTCTATTCTATACTATTACATATATTCTATTCTATTAAATATATCCTATTCTATTATATTCTTTTAAATAGATTCTATTCTATTCTATACTATTAAATATATTATATTCTATTAAATAGATTATATTACATTCCATTCTATTCTAGACTATTAAATAGATTCTATTCTATTATATTATATAGATTCTATTCTATTCTATACGATTAAATATATTATATTCTATTCTATTAAATATATTATATTATATTCTATACTATTACATATATTCTATTCTATTAAATGTATCCTATTCTATTATATTCTATTAAATAGATTATATTATATTCTATAATATTAAATATATTCTATTCTATTCTATTAAATAGATTATATTATATTCTCTTCTATTCTAGACTATTAAATAGATTCCATCCTATTCTATTAAATAGATTCTATTCTATTCTATACTATTAAATAGATTATATTATATTCTGTTAAATAGATTCTATTCTATTCTATACTATTACATATATTATATTATATTAAATATATCCTATTCTATTATATTCTATTAAATAGATTCTATTCTATTCTATATTATTAAATATATTCTATTCTATTAAATAGATTATATTATATTCTATTCTAGACTATTATATGTATTCTATTCTATTCTATTAAATAGATTATATTATATTATATAATATTAAATATATTATATTCTATTAAATATATTATATTATATTCTATTAAATAGATTATATTTTATACTATTAGATATATTCTATTCTATTCTATTAAATATATTCTATTATATTCTATTAAATATATTCTATTAAATATATTATATTCTATCAAGTATATTTGATCCTATTCCTTTATATTCTATGAACCCAGTCTCTATCCGCACTGGCATTTACAAAGGGCATCCCAGCGAGCCTAGTGTGAATCCAAAATTGTACTCTACTCCCTATAAAGTGCAGTACTTTTGACCAGAGCGCTGAGCCCTGGGCCCTGGTCAAAAGTAATGTACTATATAGGGAATAGGGAGCTATTTGGGATTCAGACTAGAAGACGGTGCTGGGTCCATTTGCATGTGATTTGCTCTGTGTACTGAATGTAACACGTTCCAGATCAACGGTCCACTAGGACCCTTCACCTCAGACCCAACTGAAACACTGGCAAAACCATTAGCTCTTCAGTTCTTCTTTGCCCATTCCCACACCCAGCTCATCCACTATGGTGTTCTCCCTTCACAAACTATACTATGTCCCAAATGGCACCAAAAACTACTACAGTGCACTACTTTTGACCATGGCCCATAGAACTCTGGTCAAAAGTACTGCACTATAAAGGGAATAAGGTGCCATTTGGGACACATCTCTGTCTTTTGTGTGAGCACTGAGCAGCCTTGTGGTTATTCTTGTCTTGATCAGGTAGAAAGAACACGCTCAGCCATGTGCACTAACAAGGACATCAGAAGGCTAATCAGATGAGTGCAGGCAAGCGGGCAAACATACATAGACTAAAAACATGTGTACACAGTACAGATACGTGTCAAAGCTCATTATGAGATGGGCCATGCATAACAGAGCAGGCCTACTTTCTAAGATGTTCCAGATTGCATAATGCATTGTGCAAGTGTTACATGTTCTTAGCTATCGTTGTAATACATCTATATGCACAATTTCACTCTTTTATGGAGTCTTGGGCTCAATATTTTTCCTTATGAAAGTGGTATTTTGATCTTGATAACTTGATTGTATACATGTTACATTTTCCGATTGTGTATGTGGATCCACGGCCCGGTGTTTTGGAATTAGTGGATTGGTTGTATTGAATAAGTTGTTATTAATGACTGTGTATTACAGCCCTTACAACCCCTCTCTGTCTGTGTAAAAGCCTCAACCTGGCCAGGGAGAACACACCTGTCTACACAGCGTAAACACACAGGTCCGGAAATCCCTGTTCTGTCTCTCTCCCACCATAATCACTAATGAAACAGAGACAGGCAGAGAAAGAGAGAGAGACATGCAGAGATAGAGACAGAGACAGGTCATTTGCCAGTATGTGTACATCATTTGGGGACATATCAATTGATTTTGGGCACACATCCCAATAGATGGATAAAAGAGAGAGAAACAAGTGAGGAAAGATAGGGCAAATCCTGGGCTGGAGAGATGAGGGGATGACGGAGTGCAGTGTAGGATACAGAGCTGGGTGCTAGTAGAGAGCTGGTAGGGAGCTGGTAGATCCGGGGGCAGCTGCCCACTGTTAATGTGCCATCTGTGTAGAGCACCCTGCCAGGACACTAATCAGGCAATCCATCACCCTGCTACCTGACACTGTCAATTACATACTGATTCACTATTCAGACATGATGCATCACTGCCCAAACTCTTTCGTCACCCTGCCACACAGAACCCACCCCACCAAATACCATCATCATGCTAATCTCAAATTCCCAAACTACGTCTTCCCCCCCATACAGGACCTCACTGCTAAATATAAGGAGAGAATGAATTGGAACTCACAACATAACAGAGCCCTTCATACGAAAATCTCATCATACTGGACACCAGAAAGTCAGAACGTATAAAGTAACACATAATATCAATGGTTATAATAAGGTTGTATAACTAACTATGTCCATACACATTGTAAATCCATTCAAAATCACATCTCTCCAAACCTCTAGTTTGCTACCTACTTCCTTGGTAGCTTTAACAGTTTCTGACGGAGCATGTGGATGGCACATTAGGTCAATCCAGGTCACAGACAGGGTTATGAGAGTTTGTTTCTCCTCATGGACTACCCAAGGTTGACTCTGAGTAAAAATCAATGGGCTGTATACACCAACGTACTGCATCCAAGCGTAACTGTATGAAAGCGATCACAGTCTGTTTGGGTGGGTGTGTTCTTTGTACCCTTCAAATACATGAATAATGCAGCTGAAATGTTAAATAAACACTTGGAAAGGAGAGAGTTGTTGTGACATGTTTGGTTCATGTTTAACACAAACCAATACCACCTCGTTCTGGAGCTGAGGACTCCTTGGACTGATATAAAATGGTGAGATCTTTTCACCTCCTATACCTCACTCTCTTTCACTCTCTCACTCTTGATCTTTCTCTCTTTTTCCTTTCTACTCTTACTTTCCCTCTCTTTCTTTGTCTCTCTCTCTCTCTCTCTCTCTCTCTCCCTCTTTCTCCTTCTCTCTACTCTCTCCCCTCTCTTCCCTCTTTCCCGCCCTCCACCATTAACCAGTTCTAATTGTGAGGCCGACAGCTCGCTAAATTCACTCCACTCTGTCTGGCAGCGAGGTCGTTGGGGTCCTGGATTCCAACTATAAACAAATTAATTGGCTTGCAAACACAATTTACGAGCTGAGCCAAACGCATCGCAGTCTTTCCTCTCCTCCCCCCGTCCCTCCTGACCTCCCTGCTCTTGGTCAGGTGGGCCAAGCCTGACACAACATAGAACACCGGACTGGTCCAATCGAAAGGGTGGGGTTCAGAGAAAACCTCTCTTTTCTGCCGGTGCAACGAGAGTCATGTAGTAGTGACCTTATCTGACAGGGTGAGGTTAGAGAACAGTGGTAATGCTCAAAGTTCATGTGGATGAGGTGGGCGGTAGTATCTATTAATATCTCTCTCTCTCTCTCTTTCTCTCTCTCTCACCACACACACATACACCTATGCTTGAGATGACTGGGGTATAAGCCATTATTGGAGGGATAGTGAGAGAACAAGCTAGGGCAGTTGGTCAAAGACCAGTATTGCTGTAACACTATTTTGTTATCTTTCTCTCTCTATTCTCTCTCTTCCTCTCTGTCTTCCTCTCAGAGCTGTGCTGCTGGGGCTGGTGATGGCTCGGCTCACACTGGAGAATGTATACGGTGGGCTGGTGAACCGTCTGGAGGACTTTGTAGTGGTGTGTGGCGTCAGGGAGATTCTATGTACAGTGGACAAGGAGGGGCCTTGTGTATAACTCTCTAGGTCCATTAAAATTAAGTTAAGTTTGTGTTTTAAGTTTGTGTCTGTCTCTGTCTCTCTTTCTCTCTCTTTGTCTCGCTTCCCTACATCTCCCAACACGCTGTCAGGGTAGCCATCGGGTGAAATTGTATGCAAAAACCCAGCCTTGTCACCCAGCCTTGGGTCTGTGACTATACATGAAAAGGAATGCTTACAGAGGAGACTTTTGATTTGATTTGATTTATTAGGACGACACACACGCCCACAAACATAAGCACACACGCACGCAGACAAGCACGCACACACACAACCACACACACTGGAGCTCAAAGCGGAGAACAAGTGAGGATACTTTCTCTGACAGGGTCTCCCCCTCTATTGAGCAGGGGGAGGAGCACAGCTGAGGGCTTCTGGGGAAAGAGAGAGGGGGATGCTGGGAGGATAGAGGTGGGGAGGGTAGAATTGAATGGTCAGAGAACAGAAGGAAGTGAGGGGAGGTAGAGGGGGTGGAAGGGGGGGTGGATTGACTGAAAGGGGCAAGTGTACGATGCGGTCCACTGAGCGAGAGGAACCACCTAGCCAGGCAGGCATCCACCTCTACCTCCTCCACCCAGCCAGGCAGCAGGTGGTGGAACTGCTTGTCCCCTAACAGACCTTGACAGTCCATCTCCGCCATCATCTCTCTACTGTGAGCACTGTCAACAACAGACCTGCACTAGAGCAGCATATACGATATAGTGAGCAGATAAATACAAGATGGCCGTCTTGTGATCATGTTGCCAGGATGTCAATGTCCATTCTAGTTTTGGCAGTCCATCTCTACCATTATTTACAGGGCTCTACGTTGAGCTCTGTCAACAACAGTACAAGACCATGTGTGTAATGCATTAATACATTTATAGTCTCCATCCAGTTATAAAGGCAGCTATGTGAGGCTATACAGGAGGCTGCAAGGAATACTTGTGGTACATAATATAATGCAGATTCCTGTAGATCTGATAGAAGGCTCTATAAATCCATTATAGTCTCACAGTTCAAAGTAGATGTTAACCAAGAACATCTCTGTAGGAGCTTACACTTGCTCACATACAGATACAGTAAGAAAATACTATCTTCTCCTTTGGAACGCTATGGATAAAAGAGGCTGCCATCAGCATCACTTGACTTTGACATTGTCACTTGTTCTGTAGAGGTAGCTTTTGTTGTACGCTGGAGGGTGACAGCCAAGGAAGTCATTCAGTGATTCATTCATCTTCATGGTAAGTCAACGCTCTTGTAAATGCTCTTTTAGAGTGTAGCTAAGCGTGTCTTGTGGCCTGGGTGTAGAGCAGTGCAGGCTGGTGGAAGGAATGAATGGTTTCCATGTGTTTGATGCTCTTCCAGCAATTACAAAGAGCCTGTCTTCTAATCTAAAGTGACACCACCAGCATCCAATGTGAAGAGAGATAAGAAGGGCTGGGGTTGAAGAGAGATAAGAAGGGCTGGGGTTGAAGAGAGATAAGAAGGGCTGGGGTTGAAGAGAGATAAGAAGGGCTGGGGTTGAAGAGAGATAAGAAAGGTTGGGGTTGAAGAGAGATAAGAAGGGCTGGGGTTGAAGAGAGATAAGAAGGGCTGGGGTTGAAGAGAGATAAGAAGGGCTGGGGTTGAAGAGAGATAAGAAGGGCTGGGGTTGAAGAGAGATAAGAAGGGCTGGGGTTGAAGAGAGATAAGTAGGGCTGGGGTATGCAGGTAAACTAGGAGCCAGTGAGTGCTCTGTGGTGTTAGCCCCTCCTGTCTCTGGGTGTAGGGAGAGAATTGGGTAGACAGGTGGACATGGAGCCAGAGTGGGGAGGGTTGGCCTGTGGTGCTACCCCCCACTACAGTCCCTGTGTAGAGAGGGAGAGAGGGGGGAACAGAGTAGACAGGTGAACAGAAAGCCAGAGGGGTGCTACCTCCCACTAAAGTCCCTGTAATCCAGTCTGTCTCTCAGCAGGACATCCCCTCACATCACATCTATCCCCACTTAGATCTGCTCTGCTCTGTTCCATCTGGCCCCACGTCAACTGGCCCCACACTCGCATCTCTCCGTACAACATTCAGTACCTGGGCCAAGCATAGCCACATATTCACGAACACACGCACGTACGCACCAACACAGGCACAGACACACAGACACACATATACACACACACGCACACCACCAACATGGGTCTTTCCCTCTCAGATATAAACAAACCTTAGTAATGAAACTCTGCTAATCAATAAGAGCCATCTTCATAAAAGAGAGGAACGATAAAGTACTCTCATCAATCATTGATCATTCAATTACATAATGACACAGAAAGAAAAGCTTGGAACACACACAAAGAGAACTCCTAGAGATATCGTCCAATAGCAGAATGATAAGGGGGGATACTGTCCAAAAGCAGAATGATAAGTGGGGATATCATCCAACAGCAGAATGATAAGTGGGGATATCATCCAACAGCAGAATGATAAGTGGGAATATTGTCCAATAGCAGAATAATAAGTGGGGATATCGCCCAATAGCAGAATGATAAGTGGGGATATCATCCAACAGCAGAATGATAAGTGGGAATATTGTCCAATAGCAGAATAATAAGTGGGGATATCGTCCAATAGCAGAATGATACGTAGGGATATCATCCAACAGCAGAATGATAAGTGGGGATATCGTCCAACAGCAGAATGATAAGTGGAGATATCATCCAATAGCAGAATGATAAGTGGAGATATCATCCAATAGCAGAATGATAAGTGGAGATATCGTCCAATAGCAGAATGATAAGTGGGTATATCGTCCAATAGCAGAATGATAAGTGGGAATATTGTCCAATAGCAGAATGATAAGTGGGGATATTGTCCAATAGCAGAATGATAAGTGGGGATATTGTCCAATAGCGGAATGATAAGTGGAGATATCGTCCAATAGCAGAATGATAAGTGGAGATATCGTCCAATAGCAGAATGATAAGTGGGGATATCATCCAATAGCAGAATGATAAGTGGGGATATCGTCCAATAGCAGAATGATAAGTGGAGATATCATCCAATAGCAGAATGATAAGTGGGTATATCGTCCAATAGCGGAATGATAAGTGGAGATATCGTCCAATAGCAGAATGATAAGTGGGGATATCGTCCAATAGCAGAATGATGAGTGGGGATATCGTCCAATAGCAGAATGATGAGTGGGGATATCGTCCAATAGCAGAATGATGAGTGGGGATATCGTCCAATAGCAGAATGATAAGTGGGGATTTTGTCCAATAGCAGAATGATAAGTGGGGATATCGTCCAATAGCAGAATGATAAGTGTCAAAGTCACCATTATTAGTCAGTTGTACAACCAAATAGCAGAATGATAAGTGGGGATATTGTCCAATAGCGGAATGATAAGTGGAGATATCGTCCTCCTTCAACCGAAATGTGTCTTCCGCATTTAACCCAACCCCTCTGAATCAGAGAGGTGCGGGGGGCTGCCTTAATCGACATCCACGTCTTCAGCACCCGGGGAACAGTGGGGTTAACTGCCTTGTTCAGAGGCAGAACGACAGATTATTTTCCTTGTCAGCTCGGGGATTCGAACTTGCAACCCTCCGGTTACAAGTCCAAAGCTCTAACCACTAGGCTAGCAGAATGATAAGTGGGGTATAACGTCCAACAGCAGAGTGATACGTGGAGATATCGCTGAATAGCACAGTGATATGTGGAGACATCATCAAACTGCAGAGAGATAAGTGGACACCATACATGTACCTGACCTAGACTATAAAGGCAACAGGTTGGGTTGCGGAAATATCACCTATGTTGTTGCTTCCTGTATGAGTGTAGTTCTTCTGACCAGTCTCTCGTCTCTGTTTAGTGTTGGGATGATAGCTGGGGCCTTACGCAATAAGAGTCTCAGAATAGGAGTGCTTATCTAGGATCAGTTTCCCTTTTAGATCAAAATGAATAAGATTATATGGACAGCGGGTAACTGATCCCAGATCAGCACTCCTACTCTGAGATGCTTTTTGAATACGGCCCCAGATGTCTTTGTGTTCAACAAGATTAGTTTTGAAGAACAGTGGGGACAGCCATGACGATGGCACAAGTACATACTACTGGCATGTGACTCAATGACACTGTAATGATGCCAGCAGCTTCATCACCAGTACTACCAGGATCTGAATTCTCCTAAGGGATATGTCCTTAACATACACTACATGACCAAAAGTATATGGACACCTGGTCGTTGAACATCTCATTCCAAAATCATGGGCATTAATATGGAGTTGGTCCCCCTCTTTGCTGCTATAACAGCCTCCACTCTTCTGGGGAGGCTTTCCACTAGTTGCAACATTGCTGTGGGGACCTGCTTCCATTCAGCCACAAGAGCATTAGTGAGGTAAGCACTGATGTTGAGCGATTAGGCCTGCAGTCAGAGTACCAATTCATCCCAAAGCTGTTCGATGGGGTTGCACCCTCTTTAGCCCTCAGAACAGCCTCAATTCCTCGGGCTACGGACTCTACAATGTGTCAAAAGCGTTCTACAGGGATGCTGGCCCATACTGACTCCAATGCTTCCCACAGTTGTGTCAAGTTGGCTGGATGTCCTTTGGGTGGTGGACCATTCTTTACACAAAGGAAACTGTGGAGCGTGAAATACCCTGCAGTGCTGCAGTTCTTGACACAAACCGGTGAGCCTTGCGTCTACTACCATACCCCGTTCAAAGGCACTTAAATCTTTTGTCTTGCCCATTCACCCTCTGAATGGCACACAAACACAATCCATGTCTCAATTGTCTCAAGGCTTAAAAATATATTTTTTTAACCTGTCTCTACACTGATTGAAGTGGATTTAACAGGACATCAATAAGGGATAATAGCTCTCACCTAGATTCACTTTGTCAGTCCAGTCCATTCCTAATGTTTTGTACACTCATTGTATCTCTCCATTATGTCCCATTCCTGTCCCATTGTTCCAAATTGATGTACTTCCCCTAGCCCACCAGGGCTTATGTTTCCCTCTGTCAGATAGGGAAGCACTGATGTACTGGAAATCTATCACCCCTGAGATTCCATATACATGTATACAATTTCACCTGAACAACATACAGTGCCGTGAAAAAGTATTTGCCCCCTTTCTGATTTTCTCTATTTTTGTATATTTTTTGTAGTGAATGTTATCAGATCTTCAACCAAAACTTAATATTAGATAAAGGGAACATGAATTTACAAATAACAAAACAAATAGATACACACTTTAAATTGTTCTTTTAGCAAAGTTATGCAACACCCAATTCCCCTGTGTGAAAAATTCATTGCCCCCTTACACTCCACAACTGGTTGTACCACCTTTAGCTGCAATAACTGCAACAAAATGCTTCCTGTAGTTATTGATCAGTCTCTCACATCGCTGTGGAGGAATGTTGGCCCACTCTTCCATGCAGAACTGCCGCAACTCAGTGAACTGCTCAAGTCTGCTCAAGTCCAAATACATCATCTCAATTGGGAATAGGTCTGGACTTTGACTAGGCCTGACTTTGACTATGACTGACAAAAACCAAACACTGCATTCCACATTAAGAACATCATACCAACAGTTAAGCGTGGTGGTGGTGGTGTGATGGTGTGGGATGCTTTGCTTCCTCAGGACCTGGACGACTTGCCTAATTAGAAGGAACCATGAATTCTGCTCTGTATCAGAGAATTCTACAGGAAAATGTTAGGTCATCCATCTGTGAGCTGAAGCTGAAGTGCAACTGGGTCATGCAGCAAGAAAATGATCCAAAACACACAATCAAGTCTACATGAAAATGGTTAAAAAGCAACACATTAGAAGTTTTGGAATGGCCTAGTCAAAGTCCTGACCTAATCCCAATTTAGATGTTGTGGCAGGAAACGAGCAGTTCATGCTTAAAAAGCCACAAATATCACTGAGTTGCAGCAGTTCTGCATGGAACAGTGGGCAAAAATTCCTCCACAGTGACTTGAAAGACTGATCAACAACTGCAGGAAGAGTTTGGTTGGAATCATTGCAGCTAAAGGTGGCACAACCAGTTATTGAGTGTAAGAGGGCAATTAC
This sequence comes from Brachymystax lenok tsinlingensis, assembly GCA_030435695.1. NCBI lineage: Eukaryota > Metazoa > Chordata > Actinopteri > Salmoniformes > Salmonidae > Brachymystax > Brachymystax lenok. The sequence goes on from CM059781.1 coordinate 24,282,022, forward strand.
CTTTTCACACAGGGGCATTGGGTGGTGCATAACTTCGTTTATGAAATTCATTAAATAAGTATGGAATTGTTGTGTTATTTGTTCACTCAGGTTCCCTTTACCTAATATTAGGTTATGGTTGAAGATCTGATAACATTCAGTATAAAAAATATACAAAAGTAGAAAACATTTGAAAGGGGGCAAATAGTTTTTTACAGAACTGCACGTTACATCCACACTCGGCATGCTAAAGTCTTTGTTTGTGTGAAGAACATATTCGACATATTCCAGAAATGTACTAATGCTACTACGTAGCTAATGAGATTAGTTAGAGAAACGCTGACGGACAGGGAAACATAGAGACAGGACTAGTGTTACTACGTTAGTGTTGGACACACACACACACTCCAAGTTTAGACTTCTCAGTGTTACTTGGTTAGCGTCAGACACAGGGCTGCAAAGCAGCTGCCTTAGTGATAGTAATACAACGCATATGAAAAGCAACATGGGGTGATTTATTCACGGACATCTGTGTTCGCTCCACTGGGCAGAGAAGAGGAGTAGATGTACATATTAAAGAGCTGGTGGACAGGTAAGAGGGGAATGTATTGTGAGGCTGTAGCTTTCTCTCCTTCTCGCCCTCTCTCTCCCTCTCTTTCTCTCTACTTAGGTTTACTTCCGCCTGTTAATAAACGAGGTGTCAGCATTGCAACTAATTGCGGTGATAATTTAGCCAAGTGTCTCTGTCTGAACCACTAACTACCCTCATCCCTGAGCTCTCTGTCTACCTCTACCTCCCTCTATGTCCTGGTGTGTGTATCAGCATCAGTTGATTTTAGCAATCTGGGTGTCTCTTCTTGTGTGTCTCTACATTTATCTGAAGTATTGTAGGATAGACAATGTGGGATTTCCTTTCTCCCTCCATCTCTGTTGGTTTCCACTTTTCAATCTCTCCCAAAACCGATGACCTACAACCCCACCCTCTATTACCCCTTCTCCAGCCTATTTTCTCTCTCCCTCTTTCTCTTTTCCTCTCTCCCTGACATGTTATCTCCCTCCATTCCCTCAGTGAGAGGATTCAGCTATGGATCACAGCTCTGGTCACAGTTGCTTGCACCCACAAACTAAGCAGTTAAACTGCCCTGAGGAAACCTCTTCTGGAGCCAAGAGGAAACAGTAAGAAAACACTAAAAACATTCCATTGTCTATACGGATGCCTTAGCATTAGTAGCCATGCTATTAGCAATCTGAGGCTGCTGAGTGTGTGTGTCTGGTGTGTCTGGTGTGTGTTTGCACGTGCGTGTTTTTGAGTAGTGAAACTCTGCCATGTACAATCTGCGACAAGCTGTACAGTCTGTCACTGAAGTCGTCATTCTGATGGAGTTTTCTTTAACGCAATGCCATCAACTCGATGCCTCACACGCAAAACATAATGACAGGTGCTTGGGTAAACACACACTCTGAAAGGCATGTGTACACACACACACACAAACACACGGTCAGACACACATGCACGCACACACACACACACACACACACACACACACACACACACACACACAGAGATCCCTTTTAAATTCTGCAGCATTAATGTGAGAAAGATTGGTCTAATTGAGGCCCAGAGTTCATCAGACTCGCTTTGCCATTCAACATTTATTACAGCTCTTTCCTGCACCTCCGCCAGAGAGAGAGCGGGAGAGAGAGAGAGAGAGAGAGAGAGAGAGAGAGAGAGGGGGAATAAGTGTCGAGCACAGCTTTTACCTTCTCTTTCCGTATCTACTAACCCCGAAGAGAAACCGAATAAGAAGTATTCAGCTGTAAAAAGCCTTTAATCGCAGACATCAAAAAGCACCTCACTTTCAGTGTTTATGTCAGCACTGACTATAATAACCCACTGCCAGTAGATCTCTCCAGCAAAATGCCAAGACTTACAAGCAATTGAGCCGTAACTTTTGATGAAAGACATGTTTGCTATTTTCAATTTATCCCATTGCTTTTATCATGGCAATATCATACTCTTCACATCTACCGTCCTCTCCTGCTCCCCCTTCCCCCTCCTCCTCTCCCTCCCTCTCTCTCTCTCCCTCTCTACCTCCCTGTGTCTCTTCCTCTGTGTCTCTCTCTCTTTCTGTCTTTTTTTCTTTCTCTCTCTCTCTTTCTCTCTGTGTGTCTCTCTGTCTCACTCTCTCAACGCTATACACACACAAACACACAAACAGAATAGTAATTCAAGACAGCATGTGTCACAGAGCATTGTAATACAAGTGTCTCAATCCAGCAGATAAATTAGTGTCAGTTTCCCTATCCGCTTCCACTCTACCTTCTTCTCCCCTCTCCTCCCCTCTCCTCCCCTCTTTCTGACATGCATTATGTTTGTTGGTTGCGGGGGTAGCACTGTGAATTTTAAATCCGACCGAATGCCTCAATATTATCAATCACACACAGACATAAATGCGTATTCACGCGCACACACACACACACTGTGGATCAGTCAGATTAGGACGTGATGTGACAGCAACTAAATCAAACAGTCCGTCAGCCAGCCAGCCGGACGCCGATGTGTGCTGTCATGTCTCAACAGTCAATAAAGAGCTGAACGTCAGGGCAGCATCAAATTAAAATGATTGAGGGAAGGAAGCGCTGGAGTGTGTGTGGAGTGTGTGTATGTCTGTGTGTGTTTGTTTGTGTGCATGTGTGTGTGTGTGTGTGAAAAGCTTTGGAGTTATTCAGATGAGGAAATAGAAAAAACACATGAAGAAACATCTGGGCTCATTCAATGGTTTATCTGCCTCCCAAACAGCTCCTATTGCTCAGAGCGCTTCTTAAGATCTGTTCCAGGATGAATATCAAGACACTTAACATGTAATGAAAACAACAGAGGATATTATATGGCAAAAATGTCTCCCTAAATATTTGCTGTATGTTGGATTGAACTTGAGCCAGATCTGTGTGCTGTAGGACTATGCCATAGGCTAAATGAACACTGTGGCTCTACCATAACGATAGAAAGCCATTGACTCTCTGCTATAGAGTTCATGCTTCCTTATTGCTTTTCTCTTATATGCCACTTGCAGCTAAAGCACACATATGCCAGAATGAGAGGGAGGCTGGAATGGAAAACCTACAAAAAAACTGCATAGACCAGGATAGGCTGTGTTTTGCTGGTGACCAGCCTTCACTGTGTTTTCGTGGTGTCACGATCTCCTTGAGTGACGGACCAAGACGCAGCGATGCTTCCAGTATACATTTTTATTTATCCACGTAACTGGGCAAAAACAACAAAAATGAAAACGAAGATCGTGATGTTGAACATAACTAAACACGCAATAAGCTATGCACAAACAATAACCCACAAAACCCCTCTGAAAACTACAAACATATACTTGGTTCCCAATTAGAGGTAACGACACACAGCTGCCTCTAATTGGGAACCATTACCCCAACATAGAAACACAACACCTAGAACAGAAAAAACCCTACACCAAAACAAAACTAAACACGCCAGCCTGTCTATATCAGGCCTGAACGTGACAGTACCCCCCCCCCCCCAAAGGCGCGGACTCCGACCGCGCCAAAAGTCCATTGGGGGGGTCTTCGGGTGGGCCTTCCTGTCCTAGGTGGCGGCTCCGGTGCCGGCCGTGCTGGCTCGGGGTCCCACACCGGAGGCCCTGGGCTATTTGCCGGAACTGTTAGTTTAGGACTGGGGACCTTCTCTGGAGGTTCGGGACTGGGAACCTTCTCTGGAGGCTCCGGACTGGGAACCTTCTTTGGAGGCTTCGGACTGGGAACCTTCTCTGGAGGCTACGGACTGTCGACGCGCACAGGGACTCTGGTGTGGGGAGCAGGAACGGGCCGTACTGGACTCATGACGCGCACTGGGACTCTGGTGCGGGGAGCAGGAACGGGTAGTACTGGGCTCATGACGTGCACTGGGACGTGCTGGGTCCACGACGGCACAGGGATCCTGGAGCGTGGAGCAGGGACAGGACGTGCTGGGTCCACGACGGGCACAGGGGGCCTGGTGCGCGGAGCCGGAACAGGACGTGCTGGACTCTCTAAGCGCACAGGGGGCCTGGTGCGCGGAGCCGGAACAGGACGTGCTGGACAATCTAAGCGCACAGGGGGCCTGGTGCACGGAGCTGGAACAGGACGTGCTGGACTCTCTAAGCACACAGGGGGTCTGGTGCGCGGAGCCGGAACAGGACGTGCTGGACTCTCTAAGCGCACAGGGGGCCTGGTGCGCGGAGCAGGGACTGGATGTACTGGGCTATCTAAGTGTACAGGGGACCTGTATCTCTCCCTCTCCGGGTTCCACGCTCCATATAAATCCTCGTAACTGCTCCGCTCAGCCTTCGCCGCTTCCATCTCCTTCTTGGGGTGACGATGCTTGGTCGTTTTCCTCCAAGGCACCTTACCAGCCAATATCTCCTCCCATGTCCAGGACTCCTTTTGACATCGCTGCTTGGTCCTTTTGTGGTGGGTTATTCTGTCACGATCTCCTTGAGTGACGGACCAAGACGCAGCGATGCTTCCAGTATACATGAAAACGAAGATCGTGATGTTGAATTTAACTAAACACACAACAAGCTATGCACAAACAATAACCCACAAAACCCCTCTGAAAACTACAAACATATACTTGGTTCTCAATTAGAGGTAACGACACACAGCTGCCTCTAATTGGGAACCATTACCCCAACATAGAAACACAACACCTAGAACAGAAAAAAACCCTACACCAAAACAAAACTAAACACGCCAGCCTGTCTATATCAGGCCTTAACGTGACACGTGGTGCCTTCGCTGGGTTTTTCTGGTGACAAGCCTTCGTTGGGTTTTCATGGAGCCTTTGCTGTATTTTGCTGGTGACCAGCCTCCGCTGTATTTTCATGATGCCTTCGCTGCGTTTTGCTGCTGACAAGCCCTTGCTGTGTTTTCGTGGTGCCGTCGCTGTGTTTTGTTGCTGACCAGCCTTTGCTGTGTTTTGCTGGTGACAAGCCTTCGCTGTGTTTTCATGGTGCCTTCGCTGTGTTTTGCTGGTTACCAGCCCTCTCTGTATTTTTGCTGTTGACCAGCCTGTTCTGTGTTTTCGCTGGTGACCAGCCTTCACTGTATTTTGGACATTGGTCACCAGCAAACCAGCATCACATCATGCCAGCTTGCAAAGGGATGTTTAATACATATTTGAATCCAGCCATAGTGAGGATATCCTACAACATGCATTAAGAATGCCTGCCAGGGTTAGAAAGAGGAACAACCATTTCAGAATTTATTTAAATTTTATTTAACCTTTATTTAGCTAGGTAAGTCAGTTAAGAACAAATTATTGTTTACAATGACAGCCTACCTCGGCCAAACCCTAACCCGGACGAAGCTGGGCCAATTGGGTGCTGTCCTATTGGACTCCCAATTACGTCTGGTTGTGGAATCAAACCAGGGTCTGTAGTGACACCTCTAGCACTGTGATGCAGTGCATAAGACTGCAGCGCCACTCACCACAACGGTTGCAATAAGCCCAAATAACATATTGGATAAGTTTAGTAAAATTTGTGTTATTTAGCGTTGTGTAGCATACGATTAATGAATCAATCAATGCATGCATGCAAAAACCAAAAAAGATATTGAAACAAACAAAAAAATCTACTGAAATAGAGCATGCTGGGAAATATGATAATGATGCATGTGGTAAGACTAGCCTGGACCAGCATATACCAGCATGGACCAGTTCACCAGCATCACCAGCATAAGCTGGTATGTGTCCAAAACACAGTGAAGGCTGGTCACCACTGTCCAAAACACAGTGAAGGCTGGTCACCAGCGTCCAAAACACAGTGAAGGCTGGTCACCAGCGTCCAAAACACAGTGAAGGCTGGTCACCAGCGTCGAAAACACAGAGAAGGCTGGTCACCAGCGTCCAAAACACAGTGAAGGCTGGTCACCACTGTCCAAAACACAGTGAAGGCTGGTCACCAGCGTCCAAAACACAGAGAAGGCTAGTCATCAGTGTCCAAAACACAGTGAACGTTGGTCACCAGTGTCCAAAACACAGAGAAGGCTGGTCACGCTTCAAGATTGCTTCAATAATGTGGACTGGGATATCAAATCAAATCAAATTGTATTTGTCACATACACATGGTTAGCAGATGTTAATGCGAGTGTAGCGAAATGCTTCTAGTTCCGACCATGCAGTAATATCTATCAAGTAATCTAACAATTTCACAACAACTACCTTACACACACAAGTGTAAAGGATGGAATACGAGTATGTACATATAAATATATGGATGAGCAATGGCTGACCGGCATAGGCAAGATGCAGTAGATGGTATATAGTACAGTATATACATGTGAGGTGAGTAGTGTAGGATATGTAAACATTATATAAATGGCATTGTTTAAAGTGGCTAGTGATACATTTATTACATCCACTTTTTAAGTGGCTAGAGAGTTGAGTTGATGGCCGAATGGCATAGGCAAGATTCAGTAGATGGTAAAGAGTACAGTGTATACATTTGATATGAGTAATGTCGGATATGTAAACATTATATACAAAATTGTTTAACTTCTTAGGGAGCAGCTCTCGAGGTGACGGTTTTGGAGAGTCTGGCGTGGGAGGCATTTTACTTTGGGCACGCCAGACTCTCTAAAACCGTCACCTCGGGAGCCGCTCCCTAAGAAGTTAATCAGGGCAAAGCGTCCGGAAACATGACCGAATACAAACAGTGTAGCTATTCCCTCCGCAAGGCAATCAAACAAGCTAAGCGTCAGTATAGAGACAAAGTAGTCGCAATTCAACGGCTCAGACACGAGAGGCATGTGGAAGGGTCTACCAGCGCCGTTGCGGACCACGATGTCTTGCTCCCAGACAAACTAAACAACTTCTTTGCTCGCTTTGAGGACAATTCAGTGCCACCGACACGGCCCACTACCAAAACCTGCGGGCTCTCCTTCACTGCAGCCACCGTGAGTAAAACATTTAAACGTGCTAACCCTCGCAAGGCTGCCGGCCCAGATGGCATCCCTGACCGCGTCCTCAGAGCATGTGCAGACCAGCTGGCTGGTGTGTTTACGGACATATTCAATCAATCCTTATCCCAGTCTGCTGTTCCCACATGCTTCAAGAGGGCTACCATTGTTCTTGTTCCAAAGAAAGCTAAGGTAACTGAGCTAAATGACTATCGCTCCGTAGCACTCACTTCCGTCATCATGAAGTGCTTTGAGAGACTAGACAAGGATCATATCACCTCCACCCTACCTGACTCCCTAGACCCACTCCAATTTGCTTACCGTCCCAATAGGTCCACAGACGACGCAATCGTAATCACACTGCACACTGCCCTAACCCATCTGGACAAGAAGAATACCTATGTAAGAATGCTGTTCATCGACTACAGCTCAGCATTTAACACCATAGTACCCTCCAAACTCGTCATTAAGCTTGAGACCCTAGGTCTAAACCCCGCCCTGTGCAATTGGGTCCTGGACATCCTGACGGGCCGCCCCCAGGTGGTGAGGGTAGGAAACAACATCTCCACCCCGCTGATCCTCAACACTGGGGCCCCACAAGGGTGCGTTCTCAGCCCTCTCCTGTACTCCCTGTTCACCCATGACTGCGTGGCCATGCACGCCTCCAACTCAATCATCAAGTTTGCAGACGACACTACAGTGGTAGGCTTGATTAACAACAGCGACGAGACGGCCTACAGGGAGGGAGGAGGAGAGGGCCCTCGGAGTGTTGTCAGGAAAATATCCTCTCACTCAACGTCAACAAAACAAAGGAGATGATCGTGCACTCCCCTATCCACATCGACAGGACAGTAGTGGAGAAGGTGTAAAGTTTTAAGTCCCTCGGCGTACACATCATGGACAAACTGAAATGGTCCACCCACACAGACAGCGTGGTGAAGAAGGCGCAACAGCAGAAATTTGGCTTGTCACCAAAAACACTCACAAACCTATACAGATGCACAATCGAGAGCATCCTGTCGGGCTGTATCACCGCCTGGTACGGCAACTACTCCGCCCACAACCGTAAGGCTCTCCAGAGGGTAGTGAGGTCGGCACAACGCATCACTGGGGGTAAACTACCTGCCCTCCAGGACACCTACACCACCCGATGTCACAGGAAAGCCAAAAAGATCATCAAGGGCAACAACCACCCGAGCCACTGCCTGTTTACCCCGCTATCATCCAGAAGGCGAGGTCAGTACAGGTGCATCAAAACTGGGACCGAGAGACTTAAAAACAGCTTCCATCTCAAGGCCATCAGACTGTTAAACAGCCATCACTAACATTGAGTGGCTGCTGCCAACATACTGACTCAAATCTCTAGCCAATTTAACAATTTAAATTGGATGTAATAAATGTATCACTAGCCACTTTAAACAATGCCACTTTATATAATGTTTACTTATCGTACATTACTCATCTCATATGTATATACTGTACTCTATACCATCTACTGCATCTTGCCTATGCCGTTCGGCCATCACTCATCCATATATTTATATGTACATATTCTTATTCATTCCTTTACACTTGTGTATAAGGTAGTTGTTGTGAAATTGTTAGATTACTTGTTAGATATTACTGCATGGTCGGAACTAGAAGCACAAGCATTTCGCTACACTCGCATTAGCACCTGCTAACCATGTGTATGTGACAAATACATTTTATTTGATTTGACAAGCAAAATCAGATTGACCATGCTGGTAAACCAGCATAACCAGCTAGACAATGCTGGCCAGACCAGCTTGACTAGTTAAATCATGCTGGTCAACCAGCATAACCAGCTAGACCAGCATCTGACCAGCACTAACCAGCATGGACCAGCTTGAAATGTATTCTGGTCTATGCTGTTTTACTCAGTAGGGCAATAGTCATTTTGATTAAACATTTAATATAATACATTGATTAGAGATGATCAAGCCTAAACCAACATCCACAGTGCAGATTATTTATCTAGCATAACTATGGTCTGTGTGTCCAGGCCTTGTCTCTACCCTGTGCCCTGACTTTGCTATGGCAATGAGAGAGCCTTTATTAAGGCTAGTTAGCAGGGGGAAATAAGAGGGGGATGAGGAGTAAAGGACAGAGGAGCTGGTGGAACAAGGGAGGAGGAGGAGGGTGGGAAAGTCGACTGACCGCCTGCCTTAATGAGAGGGATGACACAGGCCGGTCCACGCCAACAGACCCGCCTCGCAGATCAACCTGTCACTCACCTGTGTGTGTTTGTGTGTGTGTGTGTGTGTCAGTCAGGAGAGGATTCAGAGCTGACGCAGAGCACCCTAGCTAATCTCCAGAGCAGAGTAGGATGGGCAGACAGGATGGACAGGATGGGGGACTAGTTTCACACCTGAGTCCTCCCTGCAAGACATGACAGCAGCTGGGACTTTGGCTGTGGTTGAGGATTATATCCTAGCACCTCTCCTGTCTGTATTAGCCCAGAGACTCCAATTCTACATTCCAAATGGCACCCTGTTCCCTATATTGTGCACTACTTTTGACAAATTTTAACCAGGGTCCATAGGGTTCTGGTCATAAGTAGTGCACGATATAGTGAATAGGGTGCCATTTGGAATGATCCCTGGAGGCTCCAGATGAGTGTTAATTGCTTTGGGGATTAGTAGGCTCATCAGGTCTCAGGCCTCAGAGGGCAGAATGGACAAGCCTTCTTGATCACCTCTGTATCCTTAGACCAGTGTCTGTCTGATGGGTGCCATGGACCTAAATACTGACACAATATGCAGAGGGTGTGTGTGTGTGTCTGTGTGTTTGTCTTTGTGTCTGTGTCTGTGTGTGTGTACGTTTGTGTGTGCGTGCTCACCTGCTCATGTGTGTGTGTGTGTGTGTGAGGCTGGTAGCCAAAGAGCTTCAAGTCCCTGATGTCACTGAGCTGCTTGGTTCAAACCAGGCCTGATGACCTGCCTTTATTTCCCTGCACGCTGAACACAGACAGACAGGCAGACAGATCCACATGACCAGAGGAGAGGGAGATCAGCGGAATTCAGCAGACGCTTTTATCCAGAGTGACTTATAATTAGTGCATTCATGTTAAGATAGCTAGGTGAGACAAGAACAGATCACAGTCGTCGTGAGAGTTATTTTCGAAAGATGGGCAGGGACTCCACTGTCCTGACTAGGGGGAAGCTTGTTCCGCCATTGGGGTGCCATGACAGAGAAGAGCTTTGACTGGGTTGAGCGGGAGCTGCCCACCCTTTAGGGGTGGGAGGGACAAGAGACCAGAGGTGGTGGAACAGAGTGCTTGGGTTGGGTTGGGATGAGCATAGTCTGAAGGTAAGGAGGGGCAGTTCCCCTTGCTGCTCTGTAGGCAAGCAGCAGGGACTTGAAGATGATGCGAGCTTCAACTGGAAGCCAGTGGAGTGTGCGGAGGAGTGGGGTGGCATGGGAGAACTGCCGCATTCTGGACAAGTTGCAGGGGTTAGATGGCACAAGCGGGAGCCCTGCCAACAGAGAGTTGCAGTAGCGCAAGGTGTCTGCAGGCACGGTCCCCCCCCAGTCCGGCATCAGTTCCTCTTGTCATGTTAGTCATTGTATACTTTAGAGAGTTATGTATATCTTGTCAGAAATGTCCAGATCAAATAGCCGATGTCAGCTAACGTTTTTCTTTTTGTTTTTTTAGCTCATAGACATTGTTGTATTTTTTGTCACTTAAATATCACACATTAGACATGGCAAAATGTAGAGAATTGAAAGAAAATTAGCTTTAAAACTGCAAAATGTTCTTTGCAAAATGTGTAGAATTGCAGGAAATAAGCTTTAAATGTAGAAAATTCTCTCCAGCAACAGAAGGGGTGTGAACAATTTATGTCATGAACAGTGCTCGTGACCATAGAAAGGGAAGGGATGTTCCCCAATGCAGGAAGGTGAACAAGTTTGGGAATCCTTGGTCCAGACGGGAGATGACAAGTGCCTGGATTAGGACCTGCGCCGCTTCCTGTGTGGGGAAAGGTCGAACTACAACAGATGTTGTAGAGCATGAACCTGCAGGAGCGAGTCACTGCTTTGATGTTTGCAGAGAATGACAGGGTGTTGTTCAGGGTCACGCCAAGGTTCTTTGCAATCTGGGAGGGGGACACCCTGGAGTTTGTCATCTGTGATGGAGAGGTCTTGGAGCGGGCAGGCCTTTCGTTTTGTCGAGGTTGAGCTGGAGGTGATGGGACGACATCCAAGCTGAGATGCTTGTCGTCACCTGGGTGACAGAAGAGGGGAAGGAGAAGAATAGTTGAGTGTCACACGCATAGCAATGATAAGAGAGACCATGTGAGGATATGACAGAGTCGAGTGACTTGGTGTAGAGAAAAGAGGAGAGGGCGTGGAACCAGCCCTTGGGGGACACCATTAGTGAGAGCACGTGGTGCAGACACAGATCCTCTCCACGCCACCTGGTAAGCGCAACATGCCAGGTAGAATGGAATTCAGGAGTGTTTTGAGCCTTAGACGCCCAACCCTGAGAGGGTGGAGAGGAGGATCTGATGGTTCACGATGTCAAAGGCAGAGGATAGATCTAGGAGGATGAGAACAGAGGAGAGAGAGTCAGCTTTGGCAGAGTGGAGAGCCTCTGTGACACAGAGGAGAGCGGTCTCAGTTGAGTGAGCCGCTTTGAAGCCTGACTGGTTATGGTCAAGAAGATCGTTCTGAGAGAGATAATGAAAGAGTTGGTCAGAGACAGCACGTTCAAGTTTTTGGAAAGAAAAGAAAGAAGGGATTCCAGTCTGTAGTTTTTGACATCAGAGGGGTACAGTGTTGGTTTCGTGAGGAGGGGAGTGACTGTGGTCATGTTGAAGTCAGAGGGGATGCAGCCTGTGGTCAGTAATGAGTTGATGAGGAAAGTGAGAAATGGGAGAAGGTCTCCAGAGATGGTCTGGAGAAGGAGTGAGGGGATGGGGTCGAGTGGGAAGGTTGTCGCATGGCCGGACACTAGTCGCAGGACAATGTGGATGTGTACAATAGGAACATTAGAACCTATAAAGAAAATAGGCGACAGACAACAAGAGAGAGAGTGATAGAGAGAGAGAGAGCGAAAGAGAAAGAGGGGGGAGGTAGGGAGGGCAAGATATAGCGACAGAGGGAAGAGAAAGGGTTCTGTCTTCATCGATGGCATTGAATGAGGTAGTGAGTGTTGCAATGTGGGAGTGACAGTCACAGGGAGATGAACACATCAGCTCATGGCTTGTTGCTCATTGAAGACAGCCTCAATGAGCTGTGTGTGTGTGTGTGTGTGTATCCGTGTGCGTTCCTGCATGCCGCCTGCCTGCCTGTGTGTGAGCCTTTGTGTGCGGTGCTCTCAGCTCCCTCTCCATCAGCCCAGGGCCAATGTCTCCTGCTGCGATGTCTATGCTGAAGACACTATTCATTTTTTTTTGGACGATTTATAGATAATTTGTGGTGTTTTTTTTTAAATACAAAACATCCACCAACAAACACCCACAACCCAGACCCACCCTCTCACACCTCCATCTCTAGCGTCGCATCACTCTCCACCACATGACCTCAAACTGCACCGTTTTGTTTCTCTCCGTTGCCCACTCACTTTCAACATTTAGATAATAAAGCATTTGACCTTTCCATTGTGCTAACAATGGAAGATTGGTTGATGTCCAGTTTTTATGTAGATCCTTTTTCAAATTGATTGACAAGAAAACACTATTCAATCTAACATGTAGACTAGAGGTCTTATAAAGGTCCAAAAAGTTGGACCTGGACCCGAACGGACTCGAGGACAATCAGCCCTGGACCCGAACGGACCCGAGAACAATTAGAACGAACCCGAATGGACTTGACGACAACCAGACCTAGACTGGTTAAATAATAGGTTGCTCTTCTGGTTAAATAATAGGTTGCTCTTCTGGTTAAATAATAGGTTGCTCTTCTGGTTAAATAATAGGTTGCTCTTCTGGTTAAATAATAGGTTGCTCTTCTGGTTAAATAATAGGTTGCTCTTCTGGTTAAATAATAGGTCTTGATGTTGTCTAGGCCTTCTATAAGTCAACAAATTCACCTTATTGTCGTAAAAGAAATATGTTATAATCTATGCAGAGCCAACCCGGACCAAAGGGAAAGTTTGAATGTGAATACCTAGATTCGGTTCGGGTGTCAGTTACTCGGGTTCGGGTGGACCCATGAAGAACTCTAATGTAGACGCTATGTTGTTTATATTCATCGCTGAGGACACATGCAGTACCCGTGGCCATGATGGTGTATATTGTGACCAACTGTAATGACGTTAAACGTATCTTGTAAGAGTCCTTGTAAAAGTAGACCGCTGTTGTTCATCATAAACAATTGGAAACAAGCTAAAAGCTTGTATTTGTGCATGTGTGTGTTTCGCACGCCCTTGTGCTTGTTTCATATGTACAAAGTCTGTCTTTGCCTATATTCTTGAGTATGTGGATTTGCATTTAAAGAACCTCATTTATTAATGCAATGTAAGGTAATAAATAACACAAAAAAAATTGCATCCTGTTTTCAGTGATAATCCTTGAAATGTTTCTACAACTTGATTGGAGTCCACCTGTTGGAAAGGTCTATATAAGGTCCTACAGTTGACAGTGCATGTCAGAGCAAAAACCAAGCCAAATTGTCCACAAGACAGGATTGTGTTGAAGCACAGATGTGGGGAAGTGTACCAACAAATGTCTACAGCATTGAAGGTCCCCAAGAACACAGTGGCCTCCATAATTCGTAAATGGAAGAAGTTTGGAAACACCAAGATTCTTCCTAGAGCAGGCAGCCCGGCCAAACTGAGCAATCGGCGGAGAAGGGCCTTGGTCAGGGAGGTGACCAAGAACCCGATGGTCACTCTCACAGAGCTCCAGAGTTCCTCTGTGGAGATGGGACAAACTTTCAGCAGGACAACCATCTCTTCAGCACTCTTCAGCACCAATCAGGCATTTATGGTAGAGTGGCCAGACAGAAGCCACTCCTCGGTAAAAGGTACAAGACATGACATGAACCCGATCGAACATCTCTAGAGAGACCTGAAAATAGAAGAAGTCTCAAGGCTGTAATCGCTGCCAAAGATGCTTCAACAAAGTATTGAGTAAAGGTTCTGAATACTTATGTAAATATGATATTTCCGTTTTTTTTTTTATTACATTTGTACAAATTTATAAAAACTGTTTGGGGTATTGTGTGTAGACATAAAACACATATATTATTTTAGAATAAGGCCATAACGTAACAAAATTTTGAAAAAGTCAAGGGGTCTGAATACTTTCCAAATGCACTGTATGCATGCGAAGAGGGGAAGAAAGTCACAGAATGATGCTGAGACTCCGATTTTTCACTTTAAAATGTGTCAAACAAAAACGATCTATTGCAAAGTTCAACAAACCATACAACGCTATACACAAGAACTACGTTTAACAATTTCCACATTTACTTGAAGAACAGTGCAGAGTTTGGAAACACAATGACAGTTTGTGCTGTTTGTGCCGTCATTCTGCTCCCAAACTTTGCATCTGCACTGTTCTTCAAGTAAATGTGTTTTCAAGTAAATAACATTTTCATTGGACATTTTTTAAGGTTGTTCATGTGCATAGTTTTGTATGGTTTGTTTAATTTTGCAGTCATTGGGTAACAGAGTCTTTCTGTTACCATGGAACTGCCCATTAGCTACTGTATTGTTGGTGTAGTGTTGTTTACTCATATGTAAATGTTCCACAGTCATGCTGAAACACACACATGTAAATTGTTTTTATGCGCCTGTAAAATAATGAGCATTCTCCAGCTGTTCCACACTCCCTCTCTCTCGCTCTCTCTCTCTCTCTCTGACTCTCTCACACTGACTCTCTATCACCTCTCTCTCCTCTCACTCTCTCGCTCTTTCTCTCTCTCTCCATCCCTCTCCCCTTTCTCTCTCTCTCTCTCTCTCTCTCTCTCTCTCTCTCTCTCTCTCTCTCTCTCTCTCTCTCTCTCTCTCTCTCGCTCTCTCTCACTGACCCATTATTTCGCTAACCCCCCTCTCTCGCAAATATTCACTATCCAATATACTGTGCATGATCAGATTTGATTTCTAGTTCACCATTACATCACTGAACATGATTTAATTTGCTTCCATGTTGTTAGCCTTTTATGTTGACAACTCTCAGTCAGCGCTGGTAGTGCCAGAAGGGTGTCTCCTCTCTCCTCAAACACATTCAACTGATTCTACAAATGTGATATATTGATCGCTCTGTCTTTTTACTTCACAATATGAATGAGTGATGGATCAACCCCTGACCTCGCAGTGTGGCTGCAAACATGGAGGCTGTCCTGGACCATACATTCTGGGGCCTGCATCCCAATTGGCACCCTACGGGCTCTGGTCTAAGGTAGTGCACTAGATAGGGAATAGGGTGCTATTTGGGACACATATTGGGCTTTAAAACGGTTTCATCCACACTACTATTTGCATAGCTAGGGCCAGGAGTCATGGGTCTAGGAGTTTGCAGGTCAGGTAGGTTATGTCATCAGAAAAAACTCCTGGCTATAGAAATAGCAGCTAGCAGGAGAACATAGAAAATAGTTTTCCAATGTGAAAATGTGAGCTTATTCAATAATGAACGGCATAACTGAATTCTATAATTGCATTTTGAAAGCATTAATTTTAGTTCGTTCAGTAGAAGTCTTTTGGGAGTGGTGTAATGCAGAAATGAGAAGCAATTGATTGGCTGATTGAACGGGGCTCCCTAGGGAGGTGGTCTGAGTATGCATGTTCCAACACTGGGACCCGTCCCATAGCCGTGGTACCACGAAACCACGCACGGACATACACACACACACACCGGCACCATGCCATCAAATTAAAACATGTCTCTGTTGGATCCCTCTTCCCCTCTTTCTCTGTCTTTCCCTCCACAAGGGGACTCCTTCCTTCATTACCCATAAAAGATCTCCTCACAATTACCTTTCCCTACCCTTTTCTTTTCATCTACCTTTTTTTTCTCCTCCTCCCTCCATCTCCCTCGGGGCTCTGTCTTTTATACCATAGCTTCATGTATCTTTCTAGTTGTTAAGTCCTGCCTCTCCTCTCAGTAAATGACTGCTTTGAGGTTTTCTGGGCGGGTGAGCAGACGAGAGGGCTGTGTCCTCAATGACACCATATTCCCTTTATAGTGCATGACTTTTGATCAGGGCCCATACAGTGCACTATATAGTGAATAGGGTGCCATTTGGGACATACATACCTGAGAGGAGTTTTAGGGAGGGACCCTCCTGTCTTAAGGCCTTCCCAAACTGTATGTCAGATTCAGTCTTTTACGATTATTACCTGGCCACCGGGCTATTTACATTGACCCCCTCCCTTTGTTTTTACACTGCTGCTACTCGCTGTTTATTATCTACACATAGTCACTTCACCCCTACTTCCATGTACAAATTACCTCAACTAACTTGTACCCCCACACATTGACTCAATACCGGTACCCCCTGATTATAGCCTCGTTATTGTTATTTTATTGTGTTACTTTTTATTCTTTTTTACTTTATTTTATTTGCTAAATATTTTATTAACTCTTTCTTGAACTGCGCTGTTGGTTAAGGGCTTGTAAATAAGCATTTCACGGTAAGTTCTACACTTCTTGTATTCAGCGCATGTGACAAATAATGTTTGATTATATTTTTTATTTCAATGTTACCAAATGAAAGTCTTGATATCAATATGGCCAGAGTGAATGATTTGCTTTAGTTTTGTCGTCACATTCTGTGATTGGCTTGTGAGACTACGTCAACTGCAGTGGTGTATTTGATATGCACTTGTGTGCCATCACCAACAGCGCAAGCCTCCCTCTGAGCTTATTTCCTTATGGGGGGGGGGGTGGTTGCTACGCTGACATATGGAATTGATCTATTGTAAAGCCTATAAGCTCTGTGTGCAGCTGGAGGTCTACCTGAAAGTATATCCTCACCTAGGTGGGAGACTAAATATTCCCTATTTAGTGCACTATTCTTGACCAGAGTCCATAGTAAACCCCTAGGTCTACAATACCTTCAGGCCTACCTCCAGGCTCAGAGTCACCCAGGGAACTTCACTGACAAACAGCCTAGATCTGGCCAATATAGACCTGGTAGCTGGGGAATCTGGGCAATATAGACCTGGTAGCTGGGGAATCTGGGCAATATAGACCTGGTAGCTGGGGAATCTGGGCAATATAGACCTGGTAGCTGGGGAATCTGGGCAATATAGACCTGGTAGCTGGGGAATCTGGGCAATATAGACCTGGTAGCTGGGGAATATGGGCAATATAGACCTGGTAGCTGGGGAATCTGGGCAATATAGACCTGGTAGCTGGGGAATATGGGCAATATAGACCTGGTAGCTGGGGAATCTGGGCAATATAGACCTGGTAGCTGGGGAATCTGGCCAATATAGACCTGGTAGCTGGGGAGTCTGGCCAATCCACTTGCTCCCATTTCCCTATGTTTATTTAGCAACCTGCAATCTCCTGATAGGGTCATGACCGTCTGGTCACCTGGCAACCCTGCAGGTCAGTGTTAATGAGGATGAGCGGTCACCAATGGGGAGAGGTCATGAAAGATCGACGTGGTCCATACTTATCTCTTAGCGACCTAGCCTGTGGGGGCTGTCTCTGTCTTTGATGTGCTGCTTCCTTTGAACAAGTCTAGTTTGGTTTACGGAGGAGAGGGAGAGGAAGAGATGGCAGGACTCTCGGTGGTAACAGCGGGTGGGATCTTTAATGAACATACTCCACGGCACATTCCTTCCAAAACTCTCCCTGGGTGTGCCCCAAGTTGTGCCCTACCCCATATATAGTCCACTGCTTTTGACCAGGGCCAATAAGACACTATATAGGGAGTAGGGCGCCATTTGGGACACAGCCCCTCATTTACTTAGAGATGTACTGTACTGCTGCTAAGTCATTTCAAGTTCCACTAGTTATCTAGCTGACGTTGACAAGTGAGCGGCCAAACCTAAGATAATATATAGCCTTGTTATGTGCTGGAGGTCCTCATAAGCTCTTCTCTGATTAGGCTTTGATATGAGAAGGGAGGGATGGAGAGAGAGGGATGCATGGTAAGAGTCAGGTCTGAGATGTCCAATTCTACAACTTCAACTAAATTATTTCCCATTATAACACACATCAGTCTGTAGTCTTTTATATTACCACGGAACTCTCTAGTGTCTATGTCTGAGCTATTACCACACTAGCGACTGTTACCGCTATTACCAATCTGTTACCACTCTGTTACCACTATTACCAATGTTACCACTATTACCAATGTTACCACTATTACCAATATTACCACTATTACCACTGTTACCACTATTACCAACGTTACCAATGTCAACACTTTACCAATATTGGCACTATTACTAATCTGTTACCACTCTGTTACCACTATTATCACTATTATCACTATTACCAATGTTATCACTATTATCACTATTACCAATGTTACCAATCTGTTACCGCTATTGGACACTATTTACCACTGTTACCACTATTACTACTGTTATCAATATTACCACTATTACCAATCTGTTACCACCATCACAACTATTACCAATGTTGCCACTATTACCACTATTACTAATGTTACCAATATTACCAGTATTACCACTATTACCACTGTTACCACTATTACCAATGTTACCGATGTCACCACTATTACCAATATTGGCACTATTGCTAATCTGTTACCACTATTATCACTATTACCAATATTACCAATGTTATCACTACTACCACTATTACCAATGTTACCACTATTACAACTATTACCACTATTACCAATGTTACCACTATTACCACTATTACCACTGTTACCACGATTACAACTATTACTACTGTTATCAATATTACTACTATTACCACTATTACCAATGTTACCACTATTGCTACTGTTATCAATATTACCACTATTAACACTATTACCACTGTTACCACTATTACTACTGTTATCAATATTACCACTATTACCAATCTGTTACCACTATTACAACTATTACTACTGTTATCAATATTACCACTATTACCACTATTACCACTGTTACCACTATTACTACTGTTATAAATATTACCACTATTACCAATCTGTTACCACTATTACAACTATTACTACTGTTATCAATATTACCACTATTACCACTATTACCAATGTTACCACTATTGCTACTGTTATCAATATTACCACTATTAACACTATTACCAATGTTATCACTATTACCACTATTACCAATAGTACCACTATTACCACTATTACCACTATTACAAATGTTACCACTATTACCAATCTGTTACCACTATTACAACTATTACCACTGTTACCACTATTAGCACTATTACCAATATTACCAACTTTACCACTATTACATTTAAAATTGTTACATTTTAGTAATTTAGCAGACACTCTTATCCAGAGCGATTAGGGTTCAGTTACACATTTTCACCTAGTCAGCTTTGGAATTCTAACCAGCAACCTTTCGGTTACTGACCCAACCTCTTAACTGCTGTTACGACTCAGTTACCACTATTACCACTGTTGCCAATGTGACTACAATTACCACAATTACCACTGTTACCACCATTACCACTATTACCACTGTTACCACTGGTCCCACTATTACCACTGTTACCACTATTGCCACTGTTACCACTATTACCACTGTTACCTCTATTAAC
This sequence comes from Brachymystax lenok tsinlingensis, assembly GCA_030435695.1. Classification (NCBI taxonomy): domain Eukaryota; kingdom Metazoa; phylum Chordata; class Actinopteri; order Salmoniformes; family Salmonidae; genus Brachymystax; species Brachymystax lenok. The sequence goes on from CM059781.1 coordinate 24,301,647, forward strand.
ATTGTTACCACTCTGTTACCACTGTTACCTCTATTAACATTGTTACCACTATTACCCCATTACCAAATCACCACTGTTACCACTATTACCAATGTTACCACTAGTACCACTGTTACAACTATTAACACTGTTACCACTATTACCAATCTGTCATCACTATTACCACTATTACCAATCTGTTACCACTATTACCACTGTTAGCACTATTAGCACTATTACCACTGTTATCACTATTACCAATCTGTTACCAATCTGTATCAATCATGTATTGAGTAGTCTTTGGATGACATTGTTTCATTAAACCAATTGTCAACTGTCTCTTTCCTGCCAGAGAGCACACACTCCATGTCAGTGTGACAGACTGTTTTGTAGCACAGCAAAGGGTGCTGTGGAAGAGAGTGAGTCCTGTTACCTACAGGGACATGCTGAGTTACCTGCACTTCAATGAGTTTGCCTAGTTGAACCCTTTGACAGTTACGAACACATACGCTCAAACAGGTGTGATTCGAACGCTTATTTAGAACATCCTGTTTCGATTGACGAAACAGTCAGTGTTTGAGCTGGCCACACTGTTTTTTCTCACAAACAATTTTCACAAATACAGTCCTTACAACATTATGTCCTGAATCAGTTTATTTTTTATGTAAATGTTCAGACATTCACAGAAGTAGTGACAGCATAACACAATCATCCGAACCAGAAAATGTAGGCTACATTAGTCCGAGAGCTAACTGAGGAAAGATTGACGCAACACAAGCAGTGATATTTAGCTAACTCTCGGCTGACAGAATCCATAATATGAATTAGCTAATAGCAATTACAATTTCCAATTCCTCACATCACGGTTGAGCTCACCATTGTTCTAAATAATTCAGTAAAACACTTTCTAAAAATCCAAAGTAATCCGACGATGAGTAGTTTGTGCGTGCCGCCATATTTTTTTTTCTTTGCATAAACCAAAGATCAGAAAAGGAGACAAGATGAGTTTGGTCTTTTTGCGGTATGCAGGTTGAAGGGGGTGTGTCGTCTACCATCATTCACTTCCCTTCATTCACTTCTGGAAGTTTACTCGAAAGATGAGTTAACCATCCCTTCACTTTATTTTATTATAACATCTTTGGTCTGACAGATGTTTACGTGACACCCAAAATGCAATGCAAAGTAAAAATAAATTGCACAATTCCTGACATTTGATCCTGTAAAAATATCCTATCTTAATTAAGTTAGGCTCACCACTTTATTTTTGTGAAATGTCAGAATAATAGTAGAGAGAATGATTTATTTCAGCTTTTATTTCTTTCATCACATTCCCAGTGGGTCAGAAGTTTACATACACTCAATTAGTATTTGGTAGCATTTCCTTCAAATTGTTTAACTTGGGTCAAACGTTTCATGTAGCTTTCCACAAGCTTCCCACAATAAGTTGGGTGAAGTTTGGCCCATTCCTCCTGACAGAGTTGGTGTAACTGAGTCAGGTTTGTAGGCCTCCTTGCTCGCACACACTTTTTCATTTCTGCACACAAATTCTCTATTGGATTGAGGTCAGGGCTTTGTGATGGCCACTCCAATACCTTGACTTTGTTGTCCTTAAGCCATTTTGCCACAACTTTGGAAGTATGCTTGGGGTCATTGTCCATTTGGAAGACCCATTTGCGACCAAGCTTTAACTTCCTGACTGATGTCTTGAGATGTTGCCTCAATATATCCACATCATTTTCCTTTTTCATGATGCCATCTATTTTATGAAGTGCACCAGTCCCTCCTGCAGCAAAGCACCCCCACAACATGATTCTGCCACCCCCATGCTTCATGGTTTAGATGGTGTTCTTCGGCTTGCAAGCCTCCCCCATTTTCCTCCAAACATAACGATGGTCATTATGGCCAAACAGTTCTATTTGTGTTTCATCAGACCAGAGGACATTTCTCCAAAAAGTACAATCTGTGTCCCCATGTGCAGTTGCAAACCGTAGTCTGGCTATTTTTTGGCGGTTTTGGAGCAGTGGATTCTTCCTTGCTGAGCAGCCTTTCAGGTTATGTCGATATAGGACTCGCTTTACTGTGAATATAGATACTTTCCTCCAGCATCTTCCCAAGGTCCTTTGCTGTTGTTCTGGGATGGATTTGCACTTTTCGCACCAAAGTACGTTCATCTCTAGGAGACAGAACGCTTCTCCTTCCTGAGCGGTATGATGGCTGCGTGGTCTCATGGTGTTTATACTTGCATACTATTGTTTGTACAGATGAATGTGGTACCTTCAGGTGTTTGGAAATTGCTCCCAGGGATGAACCAGACTTTTTCTGAGGTATTGGCTGATTTCCTTTGATTTTCCCATGATGTCACGCAAAGAGGCACTGAGTTTGAAGGTAGGCCTTGAAATACATCCACAGGTACACCTCCAATTGACTCAAATTAGGTCAATTAGCCTATCAGAAGCTTCTAAAGCTATGACATAATTTTCTGGAATTTTCCAAGCTGTTTAAAGACACAGTCAACTTAGTGTATGTAAACTTCTGACGCACTGGAATTGTGATACAGTGAATTATAAGTGAAATAATGAAAGCAATTGTTGGAAAAATTACTTGTGTCATGCACAAAGTAGATGTCCTAACCGACTTGCCAAAACTATAGTTTGTCATCAAGAGATTTTTGGAGTTGTTGAAAAACGATTTTTAATGAGTGTATGTAAACTTCCGTCAACTGTACATACAGTATGCTACAGTAGAAACGACAACACAATATACAGAAAATAAGGCACTTACTTTGATAGGAACGCACACATGTCCAAAGTTATTCTTTTTAAGGGAAACAACAATGAAGGCAATGAGAGCGCCAGCCTGAAAATGTGCCAGGGGGAACACTTGACCTGGGGAAACACTGGGGAAGTGTTGGGTTCTCATCGAAGAGAGATGTTTGTCCGGCTCAGTAAAGCCTCAAACATACATTGTCCACAAAAGGTGAAATGGGCTACTTCTATGTGAATTAATAAGGAGGAACACACCTCGATTCAAACTGTTGTTCGAAAATAAAACTTGTTCGAAAATAATTTGAAATTGACAAGTTGAAACATAGTCTATAGATAATTAGCAGGCAGCATGTCTTGGTTTGAGGACAGCGTCCTGTCTTGGTTTGAGGGCAGGACAACTGTCCTGTTTTGGCACAATCACATTTTTGGAACAGTGAGTGCATTCTGACATCATTCGCATAAAAAACTGGGGCGACCAGTAGAGATACGTGGAACTCACACGTGAAAATGCTAATGCTGTGTGGCTAGACTGTAAACTCTCCTTCCAGACTCATATTAAACATCTCCAATCCAAAATAAAACCTAGAATCGGCTTTCTATTTCGCAACAAAGCCTCCTTCACTCACGCCGCCAAACTTGCCCTAGTAAAACGGACTATTCTACCGATCCTAGACTTTGGCAATGTCATCTACAAAACAGCTTCCAATACTCTACTCAGCAAACTGGATGCAGTCTATCACAGTGCCATCTGTTTTGTTACCAAAGCCCCTTATACCACCCACCACTGCGACCTGTATGCTCTAGTCAGCTGGACCTCGCTACATAGTCGTCGCCAGACCCACTGACTCCAGGTCATCTATAAGTCTTTGCTAGGTAAAGCTCCGCCTTATCTCAGCTCACTGATCACGATAACACCACCCACCCACAGCACGCGCTCCAGCAGGTAAATCTCACTGGTCATCCCCAAAGCCAACACCTCATTTGGCCGCCTTTCCTTCCAGTTCTCTGCTGCCAGTGACTGGAACAAATTGCAAAAATCACTTATATTTCCCTCGATCGCTGCAGCTGTACATAGTCCATCTGTAAATAACCCAGCCCAATCTACCTACCTCATCCCCATACTGTTTTTATTTACTTTCTGCTCTTTACACACCAGTAGCTCTACTTGCACATCATCATCTGCTCTTTTATCACTCCAGTGTTCATCTGCTAAATTGTAATTACTTCGCTACTATGGCCTATTTATTGCCTACCTCCTCACGCCTTTTGCTCACTCTGTATATAGACTTTCTTTTCTTTCTTTTGTGTTATTGAATGTACGCTTGTTTATTCCATGTGTAAGTATGTGTTGTGTTTGTGGCCAGGTCGCAGTTGTAAATGAGAACCTGTTCTCAACTACCTTAATTGGTTAAATAAAGGTGAAAAATTGACAAATATAATATAAATTATCAATATAAACACTGCCCATCTGGCACTCCAAGCAGGCCAAAGGCTAACACTCAAAGTATTTGGAAAATGTAAAGTAGTATTTGAACCCAGCTATGTTAGAATGCTGTCCCTGTCACCCTGTCTGTCAGCCAAACTGGTTTGTCTCTGTACCTCCCACCAACAGTCACTGGACTGGTTCTCCATCTGTACTGGCCAAATACTTTGGGTATATAACATCACCCCTGCTCTCTGAGAAAGATATCAGTAAATCATCAGATCTGAACACACATACCCTGTCATGTTGAGCTGGCAGTACCAACAGATGTAACAGCTATCAGATACAGATGGGATCCTGCTAGTACACCACAGGGACATGATGTAACAGAACCATGGGTAACACACGCATGCAGGCGCACACACACACACGCACACACACACACACACACACACACACACACACACACACACACACACACACACACACACACACACACACACACACACACACACACACACACACAGAACCACACACAGAACCACACACACACACACACAGAACCATAGGTAAAACACACATACACACACACACACACACACACACACACACACATACACACACACACACACACACAGAACCATAGGTAAAACACACATACACACACACACAAATGCATACTCGCACACACGCACACATACAGCAGCTGTTCCCATAGACTTCCAGTCATTGCACTAACGCTAGTTAACAATTGCACACGTTTATCTGACTCTGGGGAAGTAGATAAAGGGCTTCATTGCCAAAATCCTGAAGTATCCCTTTAACCAGGAAAATACCCTTGAGGTTAGAAAACTCTTTTGCGAGGGGGACCTGGAAAAAAAGTTGCAATCCTGGATTAATTTCACAACGATAGGCTGCATTTCATCATGCTATCAAACAGTACTGAGTTGATCAGTTGCTACAAAGACCAAAGTCCTTGTCCAATGTAGTGAGTAAGAACATGAAACTGCCGTACAGCCACCAGACTTAATACAGAGAGTTCTTATGATCATGTAATTATAATTAATGTCTCTAAGACATGATGACACTGTATATCAAACAACTCTAAGTTGATTTTCTATGATTCAGTAGTAGAGGAGGGGAACTCTGTGATCACAGCAGGAGCTGTGTAAGGATTGACTGCTGCACTGATGTCTGTCTGTCTGTCTGTCTGTCTCGCCTCCCTTCACTGCCCCACTAAGCCTTGAGGCTCTGCACCATGCCTGTCTGTTGACTTTACTGTGCTGCGCTCCTCAAACACACAAGCACACGCACACACACACACACACACACACACACACACACACACTCCTTCAAAACGTCTCTTCGGTGTACCAGGTGAGATGAAGTGCAGTGTTGAAGTTTTAATGACCAGACTGATCGGTCTGCCACCTTCTCCAACTGGTGTAACAGGTTGGAGGAGTGTGTGTGCGTGCGTGTGTATGAAGTGTGTGTGTTTCTTTTATGAGTGTGTGTGAGGGGGCTGATTTGTGCTTTATGACCAATGCAGTGATGTCATGTATATTGTGAGTACCAGAACAGCTCTCTGATCAGTGACTAATGACTGACAGGGGAAATCATTAACCTGGATGATCATGTCCAGACAGGTCTGAGATCAGGTTGTGTATGACAACTTTATGGTCACACTATCAATGCTTGGAACACTTAACATGAGCAACTGTGACAAAAGCCGTCTTCTCAATCGACAGTTAGTGTCTGGATGTGGGTTACGGTCTAGTGAACACAGAACAAGTATAGGAGAACAGATGCATTTTGAGTGCAAAGGATAATCCATTCAGCTAATTTCTGCTCACCTTTAGGCTGTTATACCTACAGTATGAAGAGCCTATAACCAAACTTTCAATTTGTCTTCAGCCTAAACATGCACACATGCACACACACAAACACACTCACACACGCACACACACATACACACGCACACACACACACACACACACACAATGGACGTGGGACTGCTGTGAGGTCCAGATAGCAACACTTGTGTGAACTTTTGGTTCACTAACAAACCTTCTCCAATAAAGTCATCCCAAATGGCACCCTATTCCCTATGGGCCCTGGTCCAAAGTAGTGCACTATTTAAGGAATATGGTGCCATTTGTTATTCATCAATGGTGATTTACAGTTCAACACACTGACACTTTAATGCCTTCAGAGCAGTGTGACCTAATAAATCTAGAATAATCTCACGGGCATTAACGTTCCCTACAAACAATCAACCATAGGTGATCACTCACACCCACAGCGTGTTGGATGGCATGGGGATGTAGGCACCAGGCAGTGAGTACTGATATGGGGAGGTAAACTAGGCACTAGGCAGTGAGTACTGATATGGTGAGGTATACAAGACACTAGTCAGTGAGTACTGATAAGGGGAGGTATACTAGACACAAGGCAGTGAGTACTGATAGGGGGAGGTATACTAGACACTAGGCAGTGAGTACTGATAGGGAGAGGTATACTAGACACTAGGCAGTGAGTACTGATATGGTGAGGTATACAAGACACTAGGCAGTGAGTACTGATAAGGGGAGGTATACTAGACACTGGGCAGTGAGTACTGATAAGGGGAGGTATACTAGACACTGGGCAGTGAGTACTGATAGGGGGAGGTATACTAGACACTAGGCAGTGAGTACTGATATGGTGAGGTATACTAGACACTAGGCAGTGAGTACTGATAAGGGGAGGTATACTAGACACTGGGCAGTGAGTACTGATAGGGGGAGGTATACTAGACACTAGGTAGTGAGTACTGATATGGTGAGGTATACTAGACACTAGGCAGTGAGTACTGATAAGGGAGGTATACTAGACACTGGGCAGTGAGTACTGATAGGGGGAGGTATACTAGACACTAGGTAGTGAGTACTGATATGGTGAGGTATACTAGACACTAGGCAGTGAGTACTGATAAGGGGAGGTATACTATACACTGGGCAGTGAGTACTGATAGGGGGAGGTATACTAGACACTAGGCAGTGAGTACTGATATGGTGAGGTATACTAGACACTGGGCAGTGAGTACTGATAGGGGGAGGTATACTAGACACTAGGTAGTGAGTACTGATATGGTGAGGTATACTAGACACTAGGCAGTGCTTACAGACATTGAGAGGTAGACACTAAGCAGTAAGCTCTCAGGTTAGGACTGACCACAATGTCCGGTTGGGCATTGCACTTATCCCACACACTCAGCAAGTCCCCTGCCCCCATCACCATCTGTAGATCGTACAGTACACAGTAAGGTTATTCTACAGTACCGTACGGTACCACACTGTGATAGTGAACAGCTTTGGCAGAGAGAAGCGAGGCCAGGGATTTCCCTGCAGTCTGACATCTGACCTTTTATTGAAGCATGGATTCACCTGATCAGTCTATGTCATGGAAAGAGAAAGTGTTCCTAATGTTTTGTACTCTTCGTCTATATCTACTGTACATATCTACCTAAATTACAAGAGTCCAGGATCCAGTTTCAGAGGGAGGTGTTCAGTCCCAGGGTCCTGAGCTTAGTGATGAGCTTGGAGGGCACTAATTGGAGTGCGACCAGGGTGTCTGGGATGATGGTGTTGATGTGAGCCATGACCAGCCTTTCAAAGCATTTCATGGTTACAGATGTGAGTGCTACATGGTGATAATCATTTAGACAGGTTACACACACGCACGCACGCACGCACACACACACACACACACACACACACACACACACACACACACACACACACACACACACACACACACACACACACGCATAGACACATCCACTCACACACACCAGCACACACACACACACACAGTAAAAAGGGCTGACACACTAGCATGCTATCATCAAAGGGATGTCACACACACTGATACCAAGAGAGACAGGCTCACTGTTATACAGTATAATACATATTTACATGTAGGGATCCTAATGTATGGCTGTGTATGCATGTGTACTATATGTTGTGCATAAGTGTCTGCGTGCATGTGTGCATATTTCAATGTTGGTGGCCCACAACATAAAACTGTGTGTTACTCATCATGTTGCAGTCTGCAGTGGCCGTGTGTCTGAGACGTCCCTAGGAGAACCAAGAGGAACGAATAAAGATGCACAACATTACCTGCAAAAGAAAGACAAGGAGAGAAAGCATGAGAATCACATTATATAACTTTTCCCAAGGAGACATATACAGTATATTGCCTATAGAGTAGCATTACATAGAGATGTTGTATTTGTTTAATAGGATCCCTAAGGCCTGTGTCCCTTTTCCCTCCGCCACAACTACAGGCCTACAGGGATAAACATAAAATCTCTATTTACTCTTTACATTAACAGTGTTTCCCCTATATTCATTTAATATGTTTTCTTTTTTATATAAAGTCTATGGGAACAGCTAGAATGTCATTGTGCTAACGCTAGTAACAATGCACCCCCCCCCCCTCTTCCTAGGGGAAACACTGATTTACATAGTCAGCTTATCAATAGATTATATCATTATGTTATAACCACACACATAGAATGTACATCCCTATTCAAATCAAATCAAATCTAATTTATTTATAAAGCCCTTCTTACATCAGCTGATGTCACAAAGTGCTGTACAGAAACCCAGCCTAAAACCCCAAACAGCAAGCAATGCAGGTGTAGAAGCACGGTGGTTAGGAAAAACTCCCTAGAAAGGCCAGAACCTAGGAAGAAACCTAGAGAGGAACCAGGCTATGAGGGGTGGCCAGTCCTCTTCTGGCTGTGCCGGGTGGAGATTATAACAGAACATGGTCAAGATGTTTAAATGTTCATAGATGACCAGCAGGATCAAATAATAATAATCACAGTGGTTGTCGAGGGTACAACAGGTCAGCACCTCAGGAGTAAATGTCAGTTGGCTTTTCATAGCCGATCATTCAGTATCTCTACCGTTCCTGCTGTCTCTAGAGAGTTGAAAACAGCAGGTCTGGGACAGATTATTCAAGTAATGTGTTTACCAGTCCAATTGCCATGGGCATAGGTTCAATATCCGTTCTAGATATTATATTTCTTTGGTAAAACATTACATCTGCTGTTAAGCTTTAAACATGCTGTGGAAGCTTAGAGAACCTGTGTTTTAGTAAAGAAGGAATATAACAATGCAATCTGGCTATTTAAACCCAGACAAAATACATGCACTTATGTTGGGTTAGGGAACCAGTGTTGTAGCGCAGATGGAAATATAACAATCCAATGTGTTTTGTTATATGAAACCAATCTGGCATAAGGAATACAAAGAGTTGCAATGTGTTGTTGTGTGAAAGCAATCTGTTTATACAAACGCAACATACGATGGGACGTTTGTGAAGGTGTACAGGAAGGAGCAAAACACCCTGAATAAAGCTGGGACAGGTGCCAACCTGGCAGAAAGGTTCACTCCCTCTCCTTATCTCTCTCTATCTGTCTCTCTCTCTCTCTGTCTCTCTCTAACTCTCTCTGTCTCTCTCTCTCTCTGTCTCTATCTCTCTGTCTCTCTTTTCTTCTGTAGTCCTCCCTCTCTGCAAGCTCTTTACCAGACAGACAGGTTACATAGTTGAGTTGGCACTGGCAACCAAATGCAATCTTACTACGCAGGGGCAGCAGTATACTGTAACAGGGCAGGAGCGTTTAACCCTTTCAGGGGAGCCAGACAGAAAATCAATCACTGTGGAAATGGCATTTCCTGCCCCCAAGACTCCTCTTTCTACCTGACATATAGAGGACAGCCAAGGGGGGAAAGCCGGGTCAAGCACATTCAACGCTACACTGAACCTTTCCAAAATGTCAGCAACACTATGAAACCAATTTGGTAGCCAATCCCACATGTGTATGTGACAGGTTGACCAAAACCATTTTACCAAGCACCTATTTTTTCCCCCTACCTCCACTCCCCAACCCTCCACACATTCAACCCACCACCTCTCTGGTCCACACATCGACTCCACCTTCCCCCTACCTCCACTCCCCAAACCTCCACACATTCAACCCACCACCTCTCTGGTCCACACATCGCCTCCACCTTCTCCCTACCTCCACTCCCCAACCTTCTGCGCCCCCTTCGCTGTCCAACCCTCCACACCTCCCCCATCTCCACACCCATCCCTCCCCACGTCCTCTCCCCACCTGCTTTCCCCACCTCCCATTCCTCCCCACGTCCTCTCCCCATCAGAGCTCAGTATTTCCCCGGCCAACTCTTATTTAGCTTGGAATTCAGTAGAGTCAGTAGTGTGTGTGCGTGTGTGCATCGATGCGTGGTGTGTGTGTGTGTGTGTGTGTGTGTGTGTGTGTGTGTGTGTGTGTGTGTGCGCATGTGTGGAATGTGTGTGAATTGACTTAGTTAGCTGGGGGTATTTTTCAGCTTCAGTCAGTGGGTGTATACTCCAGGCCTCTACTATCCACTATAGAACTGCCAGCTATTGATTCAAATTAACTTAATATTCCCACCATTTCAGTATTGGCTATTCTGTCATGTGTGATGGGCCAGTGAGAAGAAGATAGAAAGGAGGAGAGGAGAAAAGGAGGAGAGGGAACCCCAGACCAACGACTGACGTGAGTCTCTCCATTAACACTCCCTGAACTACTATTCTGCTGTAAATGTTTTTAGGGTCTACTGACCTAGACTACTCACCACCTCACCTCACACACTCAGAGACACACACACAATCTGTACACACAAGCACTTGAGGAGAAATGTCAAAGTGGACTGAAACAACCACATCATATGCCACCTGAAGACAGATATGAAAAGACAGTTTTCAGGACACAAACTATTTTTTATTATTAACCTTTATTTTAGGTACATTTTTTAACCAGGTAGGCCAGTTGAGAACAAGTTCTCATTTACAACTGCGACCTGGCCAAGATAAAGCAGGGCAGTGCGACAAAAACAACAACACAGAGTTACACATGGGATAAACAAACATACAGTCAATAACACAATTGAAAAATATATGTACAGTGTGTGCAAATGTAGTAAGATTAGGGAGGTAAGGCAATAAATAGGCCATAGTGGTGAAATAATTACAATTTAGCATTAACACTGGACTGATAGATGTGCAGATGATGATGTGCAAGTAGAGATACTGGGGTGAAAAAAAAATAAAAAAGATATACAGTATAATAATAATAACAATATGGGGATGAGGTAGTTGGGTGTGCTATTTACAGATGGGATGTGTACAGGTACAGTGATATGCTCTGACAGCTGATGCTTGAAGTTAGAGAGGGAGATATAAGTCTCCAGCTTCATTGATTTTTGCAATTGGTTCCAGTCAATGGCAGCAGAGAACTGGAAGGAAAGGCGGCCAAAATAGGTGTTGGCTTAGGGGATGACCAGTGAAATATACCTGCCGGAGCGCGTGCTACGGGTGGGTGTTGCTATGGTGACCAGTGAGCAGGATAAGGCGGGGCTTTACCTAGCAAAGACTTATAGATAACCTGGAGCCAGTGGGATTGGCATACAGGTCGCAGTGGTGGGTAGTATATGGGGCTGTGATAGATTACATCCAATTTGCTGAGTAGAGTGTTGGAGGCTATTTTGTAAATGACATCGCCGAAGTCAAGAATCGGTAGGATAGTCAGTTTTACGAGGGTATGTTTGGCAGCATGAGTGAAGGAGGCTTTGTTGCGAAATAGGAAGCCGATTCTAGATTTAATTTTGGATTGGAGATGCTTAATGTGAGTCTGGAAGGAGAGTTTACAGTCTAACCAGACACCTAGGTATTTGTAGTTGTCCATATATTCTAAGTCAGAACCGTCCAGAATAGTGATGCTAGTCGGGCGGGCAGGTGCGGGCAGCAATCGGTTGAAGAGCATGCATTTAGTTTTACAAGCATTTAAAAGCAGTTGGAGGCCACGGAAGGAGTGTTGTATGGCATTGAAGCTTGTTTGGAGGTTTGTTAACACAGTGTCCAAAGAAGGGCCAGATGTATACAGAATGGTGTCGTCTGCATAGAGGTGGATCAGAGAATCACCAGCAAGAGCGACATCATTGACATATACAGAGAAAAGAGTCAGCCCGAGAATTGAACCCTGTGGCACCCCCATAGAGACTGCCATAGGTCCGAACAATAGGCCCTCCGATTTGACACACTGAACTCTATCTGAGAAGTAGTTGGTGAACCAGGCGAGGCAGGGTGTCAGGGTGTCATATTGAGACCAAGTCTCTCTTTCAAACGAGCCCGGCATAATACAAACATACATCAATACAAAACACAATAAAATACTAAATTACAAAACGTATGATCATAAAATATACACAAACATTTGGAAAAATATAAAATAGCTTTTCTATCCTTGGTGTGCTGCTAACAAGTTGAGTCAATGCTACCAGAGTGTTTATTTACAAGTTATGTTCCTTCCTTGAAAAAACATATTCTGTAGGTCTACTGTTTGACAAAATAGAATTTATGATCATGAATCACGCTCCCACATATTAAAAGAAGAGACTAGGGGGATAGTAACATAGTTAACATAGTCACTGAGACACCCTGGCAATGACATTTACTAACACATTCAAACACTGGACACATCATCCTCTCTATGTCTCTGTCTGGCAGGTCTGCCAGGGACAATCCTAAAAAACTCTCATCCAATGCCAGGAGAAAAGTCAGTGAGTGAGTGAATCTGTCTGTCTGTCTCTCTGTGTACGTGTAGTTCATTTCCATTGGGAAGTTTGATTTTTAATGACCCTATAATCATTCACCTTGTTCGGTTTCACTGTGTCTGTTTGTTCCAGACTTATTTCTTTGTCTCCCTCAGCCATTTTCTTAATCAAATCACATAGACAGGTTACAGCAAGTGTAAGTACAGTGAAATGCTTCCTTGCAAGCCCTCTTCAACAAAATCAAATCAAATCAAATTTTATTGGTAACATACACATGGTTAGCAGATGTTAATGCGAGTGTAGCGAAATGTTTGTGCTTCTAGTTCCGACAATGCAGTAATATCTAACAAGTAATCTAACAATTTCACAACAACTACCTTATACACACAAGTGTAAAGGAATGAATAAGAATATGTACACATATATATATATATGGATGAGCGATGGTCAAACAGCATAGGCAAGATGCAGTAGATGGTATAGAGTACAGTATATACATATGAGATGAGTAATGTAGGGTATGTAAACACTATATAAAGTGGCATTGTTTAAAGTGACTAGTGATACATTTATTACATCCAATTTTTAATTACTAAAGTGGCTAGAGATTTGAGTCAGTATGTTGGCAGCAGCCACTCAATGTTAGTGATGGCTGTTTAACAGTCTGATGGCCTTGAGATAGAAGCTGTTTTTCAGTCTCTCGGTCCCAGCATTGATGCCCCTGTATTGACCTCGCCTTCTGGATGATAGCGGGGTGAACAGGCAGTGGCTCGGGTGGTTGTTGTCCTTGATTATCTTTTTGGCCTTCCTGTGACATCGGGTGGTGTAGGTGTCCTGGAGGGCAGTTAGTTCGCCCCGGGTGATGCGCTGTGCAGACCCCACTACCCTCTGGAGGTGATACAGCCCGACAGGATGCTCTCAAGTGTGCATCTGTAAAAGTTTGTGAGTGTTTTTGGTGACAAGCCAAATTTCTCCAGCATCCTGAGGTTGAAGAGGCGCTGTTGCGCCTTCTTCACCACGCTGTCTGTGTGGGTGGACCATTTCAGTTTGTCTGTGATGTGTACGCCTTTCCACCTTCTCCACTACTGTCCCGTCGATGTGGATAGGGGGGTGCTCCCTCTGCTGTCCACAATCATCTCCTTTGTTTTGTTGACATTGAGTGTGAGGTTATTTTCCTGACACCACACTCCGAGGGCCCTCACCTCCTCCCTGTAGGCCGTCTCGTCGTTGTTGGTAATCAAGCCTACCACTGTAGTGTCGTCTGCAAACTTGATGATTGAGTTGGAGGCGTGGGCTGAGAACGCACCCTTGTGGGGCCCCCGTGTTGAGGATCAGCGGGGTGGAGATGATGTTTCCTACCCTCACCACCTTGGGGTTGGCCTTTCAGAAAGTCCAGGACCCAGTTTCACAGGGCGGGGTCGAGACCCAGGTTCTCGAGCTTAATGACGAGTTTGGAGGGTAATATGGTGTTAAATGCTGAGCTGTAGTCGATGAACAGCATTCTTACATAGGTATTCCTCTTGTCCAGATGGGTTAGGGCAGTGTGCAGTGTGATTGCGATTGTGTCGTCTGTGGACCTATTGGGGTGGTAAGCAAATTGGAGTGGGTCTAGGGTGTCAGGTAGGGTGGAGGTGATATGATCCTTGACTAGTCTCTCAAAGCACTTCATGATACCGGAAGTGAGTGCTACGGGACGATAGTCGTTTAGCTCAGTTACCTTAGCTTTCTTGGGAACAGGAACAATGGTGGCCCTCTTGAAGCATGTGGGAACAGCAGACTGGGATAAGGATTGATTGAATATGTCCGTAAACACACCAGCCAGCTGGTCTGTGTATGCTCTGAGGATGCGGCTAGGGATGCCGTCTGTCCCGGCAGCCTTGCGAGGGTTAACACGTTTAAATGTTTTACTCACGTTGGCTGCGGTGAAGGAGAGCCCGCAGGTTTTGGTAGCGGGCCGTGTCGGTGGCACTGTATTGTCCTCATAGCGAGCAAAGAAGTTGTTTAGTTTGTCTGGGAGCAAGACATCGGGGTCCGCAACGGGGCTGGTTTTCTTTTTGTAGTCCGTGATTGACTGTAGACCCTGCCACATACCTCTCGTGTCTGAGCCGTTGAATTGCGACTCTACTTTGTCTCTGTTCTGACGCTTAGCTTGTTTGATTGCCTTGCTTAGGGAATAGCTACACTGTTTGTATTTGGTCATGTTTCTGGTCGTCTTGCACTGATTAAAAGCAGTGGTTCACACTTTCAGTTTTGCGCGAATGCTGCCATCAATCCACGGTTTCTGGTTGGGTAAGGTTTTAATAGTCACTGTGGGTACAACATCACCGATGCACTTGCTAATAAACTTGCTCACTGAATCAGCGTATACAGTCGAGGCAAAAAGTTTTGAGAATGACACAAATTACACATTTTCACAAAGTCTGCTGCTTCAGTTTGTATGATGGCAATTCACATATACTCCAGAATGTCATGAAGAGTGATGAGATGAATTGCAATTAATTGCAAAGTCCCACTTTGCCATGAAAATGAACTGAATCCCCCAAAAACATTTCCACTGCATTTCAGCCCTGCCATAAAAGGACCAGCTGACATCATGTCAGGGATTCTCTCGATAACACAGGTGTGAGTGTTGATGAGGACAGTGCTGGAGATCACTCTGTCATGCTGAATGAGTTCGAATAACAGACTGGAAGCTTAAAAAGGAGGGTGGTGCTTGGAATCATTGTTCTTCCTCGGTCAACCATGGTTACCTGCAAGGATATTGCTGCCAGTAAGATTGCACCTAAATCAACCATTTATCGGATCATCAAGAACTTCAAGGAGATCGGTTCAATTGTTGTGAAGAAGGCTTCAGGGCGCCCAAGAAAGTCCAGCAAGCGCCAGGACCATCTCCTAAAGTTGATTCAGCTGGGGGATAGGGGCACCACCAGTACAGAGCTTGCTCAGGAATGGCAGCAGGCAGGTGTGAGTGCATCTGCACGCACAGTGAGGCGAAGTCTTTTGGAGGATGGCCTGGTGTCAAGAAGGGCAGCAAAGAAGCCACTTCTCTCCAGGAAAAACATCAGGGACAGACTGATATTCTGCAAAAGATACAGGGATTGGACTGATGAGGACTGGGGTAAAGTCATTTTCTCTGATGAATCCCCTTTCCGATTGTTAGGGGAATCCGGAAAAAAGCTTGTCCGGAGAAGAAAAGGTGAGAGCTACCCTCATTCCTGTGTCATGCCAAGAGTAAAGCATCCTGTGACCATTCATGTGTGGGGTTGCTTCTCAGCCAAGGGAGTGGGCTCACTCACAATTTTTCCTAAGAACACAGCCATGAATAAAGAATGGTACCAACACATCCTCCGAGAGCAAGTTCTCCCAACCATCCAGGAACAGTTTGGTGACGAACAATGCCTTTTCCAGCATGATGGAGCACCTTGCCATAAGGCAAAAGTGATAACTAAGTGGCTCGGGGAACAAAACATTGATTAAATGGCCAGGAAACTCCCCAGACCTTAATCCCATTGAGAACTTGTGGTCAATCCTCAAGAGGCGGGTGGACAAACAAAACCCCACAAATTCTGACCAACTCCAAGCATTGATTATGCAAGAATGGGCTGCCATCAGTCAGGACGTGGCACAGAAGTTAATTGACAGCATGCCAGGGCGAATTACAGAGGTCTTGAAAAAAAAAGGGTCAACACTGCAAATATTGACTCTTTGCATCAACTTCATGTAATTGTCAATAAAAGCCTTTGACACTTATGAAATGCTTGTAATTATACTTCAGTATTCCATAGTAACATCTGACAAAAATATCTAAAGACACTGAAGCAGCAAACTTTGTGGAAATTAATATTTGTGTCATTCTCAAAACTTTTGGCCACGACTGTACATCAATGTTACTGTCCGACGCTATCCGGAACATATCCCAGTCCATGTGATTGAAGCAATCTTGAAGCGTGGAATCAGATTGGTCGGACCAGCGTTGAACAGACCTGAGCACGGGCGTTTCCTGTTTTAGTTTCTGTCTATAGGCTGGGAGCAACAAAATGGAGTCGTGGTCAGATTTGCCGAAAGGAGGGCGAGGGGGGGCTTTGTATGCGTCGCGGAAGCTAGAGTAACAATGATCCAGAATTGTGCCACCCCGGGTCGTGCATTCGATATGCTGATAAAATTTAGGGGAGCCTTGTTTTCAGATTAGCCTTGTTAAAATCCCCAGCTACAATAAATGCAGCCTTGGGATATGTCGTTTCCAGTTTGCATAGAGTCCAATAAAGTTCTATCAGGGCCGTCGAGGTGTCTGATTGAGGGTGATATACACGACTGTGAATATATTCAGAGAGAATTCTCTTGGTAGATAATGCGGTCTGCTTTTGATTGCAAGGAATTCTAGGTCAGGTGAACAAAAAGTTCCTGTATGTTGTTATGATCACACAACGACTCGTTAATCATAAGGCATACACCACCGCCCTTCTTCTTACCAGAGAGATGCTGTAATAATAAGTAAAATAAATACACACAAGAAATAAAAATATTATCAATAAGATTGAAAGAAATACACACAAGAATAAAAACTATATACAAAGTACTGATGTTGGGGGTACTGGTGACAGTATTATTGTCCATAGAATCAGTTAAGCAGATACTGTCCTATCAAAAACAGATTGTGTTGGGTAGAATGTCCAGGTAATCAACACCAAGGGAGAGAGAGAAAGAGAGAGAAAGAAAGAGAGAGAGAGAGTTTGGCACCTGTCCCAGCTTTATTCAGGATGTTTTACTCCTTCCTGTACACCTTCACCAACGTCCCATCTTATGTTGTGCTTATATAAACGGTCAGATTGTTTTACACAACAACACATTGCATCGCTAGCTATCACACAATGTATCACATCCCTCCAAACAGCCAGGCCTCCCAGGTGCAGCTAAGTGTTATAATGTGGTGATGGGATGTTTCTATACAGGCTTCATAACCCCACTTAAACAGAAGGCTAATAACTGTGCAGGGGTCCTGTTAATTCCGAGTTGGTCTTAGCCGGGAACTACTGGGTTTTCCTGTTACGGAGAGTTTCATTAAAGCATCACAAAGAGACAGACACTGTGTGGAACTGAATTCATGTATCACTCTCAGGGGACTTAAGGAACAGTAAACATAGTAATGGACCTCAAACACACCAGACGCCCTCACACTTAAAGTGTATGGTTGCACCCTTTGTTTTATGTCAACGTCACAATTACTTCATCTTTATTGATAATGAGAGGTAGAATATTTGTAGTAGCTGCACTGCATTAATTCACCTCATCAACACCTCATTCACCTTTCACCTCATCAACATGCTAAGATCACACAAACACACTAATTGCGTTCCCTGTTATATTGATGTATGTGCTGTTTTTCCAGTTAAGCTCTGTCTAGGCCTCTCTTCATCAGAGCCAAGATGGCCACCCAGTGGCAGGGGGCAGAGGAGAGTCTGAGGCCACGATGATAAACTGGGGTAATAACTCCCCCACTGTCTTGGACCACAGAGGGCAAATCTTTGCCCCCCTTTTAAGGGAAAGGAGCCAATATCGCAGAGCAAGCCAGCACTGCACATCCTTCCTTTCTTCCGCTGCCCAGATAATGGAATTGGCTGGCTTTAATAATAATTAGAATTTCCCGCTCCAGTGCCCTGGTGCGGACGGGTCGGCTGAGCACAGGCATAAAATAGATCGATGGCTAGCCCCGTACGTCCAGGATCCTATTGATCTGTTGAGCTGGTGGTGGGATGCATTGTGTGTGAGTGCAGCCCCCTCCCACAATACCTCCTCCGCGCGGGTCAGCTGTTTGTTCACCTGCCTGCAATTGCTAGTAACCCATCCGCAACAGCTCGACTATATGTGATAAAGTGAAGATCTAAGGCCCGCAACCAACCCTAACCCGCTAATATAGAAAATGTGCTGTAGGCTACAGTCAGAAATGGCGGAAAGATTTTTTGACAGAGGGTGACAGATTTAGATATGTTTCTTCTTATAATTTCCAACATTTTGTTAGGCTATTTGTTATTCAACTTGTCTATAATTAGATATATGCAGCTTCTCTTCTGTCATTATATGTTGCCCTAGAAGACTAAATAAACCTTTGCTCACCAGAATAATGTCATAAATCGATCAAATTAATGCTTTATTCTAGTTGACATCTATAAAGTTCTCTCTGTTATCTCTGCTTCTTTAGCGCAGCAAAGGCGTTTAGGGACCGGGGAGAAAATGCTGTAAAAAACAAATACAAAAAAAGAAACGATTTTGTGTGAAAAATGTCCAAATGACGTCAGTTTGACCAGTTGTAAGGAAATAGAAAGCTGTGAAAATGACCCAACATGTTTCTGATAAGATTTCAGTTTGGCTTTTATGATGTTGATAAAGATTCTGTAGCACCTCTACAGACGATATCTAACTAAGCATTCACATTCTCTCAAGATGCTGAAAGAAATAAATCATATTTCTCCACTCCTGTTCCCGAGTCAAAATGTTGCCTACATTTGGTGTTTAATTTTACTGCAAGAAATGCTTCATTCTACAGGAGTTAATATCAAGGCTATGTGAGAGGTTAGACCTACAGTCAGTGTCCAGCTTTCAGTTTCCATGAACCCATCTGAACAGTAGGCTACGGTTCCCTTGACGGGCCATAGGTCTATTTTAAGTCCCCGTCTTCTGACTGTCAAGTTTGCATAGTGCCTCAATCTTCACACATGACATAGCCAGCAATTACAGGCTACAAAAACAAAACCAGCCACGTCACGCACACCGACGTCTTGCTTCCAGACAAACTAAACACCTTCTTTGCCCGCTTTGAGGATAATACAGTGCCACCAACGCGGCCCGCTACCAAGGACTGCGGGCCACCCCTCTCCTTCTCCGTGGCTGACGTGAGTAAGACATTTAAACGTGTTAACTTCTTAGGGCTAGGGGGGCAGTATTTTGAAGTTCGGATGAAAAACGTGTCCAAAGTAAACTGTGTGTTACTCAGGCCCAGAAGCTAGGATATGCATATAATTAGTAGCTTTGGATATAAAACACTCTGAAGTTTCTAAAACCGTTAAAATAATGTCTGTGAGTATAACAGAACTGATATGGCATGCAAAAACCCCGAGCAAAATCCATCCGGGATGTCTGAATCAGTCATGTCCCACTGTTTTCAATTGGCATGCTATTCAATGCTGGGTATTTTAGCTCCCAGATTGAAGTTCCTATGGCTTCCACAGTCTTTAGAAAAAGGTTGGAACGTTCAATCATGAAAATCAAGGGAGTAAGACCACTAGTTCCTGGGTTCACGCCAAGTGTACTGTTTTGGATTCTGCGCGAAACAGGGAATGCGTGCTCAGTTCTTTTTCTCTTCTATTCAGCAGGTTATATTCCGTCTGAAATATTATAGTGTCTATTCATCTTAGGGTATCTGAGTATTGATTACAAATGCTGTTTGGTGAACTTTACCAAACGTAGCTATATGGATATAAAGAGGAACTTTATTGAACAAAAGGACCTTTCATTGTGTAACCTGGACGCTTTGATATGCCATCAGAGGAAGATCATCAAAGGTAAGCGATTTATTTTATGCTATTTTTTTGTTTTGTGACACCTCGCTGGTTATGTTATTATGCTAATTTAGTTTTTGAGTGGGGGTGCTGTCCTCAGACAATCAAATGTTCTGAGAGACTGAAGAACATCTTCTATCCCAAGGCCATCAGACTGTTAAACAGCCATCACTAACACAGAGAGGCTGCTGCCTACATACAGACTCAAATCATTGGCCACTTGGATCACTAGTCACTTTAAATAATGCCACTTTAATAATGTTTACATATCTTACATTACTTATCTCATATGTATATACTATATTTTCAACCATCTATTGCATCTTGTCTATGCTGCTCGGCCATCACTCATCCATATATTTATGTACTTATTCAGTGCCTCTTTACTTGACATCATGGGAAAATCAAAAGAAATCAGCCAAGACCTCAGAAAAAAATTGGAGGTCCTTTGCTGTTGTTATGGGATTGATTTGCACTTTTCGCACCAAAGTACGTTCATCTCTAGGAGACAGAACACATCTCCTTCCTGAGCGGTATGACGGCTGTGTGGTCCCATGGTGTTTATAATTGTTTGTACAGATGGACGTGGTACCTTCAGGCATTTGGAAATTGCTCCCAAGGATGAACCAGACTTGTGGAGGCCTGCAATTCTTGGCTGATTTATTTTCTCATGCTGTCAATCAAAGAGGCACTGAATTTAAAGGTAGGCCTTGAAATACATCCACAGGTACACCTCCAATTGACTCACATTAGGTCAATTAGCCTATCAGAAGCTTCTAAAGCCATGACATCATTTTCTGGAATTTTCCAAGCTGTTTAAAGGCACAGTCAACTTAGTGTATGTAAACTTCTGACCCACTGGAATTGTGATACAGTGTGGAGTGGTTGCAAAAAAAAGAGTTTTAATGACTCCAAACTAAGTGTATGTAAACTTCCGACTTGTACATGTACATATTAAAATCAAATTTTGTCACATGCGCCAAATACAGTAAAATGCATACTTACAAGCCCTTAACCAACAATGCAGTTTTAAGAAAATACCCCCCCAAAAAAGTAAGAGATAAGAATAATAAAAATTATTTAACAGAAGCAGTAAAAAAACAATAGCGGGGCTATATACAGGGGGTACCGGTACAGAGTCAATGTGCAGGGGCACAGGTGTCGAGGTAATTGAGGTGATATGTACATGTACAGTGGCTTGCGAAAGTATTCACCCCCCTTGGCAGTTTTCCTATTTTGTTGCCTTACAAGTTGGAATTAAAATCGATTTTTGGGGGGTTTGTATCATTTGATTTACACAACATGCCTACCACTTTGAAGATGCAAAATATATTTTCTTTGGAAACCAACAAGAAATAAGACAAAAAAAACAGAAAACATGAGCATGCATAACTATTCACCCTCCCAAAGTCAATACTTTGCAGAGACACATTTTATAGAGTATGCCTCTATAAGCTTGGCACATCTAGCCACTGGGATTTTTACCCATTCTTCAAGGAAAAACTGCTCCAGCTCCTTCAAGTTGGTTGGGTTCCACTAATGTACAGCAATCTTTAAGTCAAACCACAGATTCTCAATTGTATTGAGGTCTGGGCTTTGACTAGGCCATTCCAAGACATTTAAATGTTTCCCCTTAAACCACTCGAGTGTTGCTTTAGCAGTATGCTTAGGGTCATTGTCCTGCTGGAAGGTGAACCTCCGTCCCAGTCTCAAATCTCTGGAAGACTGAAACAGGCTTCCCTCAAGAATTTCCCTGCATTTAGCACAATCCGTCATTCCTTCAATTCTGACCAGTTTCCCAGGCCTTGCTGATGAAAAACAAGCTCAACTTTAGTCTCATCTGACCAGAGTTCCTTCTTCCATGTCTGGGGAGTCTCCCACATGCATTTTGGCAAACACCAAACATGTTTGCTTATTTTTTTCTGGACACTCTTCTGTAAAGCCCTGCTCTATGGAGTGTACGGCTTAAAGTGGTCCTATGGACAGATACTCCAATCTCCGCTGTGGATCTTTACAGCTCCTTAAGGGTTATATTTGGTCTCTTTGTTGCCTCTCTGATTAATGCCCTCCTTGCCTGGTTCGTGAGTTTTGGTGGGCGGCCCTATCTTGGCAGGTTTGTTGTGGTGCCATATTCTTTCAATTTTTTATAATGGATTTAATGGTGCTCCGTGGGATGTTCAAAGTTTCAGATCTTTTTTTATAACCCAACCCCGATCTGTACTTCTCCACAACTTTGTCCCTGACCTGTTTGGAGAGCTCCTTGGTCTTCATAGTGTCGCTTGCTTGGTGGTGCCACTTGCTTAGTGGTGTTGCAGACTCTGGGGCCTTTCAGAACAGGTGTATATATACTGAGATTATGTGACACTTAGATTGCACACAGGTGGACTTTATTTAACTAATTATGTGACTTCTGAAGGTAATTGGTTGCGCCAAATCTTATTTAGGTGCTTCATAGCAAAGGGGGTGAATACATATGCACCCACCACTTTTCCATTTTGTATTTTTTTAATTTTTTTTTCATTTCACTTCACCAGTTTGGACTATTTTGTGTATGTCCATTATATGAAATCCAAATAAAAATCGATTTAAATTACAGGTTGGGATGAATACTTTTGCAAGGCACTGTAGGTAAAGTTATAAAAGTGACTATGCATAGATAATAACGGAGAGTAGCAGCAGCGAGAACAGTAGGGGGCAATGCAAATACTCTGGGTAGCCATTTTATTAGCTGTTCAGGAGTCTTATGGCTTGGGGGCAGAAACTGTTTAGAAGCCTCTTGGACCTAGACTTGGCGCTCCGGTACCGCTTGCCGTGCGGTAGCAGAGAGAACAGTCTATGACTGGGGTGGCTGGAGTCTTTGACAATTTTTAGGGCCTTCCTCTGACACCGCCTGGTATAGAGTTCCTGGATGGCAGGAAGCTTGGCCCCGGTGATGTACTGGGCCGTATGCACTACCCTCTGTACTACCTCAATTACCTGGACTAACCTGTACCCCCGCACACTGACTCAGTACCGGTACCCCCTGTATATAGCCTCGTTATTGTTGTTTTATTGTTGCTATTTTCTTTTTTACTTTAGTTCATTAAGTAAATATTTTTCTTAACTCTTATTTTTCTTAAAACTGCATTGTTGGTCATGTGAAGTTGCTTGTGAAGCTTCCTCCATCTCTCTCTTCCTCTCTCCCTCTTTCTCTCCCTCCCTCTCTCTCTCCCTCCTCGGGCTATAGGCCTGAAGGCGCTTTTCTTTGAGAAGAGCAGGAATGCTGCAGAGCTGAGCAGAACCGAGCAGAGCATGGTTAGAAAGCACAGACACCCCCAGGTCCGTTTCTGTCATTCTACGTTGAGGTTAGACAAGCTGTAGGCTCATCTCTTCCCCTTCCCAGATGCCAAAGACAGCTCTTAGCTCTTAGCGCTAACAAGCTATGGCTTTTGTCCAATGGCAACACACATTATTGTTGGCCCCAAAAACATTTACCCTCGCTCTCTTGAAACTCACTGGTTGACAATGAAAAGAGCACAGCGAGGGCAGCTCTGACTAGGTACAACACATAGGATTAAATAGCTGGCACAGACTCCTGAGGTAACTCATCAAGAACAGCCGTCACATTGTAAAGAATATCCCCTGCGAGATGTTGTTATGTTGTAATCACAGTCTCATATCCTGTCACAGGATCCAGTTTAACCTGGTTGTTTCAGTGTAAAAGCACAACCATGTGTCTGTCTGGGAACAACATGCTATCTGCAAAAGCTGCAGCTTAACTAAACAGCTTGCCCTAACTGTAAAGACGCCATTCAATGCTCAACCTACCGGTGGAGGCTGCTGATGGGAGGAGGGCTCATAATAATGGCTGGAAAGGAGTAAATGGAATGACATCAAAAACATGGAAACCATGTGTTTGATGTATTTGTTACCATTCCACCTATTCCGCCCAAGCCATTACCACGAGCCCGACCTCCCCAATTAAGGTGCCGCCAACCTCCTGTGGAACCTATTATAGTCAGAACGTGGTCCAGAAGACCACATAGGACCTGGTCATTCCAATAAAGAACATTACATCAAGATAGCGACAGGCCAACCAATTAATCTATCACTACCAATATGAATGAAAGCTTGCATGATGGGTAATAAGTGGGATGTATATTTGAAGTGAAATATTGATACAGTTCAGATCAGTGGGGAGGAGAGTGTCAGGAAGAATCCTAAACTCTACGTGAATAATAATGAACCCTCTCCTCTCCTGTCTGTGCCTGGAGACTCTATTAGCCACTACTCTGAGTGCCATGAAGCACACACACACTAATTAACTAAGTTTCCCAAACGAACCACTGCGCAGGAATAAGTGCATCTGGGAGCCTGTTCAAAGCAGGGACGGCACAACGGTGGCAGGCGTGCCAGCCAACCAGCCAAACGGGAATGCAAATGGACCGGATGCGCGTTTGCCAAAAGCCATCATGCAGAAAGAGAGAGAAAGGAGTGTGTGTGTGTGTTCAGCATTAGGATTGGTAAAGGCACATTGCCAAATTCACAGCACAAGGTGTTGGTCCATAGCCAAATCCCCAGACAGACAGACAGACAGAGAGAGACAGACAGACAGGGACAGAGAGAGACAGGTGGGGGTGTTAGTCCCTCAATGTAATACAATATTTGACCTTTCAGTCTGAGTGTAGGTGAGGTTCGTGACTGTAAGTGCAGCAGGGGGATTGGGCCAATAATGAGCAGGATCAATGCAGCACCACTGAATTCTATTCTCTGGGAAACAGAGGATCGATGAGAGTTATAAAACATGACAGCACATGCATAATCCCCAGGAGCAGACACATAGCAGGCTGCTGCGGTGGCCAGGGGGACAGGGACCACTGAAGACACAGCCTAAGGGACCACTGTTGCAGGACTGGACTGGCCGGCACAGCCCACGGGACCAAAACAACCACAATGATGATGACGATCTGCTGATTTATGACTGCAATGCTCTTTTCACCGCTGCTGCCAATGTTTGAACAATGGTGAACAAAGAGAGAGCAGTATAGGGTAGAGGTACAGCTCTGCAGGACCCTTCTGCTACAGGACAGGTCATACACAGCCTAGGGGACCATAGGCTACTACTGCTGTAAAGGACTGGAGACAAAGCCATGGGGACAGCTCTGCTCTCAAAATAAAACAGCCTAAATGACGAGCGCCTCCTGCTTACTGACTGCAAAGGTCTTTTCAATGACTGCTGTCAATGTTGGCCAGAAGTTTGAACTATGGAGAAAACAGGGAGAGCAATATGGACATCATCACTGTACAAGCTGGCCGGTTGACTTAAAGGTCAAGGCCTTAGAATCTGAAGAAATGTCAAAGTGTTTATGAGGGACTGATGCCAAGTGGACAGATTGGCATCACTGTCGGATTGACTCCCCAGCTATGTGCCAGACTAGGACTGGCAGTTCTCTGAGAGAGCAAAGAGGTGTGGGAGGTCTAGATCTCTAAGATCTTATCTCTTAGAACATTCTCACCATGGAGGCCACGGTGCAAGGGCAAGGTGATGCCACAAAGATGGCATGGGAAGACCAACTGGCATGTCCGTCTGTCTCTCGGCTCTGTTTTGTTGACTAGACATCAAGTCATGTTTGATATTGTTTAGACAGGTGCCAGGTTATAAAGGTGGACCATCAAAGATGGTGTGTTGTTGTTGGATTGGCCTATTTCTTCAGATGCCAACGCTTCTTCACCTCTTAGAGCAGTAAAAACACTGAGCTTCTGTACCGGGAGTTGCTACAGGAGGATGACTTGAGAGAGCTGCAGAACATGGTAGCATACTCCAGGGCATCAGTCCCACTACCCACTGTCGGCTTTATAAGCACTACCTACCATTCTCCTCCCTGAGGCAGAGTAAGATGATAAGCCGTCTCAGTGTAATTTAACAGCATATCATGAGCTGGGTGTATTTCCACTGAATTAGCTTTATTCTCAAAGCTGTGATCATCAGCTAAATGTAAAAGGCAAAAACGTAGCTACCGCTGTCTTAGAATTAAACTAAAAATGTTCATTATGACCATACAGAGGACATTCAATTTAAAAAGTACTTCAAGGATTTCAGATACTATCCTCCTGGGGTTGCTTGGCTGAGCTGCTAAAAGGGAGTTACAATGAGATACAGAAGATGTTCTTTACTCCAAAGAAGGCAGCAGGCAGGGTTGATCATTTATGCAGGTCTGGAGTTGAATTATTAGGTCTGCATCCCAAATGGCACCATATAGTGCACTACTTTTGACCAGACCCAAATAGGCCCTGCTCAAAAGTAGTGCACTATAAAGGGAATAGGGTGCCATTTGTGACACAGTCTAGGCCAGGGTAGAGTTCCCTGAAGCTGTTTGATAAGCTTTTGATCTTGTCCACTTCTAATATATTTCCTTCACGCCTATGGGCCTGTAGTGCACAATGTAGGAAATAGGGTGCCATTTGGGACAACAGAGAAGAAGAGAGAACCAATATCCAGATCAAGTGTGATGTGTCAAACTGCAATACTCTGTCTACAGAAATTGACACATCTTGACTGTGGTGTTATGTACTGTATGTGGGCACACTGGGTAGTTCAAAGCTTACAAAGCTTTCACTTGCTTTGGGACAGTAAAGCTTTATTGAACTGAACAAAACTGGTTTTACAATTCAGAACAGTATTTTCCCTTCAAAAGGAAGCAGGAGAAATGCCATTAGGAATGTCAAGTGTCATGATCATACGTTATTCCGATCACCCCCTAAAACACCCCAATAATTTCTCTTCTGTCAAGGGTAGACCTGGTGGGCTTATACCCAGCAGAGAGGCCCCCTATATGGAAATAGGGCTGGGCACACTCCCATCTGAAGGTCCATTGAAATCAATGTGTTAGGGTGGGCACTGGACTGGGAACACTCCCATCTGTGTGTCCATTGAAATGCATGTGATGTGTGTAGACGGACAGACTGCAGAGAGCGGTAATGATCATTCCTATCCAAACAGCCGCAGGCGGGCAGAGGACCATTCACACCATGCAGAGCATTTAGATCCTCACCCATTGAGAGAAGAGAGATGGAGGAAGGGGGGATCATAGATGAAACACAACTTTCTCCCTTAGAGGAGAGAGGGAGGAGTAGGGAGGAAGAGAAGGAAGAGTGGGTGTAAAGGAATCCCTTTTCTAGATAGAAAGTGATGGTTCCGTGATGCCATGGTTCCGTAGTTCCATGGCCAGGAGGAGAACCCCACAATGGCTGCCCAGTCCCAGCCTGCCTCCACCTACAGAGGGCTGAGTATGGTAAGTGTGATTTCACCATATGGTGTTGACTAATGAGGACAAGCCCAGGTACTGGGGATATCAGTATTCCTCACCCCACTTCCTCTCCTGGCAGGAAGACCACTGCTCACCCATCTACTCATCTATAATTCACAGCCTGGTTCTGGCTCACTTTGTAAAGAAAGTATATGTCCCATATGTCACCCTGTTCCCTTATTTAGTGCACTACTTTTGACCAGAGTCGTATTGGCTCTAGTCAAACGTACTGCACCACATAGGGAATAGGGTGACATTTGGAACTCATTCACTCTTTGTAAGAAAATCTCCTTGAATCAGCCAGCCAGGCTTGGAGGTTAGTAGCCATTTTGTGGAAGACTGAGTGTGTGTGTGTCTGTGTGTGTGTGTGTGTGTGTGTGTGTGTGTGTGTGTGTGTGTGTGTGTGTGTGTGTGTGTGTGTGTGTGTGTGTGTGTGTGTGTGTGTGCATCTGTGAGTGCATGTGAGCGTGTCCAGGCTGACTAGCCGTGTTACTGTGTCTGTCAAAGCTCAGGAGATACTCAAGGTATTAGAACCAGGAGTCTGGAGCATCTCTTCTCTTACTCTTTTTCTTCTCCTCTCCTCTCCCCCCAGTAGGTGAGTTCATTTCCAGGTGAGAGGGGGTCAGTTCCCTGGCCTCCTCCTTGCCCCCGAGGCCTTTTCTCTCCCTTTCATCTTCAAGTACACCCTGGCATTATCAGCCTCTGCTTGTTAGTACTACCTTTGATTAAAGAAATGTATTCACTGTTGTAGTCATGCTTTTACCTGCTATTTTAACATAATAAAGCAACCTCGCCGACAATTCAACAGCACAACATGGCATTCCAACTATGACACAGATGATGCTGGTTGCTGGAAGTGGCACTAGGGATAGTAAATTGTACTCGTTGGCATCAGGTTCTTAAGAACTCTATGGCTCACAATGAGGATCAAACACACAGAGACTGTCATTCTTATCTCCTGACCCTGTTAATGGTCCTCTCTTGTATATTTCCAACCAAATTAAACTAAATGATCATGTTTCTCCCAAAGCTGTAATGAGAAGCCAATCATGACCCAGGACTTATCTCTTAACCCTGATAAAGAGACAGCCAAAAAGATACTGTGTGAACTTTTCAAACGAACAATCGTAACGAATGCAAGTAGCTCTCCAAATTAAAATGATGTATAGTCAGGGCTCTAAATAAAAAATGTTCATTGGTAGAACTAGTGCTCCCAACTTTAAAAAGTTAGGAGCAAAACATAACATTTAGGAGCACCATATTTATAATTATATTTTTTTATCGATTGAGATACAGCCTGTATGAATTCTAGCTACTTCTGAAACACATATTGTGCCCTAGAAACCAATATGTAAACCTGTAAATACATGTGTTTATTATATTTGTGGAATATGAGGTTTCTACATTATATACTGTAAAAACACTGTTGTCCTATTGAGATTATATTACATAAAAAAATTGTACACTGTCTCTTCAAGAGCGTTAAGTTTGTGATGATGACATGCAAGAGCTCTCTCATTCATTCATTGCTATGATCATTGATCTCCTGAAGAAGCTATCCCTTTTCCTTTCTTTCTGTGCCCCCAAATGTTTGGATATACTGGTAAAGTTACCAGGTTGTTAGCTAGTTACAGTGAGGGAAAAAAGTATTTGATCCCCTGCTGATTTTGTACGTTTGCCTACTGACAAAAAAATGATCAGTCTATCATTTTAATGGTAGGTTTATTTGAACAGTGAGAGACAGAATAACAACAAAAAAAATCCATGAAAACGCATGTGAAAAATGTTATAAATTGATTTGCATTTTAATGAGGGAAATAAGTATTTGACCCCCTCTCAATCAGAAAGATTTCTGGCTCCCAGGTGTCTTTTATACAGGTAACGAGCTGAGATTAGGAGCACACTCTTAAAGGGAGTGCTCCTAATCTCAGCTTGTTACCTGTATAAAAGACACCTGTCCACAAAAGCAATCAATCAATCAGATTCCAAGACCAAAGAGCTCTCCAAGGATGTCAGGGACAAGATTGTAGACCTACACAAGGCTGGAATGCGCTACAAGACCATCGCCAAGCAGCTTGGTGAGAAGGTGACAACAGTTGGTGTGATTATTCGCAAATGGAAGAAACACAAAAGAACTGTGAATCTCCCTCGGCCTGGGGCTCCATGCAAGATCTCACCTCACGCCGTGAAGGACTGAAATCCTGCAGCGCCCGCAAGGTCCCCCTGCTCAAAAAGCACACATATACATGCCCGTCTGACGTTTGCCAATGAACATCTGAATGATTCAGAGGACAACTAGGTGAAAGTGTTGTGGTCAGATGAGACCAAAATGGAGCTCATTGGCATCAACTCAACTCGCCGTGTTTGGAAGAGGAGGAATGCTGCCTATGACCCCAATAACACCATCCCCACCGTCAAACATGGAGGTGGAAACATTATGCTTTGGGGGTGTTTTTCTGCTAAGGGGACAGGACAACTTCACCGCATCAAAGGGACGATGGACGGGGCCATGTACCGTCAAATCTTGGGTGAGAACCTCCTTCCCTCAGCCAGGGCATTGAAAATGGGTCGTGGATGGGTATTCCAGCATGACAATGACCCAAAACACACGGCAAAAGGCAACAAAGGAGTGGCCCAAGAAGAAGCACATTAAGGTCCTGGAGTGGCCTAGCCAGTCTCCAGACCTTAATCCCATAGAAAATCTGTGGAGGGAGCTGAAGGTTCGAGTTGCCAAACGTCAGCCTCGAAACCTTAATGACTTGGAGAAGATCTGCAAAGAGGAGTGGGACAAAATCCCTCCTGAGATGTGTGCAAACCTGGTGGCCAACTACAAGAAATGTCTGACCTCTGTGATTGCCAACAAGGGTTTTGCCACCAAGTACTAAGTCATGTTTTGCAGAGGGTTCAAATACTTATTTCCCTCATTAAAATGCAAATCAATTTATAACATTTTTCACATGCGTTTTTTCTTGATTTTTTTGTTGTTATTCTGTCTCTCACTGTTCAAATAAACCTACCATTAAAATTATAGACTGATCATTTCTTTGTCAGTGGGCAAATGTACAAAATCAGCAGGGGATCAAATACTTTTTTCCCTCACTGTACATACTACCTCAACTAGCCCGACCAACCGGTGCCCCCGCACATTTCCTACCAGGATTATCTGCATTGTGTCCCGCCACCCGCCACCCGCCACCCACCACCCGCCAACCCCTCTTTTACGCCACTGCTACTCTCTGTTGATCATATATGCATACTCACTTTAACCATACCTACATGTACATACTACTTCAGTTAGCCCGACTAACTGGTGCCTGTATATAGCCTCGCTTTACTGTTTTTTATTTCTTTACTTATCTATTGTTCACCTAATACCTATTTTTTA
This sequence comes from Brachymystax lenok tsinlingensis, assembly GCA_030435695.1. Lineage (NCBI taxonomy): Eukaryota > Metazoa > Chordata > Actinopteri > Salmoniformes > Salmonidae > Brachymystax > Brachymystax lenok. Next base: position 24,332,686 of record CM059781.1, read on the forward strand.
CTTAAAAATTACACTGTTGGTTAGGGCCTGTAAGTAAGCATTTCACTGTAACGTCTACACCTGTTGTATTCGGCGCACGTGACAAATAAACTTGGATTTGATTTGATATGTAGAATCATATAGACTGACCTTCATGTCTCAAAGTCTCAAAGTAATCATTTCTCTTTGCTTATTTGAGCTGTTCTTGCCATAATATGGACTTGGTCTTTTACCTTCTGTATACCATTCTTACCCCGTCACAACACAACACAACATTAACTTTTAACAAGGCACACCTGTTAATTGAAATGCATTCCAGGTGACTGCCTCATGAAGCTGCTGGTTGAGAGAATGCCAAGAGTGTGCAAAGCTGTCATCAAGGCAAAGGGTGGCTACTTTGAAGAATCTCAAATATGAAATATATTTTGATTTGTTGAATACTTTTTTGGTTACTACATGATTCCATATGTGTTATTTCATAGTTTTGATGTCTTCACTATTATTCTTCAATGTAGAAAATAGTAAAATAAAGAAAAACCCTTGAATGAGTAGGTGTGTCCAAACTTTTGACTGGTACTGTATGCACGCACACGTTCTGTGTGTCTGCACGTGTGTGTTCGCGTGCCTGGCTAGTCAAGCTGTTTCTTTGGTACTTGAGTTGTGTGCACTCAGGATCTAATGTAGCAGCCACATCACCTCTTGTCTTAGCCCAGTGCTGTCTCTTAACTCTACTACACGTTTGACCAGACCACCACCCACTATTTGACACCCACCAAACAGGAGATTGTTGCTGCTGCGGTGAGTCAGGCAGTCACGCACGTCACACACAAATGCACGCACGCAACCACACACACACACACAAACATACTGCCGTCAGGGGGAGATGCTGACTGTCAGTCGAGGCCGTAGGCAGAGTGATTGGATTCCATTTGTTCCTAAATCTACACTGGAGTGATTGAAACACATGCACAGAAAAGGATGCCACAGGTCAGAGAGACCACACTACTACACAGGCAGACAGGATGAGACGAGGAAGAAAAAGGGGCATTAAGAGGGAGGAATAGAGGGAGAGGAAGGAGAGGAGCGAGGAAAAGTGAGAAAGTGTATCTCTCTCCGTCAGTGTTCTCTTTGTGTCTCTCTCTCTCTCTCTCTCTCTCTCTCTCTCTCTCTCTCTCTCTCACACTCTTTGCAGCTCAGTCTAAGTGACTCTATTTGGCCTTCCGGGCCCTGCTTGATGTTGATGGTGCAGTTACATAAGCTAAGCACCGTGTCAGGAAACAGGTCTGACCTGTAGAGGCGAGGCGTCCGGAGTATGTTGTGGTGTGTTCCTCTTTTTGGTTATGTGTGTGTAGTGTTTTTACAAGGGTGTTGTTATGTACTGTATGTGTGACGTAATGTGTGGTATGTTTGTCTCCTCACAGGCGAGGTGTGTGTCTGTGGTGTTCATGTGTGTGGTTAAAGAGAAATATGTTTTATTGTCACATACACCAGATAGGTGCAGTGAAATGTGTTGTTTTACAGGGAGCAAATTAGGGTTAAGTGCCTTGCTCACATCGACAGATTTTTCACCTTGTCGGCTCGGGTATTCGAACCAGCGACCTTTCGGTTACAGGTCCAACGTTCAAAATGTTAGTCTACCTGCCGCCGGGCATGTGTGTGTATGTGTGTGATGTGTGTGTGTGTGATGTGTTTGTGTGTGGTTTTGTTCTGTGTTTTTCTCAAAATCAGAGTCCTTGCAGCAAAAATCTAACATATCCAAACATCTAGAAATTTGCAGTGCCTCAAAATATATAATGTATAACACATATTTGTATATTTGTCTCCTCAATGCCCCCGTTCTGCAGGTGTAGGACAAGGCCTGTTAACTCTGCTCCACACTGAGCCAATGACAAAGGCTTCATGGCCCGTACATTGAATGGATGAGAGCATGAGAGAGAGGGAAAATGGCCGACCGGCACAATTTTCTGCCAGGCTGCCCCTCACCGCAGCCTCTCACACACTCTTATGGCTTACAGTGTGACATTTTGAGCATATTGAAACCATGCACACGCATGTATGCAGGTAGAAACACACTCAGGCACACACACACAAACACACACACCCTAGTGTCCCACATAGCTGTGTTGTGGAACATCACTAACCCAGCCATTATAATTGCTGCTGGTGTATCAGGCCACAATTATCAAAGCTCTACGCCAGCTTATTCACTCTTTAATTGCCTCATTTAATTTGAACAATGTCAACCTGCTTCAGTTGAAAGCGATTAACTCCCAAGGACGTGTGTGTTACACAGTGTGTTACACGCACCATAGACAAGCCTCCGGGGTGTGGGTGGGTGGGAGGGGGAAGGGTGTGTGTGTGTGTGTGTGTGTGTGTGTGTGTGTGTGTGTGTGTGTGTGTGTGTGTGTGTGTGTGTGTGTGTGTGTGTGTGCGTGTGTGTGTATGACAGTCCTTTCTGGAAACCTGTCTGCTCACTGTGACATGAGCATGAGGCATGAGTGAAATTTAACTACCCTACCCCTATCTCAATAGGACCAATCAGACCATGTGAAGCACGAGTCAAATGAATATGCCTTACCCCTTGCCTTGTACAATAAGACCATTGAGGTGAACTGAAGGTAGAAACCGATCTGCTCAAAGTGAGATGAGTGTGAGACACGGTGAGTAAAACAGCCAGACACGTTGTTAGTGATGCAAACAATGTCATGTGAACTACTTGTGAGTGGAGATGGTTGTCATAGCATTTTACTCCTATACTGTACACACAGCCTGCCTGTATCATGTACTGTTTAACCTAGATGCTCTGCTGTGGTAGAGACAATCCCAAGCTCTCTCTTTGGCTCTGACCTCTGGTTTTGAGTCTCATTGCTGAGTCCTGAGTGCTGATCCAGGATCAGCCCCCCCCTTATTCATTCTGATTTAAAAAGCAAAACTCCTATTCTGAGAGGCTTTGTGAATACAGGCTCTGCTGTGTCCCATTGCTGAGTCTGGTGGTGATTCCTGTCTCATTAAGATTGATGAGGAGAGTCATGGCTGGGTTAGCTGTTAGCAGTCACCAGCCTGCTGCCAAACACGCGCATGCACGCAAGTATACACATACACACGTACACTGAGCCCAATGCTCTGACTGCCATGTAATTATTTCGTAAAATGTATAACCAACAATCTAATTTATGCATTTATTCATCAAGTTATTTAAGGAGGAAATTGAAATGTTTTATACCTGGCATTTGGGTGCCTGGGGCGTGGAGGCTCTGTGTGGTGTGGTGTGGGAGAGGTACTGTTTTAGTTTCACCTTGTTAAGTGCAAAGGAGAAGCGTGGAGTGGGTGAGGAGTATGATGGAGAGGAAAGCCACTTCTGTGTTCCCTGAGTTTGTGGCATATTTGGTCAAATATGTGATGGAGCGTAATGGCTGTACAGTGGATAATTGTACTCAATGCTCTAAAGTGTGATTTTAATTCAATTTGGGAGCACCAGTGCAACCCCAAAACATTTTTTTAAAATTGTTGTGAAGATAAAGATTCGCTGAACTGTTGTTTCACAAGTGCATATTCGTTAGCGTCATGCTTGCACCATTACTACAGCGAAAACTGCTTGTTTCTAGGCCAAACAGTTATGACACATATTACCGGAGCAACATATTCTACATTCATAATCCATTTCGAGGGCCATTCTAAAACTATTCGTGGACCATTAACCATTTGTTTTACACCTTGTTCAGTCATGTTTGTTAACTCATTAGCTACAGTGAGAGAGAAAAATTATTTGATCCCCTCCTGATTTTGTACGTTTGCCCACTGACATAGAAATGATCAGTCTATAATTTATAAATATAATATATAAAACCCTTGTTGGCAATCACAGAGGTCAGACATTTCTTGTAGTTGGCCACCAGGTTTGCACACATCTCAGGAGGGATTTTGTCCCACTCCGCTTTGCAGATCTTCTCCAAGTCATTAAGGTTTCGAGGCTGACGTTTGGCAACTCGAACCTTCAGCTCCCTCCACAGATTTTCTATGGGATTAAGGTCTGGAGACTGGCTAGGCCACTCCAGGACCTTAATGTGCTTCTTCTTGGGCCACTCCTTTGTTGCCTTGGCCGTGTGTTTTGGGCCGTGTGTTTTATTCCAGTCATGCTGGAATACCCATCCACGACCAATTTTCAATGCCCTGGCTGAGGGAAGGAGGTTCTCACCCAAGATTTGACGGTACATGGCCCCGTCCATCGTCCCTTTGATGCGGTGAAGTTGTCCTGTCCCTTAGCAGAAAAACACCCCCAAAGCATAATGTTTCCACCTCCATGTTTGACGGTGGGGATGGTGTTATTGGGGTCATAGGCAGCATTCCTCCTCTTCCAAACACGGCAAGTTGAGTTGATGCCAAAGAGCTCCATTTTGGTCTCATCTGACCACAACACTTTCACCTAGTTGTCCTCTGAATCATTCAGATGTTCATTGGCAAACTTCAGACAGGCATGTGTATGTGCTTTTTTGAGCAGGGGGACCTTGCGGGCGCTGCAGGATTTCAGTCCTTCACGGCGTAGTGTGTTACCAATTGTTTTCTTGGTCCCTGAGATCTTGCAAAGAGCCCCAGGCCGAGGGAGATTGACAGTTCTTTTGTGTTTCTTCCATTTGCGAATAATCACACCAACTGTTGTCACCTTCTCACCAAGCTGCTTGGCGATGGTCTTGTAGCCCATTCCAGCCTTGTGTAGGTCTACAATATTGTCCCTGACATCCTTGGAGAGCTCTTTGGTCTTGGCCATGGTGGAGAGTTTGGAATCTGATTGATTGATTGCTTCTGTGGACAAGTGTCTTTTATACAGGTAACAAACTGAGATTAGGAGCACTCCCTTTAAGAGTGTGCTCCTAATCTCAGCTTGTTACCTGTATAAAAGACACCTGGGAGCCAGAAATCTTTCTGATTGAGAGGGGGTCAAATACTTATTTCCCTCATTAAAATGCAAATCAATTTATAACACTTTTCACATGCGCTTTTCTGGATTTTCTTTAAATTCTGTCTCTCACTGTTCAAATAAACCTACCATTAAAATGATAGACTGATCATTTCTTTGTCAGTGGGCAAACGTACAAAATCAGCAGGGGATCAAATACTTTTTTCCCTCACTGTACATGAATGTATAGTTAAAGTTACTATGCATATATGATAAACAGAGTGTAGCAGCAGCATAAAAGAGGGGTTGGGGGGGACACACACATACAAAATGCAAATAGTCTTTTTTAGGGCCTTCCTCTGACACCGCCTGGTGTAGAGGTCCTGGATGGCAGGCAGCTTAGCCCCAGTGATGTACTGGGCCGTATGCACTACCCTCTGTAGTGCCTTGTGGTCGGAGGCTGAGCAGTTGCCGTACTAGGCAGTGATGCAACCAGTCAAGATGCTCTCGATGTAGCAGCTGTAGAAACTTTTCAGGATCTGAGGACACATGCCAAATCTTTTTAGTTTCCTGAGGGGGAATAGGCTTTGTCGTGCCCTCTTCACGACTGTCTTGGTGTGTTTGGACCATTCTAGTTTGTTGATGACATGGACACCAAGGAACTTGAAGTTCTTAACCTGCTCCACTACAGCCCCGTCGATGAGAATGGGGGCGTGCTCGGTGCTCCTTTTCCTGTAGTCCACAATCATCTCCTTAGTCTTGGTTACGTTTAGGGATAGGTTGTTATTCTGGCACCACCCGGCCAGGTCTCTGACCTCCTCCCTATAGGCTGTCTCGTCGTTGTCGGTGATCAGGCCTACCTCTGTTGTATCTTCTGCAATCTTAATGGTGTTGGAGTCATGCCTGGCCACACAGTCGTGGGTGAACAGGGAGTACAGGAGGGGACTGAGCACGCACCCCTGAGGGGCTCCAGTGTTGAAGATCAGCGTGGCAGATGTGTTGCTACCTACCCTCACCACCTTGGGGCGGCCTGTCAGGAAGTCCAGGATCCAGTTGCAGAGGGAGGAGTTTAGTCCCAGGATCCTTAGCTTAGTGATGCGCTTTGAGGGTACTATGGTGTTGAACGCTGAGCTGTAGTCAATGTATAGCATTCTCACCTAGGTGTTGCTTTTGTCCAGGTGGGAAAGGGCAGTGTGGAGTGCAACAGAGATTGCATCATATGTGGATCTGTTTGGGCTATATGCAAATTGGAGTGGGTCTAGGGTTTCTGGGATATTGGTGTCGATGTGAGCCATTACCAGCCTTTCAAAGTACGTCATGGCTACGGAGGTGAGTGCTACGGGTCTGTAGTTATTTATGCCGGTTGCATTAGTGTTCTTTGGCACAGGGACAATGGTGGTCTGCTTCAAACATGTTGGTATTACAGACTCAATCAGGGACATGTTGAAAATGTCAGTGAAGACACCTGCCAGTTGGTCAGCACATGCCCGGAGCACACGTCCTGGAAATCAGTCTGGCCCTGCGGCCTTGTGAATGTTGACCTGTTTAAAGGTCTTACTCACATCAGCTACGGAGAGCGTGATCACACAGTTGTCCGGGAACAGCTAATGCTCTCATGCATGCCTCAGTGTTGCTAGCCTCGAAGCGAGCATGGAAGTGATTTAGCTCGTCTGGTAGGCTCATGTCACTGGGCAGCTCGCGGCTGTGCTTCCATTTGTAGTCTGTAATAGTTTGCAAGCCCTGCCACATAATACGAGCGTCGGAGCCGGTGTAGTACGATTCAATCTTAGCCCTGTAATGGCGCTTTGCCTGTTTGATGGTTTGTCGGAGGGCATAGCAGTATTTTCTTATAAGCTTCCGGGTTTGAGTCCCGCACCTTGAAAGTGGCAGCTCTACCCTTTAGCTCAGTGCGAATGTTGCCTGTAATCCATGGCTTCTGGTTGGGGTATGTACGTACAGTCACTGTGGGGACGACGTCCTCGATGCACTTATTGATAAAGCCAGTGACTGAAGTGGTGTACTCCTTAATGCAATCGGAAGAATCCTGGAACATGTTCCAGTCTGTGATAGCAAAACAGTCCTGTAGTTTAGCATCTGCTTCACCTGACCACTTTTTTATTGATCTAGTCACTGGTGCTTCCTGCTTTAATTTTTGCTTGTAAGCAGTAATCAGGAGGATAGAAATGTGGTCAGATTTACCAAATGGAGGGCGAGGGAGAGCTTTGTATGCATCTCTGTGTGTGGAGTACAGGTGATCTAGAATTTATTCCCCTCTGGTTGCGCATTTAACATGTTGATAGGGATTAGGTAAAACTGATTTAAGTTTCCCTGCATTAAAGTCTCCGGCCACTAGGAGCGCTGGCTCAATGGTGGTCTGGTGAGCGGTTTCCTCTTTGCTTATTTCCTTACACAGCTGACTGAGTGCAGCCTTAGTGCCAGCATCCGTCTGTGGTGGTAAATAAACAGCCATGAAAAGTATAGATGAAATCTCTCTTGGCAAATAGTGTCTACAGTTTATCATAAGATATTCAGGCGAGCAAAATCTAGAGACTTCCTTAGATTTCATGCACCAGCTGTTGTTTACCAATATGCACAGACCCTTACCGGAGTGTGCTGTTCTATCTAGCTGGTGCAGCGTATATCCTGAATATCCATGTCATCATTCAGCCACGATTCCTGAAACATATATATTTCAGATTTTGATGTCCCGTTGGTAGGATATTCGTGATCGTACCTCGTCTAATTTATTGTCCAATGATTATACGTTGGTGAGTAATATTGACGTAACGGCAGTATTCCCAATTGCCTTATGCGGATCCCTACGAGGCACCCCGCACTGTGTCCTCTGTACCTGCGTCTCTTTCTCTTGCCAATAACTGGGATGTTGGCCTTGTCGGGTGTTAGCAGCATGTCCCGTGCGTCCTGCTTTTTGAAGAAAAAATCTTTGTCTAATCTGAGGTGAGTGATCGCTGTCCTGATATCCAGAAGCACAAAATAAGTTACAAAAACCGTGGATAAAAACACAAAATAGCACAATTTGTTAGGAGCCCGTAAAACTGCTGCCATTTCTTCCGGCACCATTTTATATGTGTTATTTCCTAGTTCTGATGCCTTCACTGTTATTTTACAATGTAGAAATCAGTAAAAACAAAGAAAAACCCTTGAAAGAGTAGGTGTGTCCAAACTTTTGACTGGTACTGTATATACGTACACACACCAACACACACTCCTCTCATCTTCCCATCGCTTCAATCCCAGCCTAGCCCAATGCAGCCCAGCCCAGCCTAGCCCAATGCAGCCCAGCCCAGCATAGCCCAATGCAGCCCAGCCCAGCCTAGCCCAATGCAGCCCAGCCCAGCCTAGCCCAATGCAGCCCAGCCCAGCCTAGCCTAGCCCAATGCAGCCCAGCCCAGCATAGCCCAATGCAGCCCAGCCCAGCCCAATGCAGCCCAGCCTAGCCCAATGCAGCCCAGTCCAGCCCAATGCAGCCCAGCTGAGAAGTCTTGTAAACTAGATAGATGGGGAGGGGAGAAGGTCCTGTTCCATACTATATCAGAGGTGAAACACTATTACTGTCACAGCTAAAACAGGAGGAGGAGGACAGTGGCAGGCCAAGGAGGGGGTCTCATCATCATAAAGAGGGGCAGGAAAGAGAGAGAGAGAGAGAGAGAGAGAGAGAGAGAGAGATGGAAAGAGAGGAGAGGACAGAAAGGTAGAGTGAGAGAGAGAGAGACCCCGCTGGAGGCTGCTGGCTTCAATGTGACCCCCATTAGAAGCTCTTCGGGCAGTCAAGTATGAAATGATGACTAGGGCTGACTAGCTGGCAGTATATGGAATATAGCCTGGCATGGGTCTCGACACCCTCTCTCTCTGTCCACCCTGGCTGCTGACAGAACAGAGCCTGCTGCTGCAGGCCTCTGGAGAGACACCGACTACCCATCGACACTGTGTGTCGTATCATGCGGTGTGTGTGTCCTACCGTGTGTGTGTGTGTGTGTGACGTACCGTCGCAGCACGTAGCAGAGGCCTAATGGAGAGTAATGAGCAGTGACTCCCAGCATGCTGCTGTATCCTCAGGCTCCCCTCATCTCCTCATCAATCCCCCTCTCTCCCCTTCTATTCTCCTATCATCTGCTCTTCTCTTCCCTGTTCTCCTCCCTTCCTGCCCCGTCCTCTTCTCTCCTGTCTGATGCTTTTCTATAACCACTCTAATCTTTTCCAATAGCCCTCTCTCTCCTTCTCTTCTTTTCTATCTTTTCTCCTCCCTTCTCTCTCCTCTCTTTCTCCCCTCCTCTGCTTTTAGTCAGTCTGACACTTCTCTATACCACCTCTCCTCCTCTCCCCTCCCCAATGATCCGACATCCACTGTGTCTAAATCTGGGCGTGTTCGCTTAACGACGCCACAAATCCGTCATGGGACATAGGGTTTCTATAAGAGAAGTGCTTTGGTATGTATGTGAGAGCATGTTGCTAATGTGCATAAGGACCTTGGAGAAAGCATGCTGCATTCACCTCACAGATACACCTAGATCCTCTAGGTGACAAGGTATAGAGGAGCAGACCTGGGTTCAAGTACTATTTGAAATATTTCAAATACATTGAGCGTTTGCTTTAACCTGCCTGCAGTGCCAGATGGGCAGGGCTTCAGGACTTTTCTATTGGTCCATTAAGCCAGGTAAGCTCAATCAAGCCAGCTAAAGAATTGTAATTGATTTTAAATAGTACATGAACCCAGGTCTGGAGACGAGGGTGAGAGGTTTATGGTTGAGGGTCCAGTAACTCTGGAAGGAGAATAACATTATAGGCAGCTAGCATTAGTAATTTGCCCTGTTCAGTATATCAGCAGTCATTGATTTACTAGAGCATGCTACTAGAGTTATGAGGAGCTATAATCACAAACCTGCTGCTGCGCCTGCCTGGTCTGAAACACACTAGGTAAATAAATAATCTAACACACACACAATACTTAATGAAATAGAACTATTACTGTAATGCATTCTTGTTCTATGCTTGGTTCTACTTTGGCTCCTACAAGGGAATACAAATGACATCCACCAATGTATTGTACACAATTATTCTGCCTTCTGTGCAGCTGATGAATGAACCGATGTCTCCTCAGCTTAACAAGAGTTCCACCAGGTGCAGTTGTGTTGTATAGTAATAAGAGGTGGTGTCATATTACACAGATAAGAACAAGATAAAACGACTGAACACACAAGCCTCAGCTCTTATCAGGGTGGGAGAGGAGAAAGAGATATGGAGAGAGAGAGAGAGAGAGAGAGAGAGAGAGAGAGAGAGAGAGAGAGATAGGGAGAAACAATGAAAGTGGGTGAATGGAGAGAGAGAGATAGAGAGAGAGATGGAGAGGGAGCAATAGGGAGAAACAATGAGTGGGTGAATGGAGAGAGAGATAGATAGAGAGATAGAGAGAGTGGGGGGTCCCAGAGAGAGAGAGGCAGAAAGGAGGTAGAGTGAGGTTGAGCCTCTTTGCAGGCCCGGTGAGGTGTGACCAGAGAAATGCTGAGAGGCACAAAGTCTTTACAGTAACTAACAACTGTAGTCAATAGGATGTCTCCCATTCCCCAACCGAATCACCCATTCTCTTTTACACATCCTGTCTCATCTCCCTTCTTCTACTCTCTGCTCCCTCCTCTTCTCTCCTCTTTCTCTCTCCTCTCAACTTTCTCTCTGCTCTCTCCTCTCCTCTTTCTCTCTGCTCTCTTCTCTCCTCATTCTCTCTGCTCTCTTCTCTCTATCCCCCACATATATTCACTTCAGCTCAAGGGAAAAGAAAGTAACTTCATTGACAAAAAATATCTGAGTTTTAGAGAGGGGGTAGGAAGAAAGGTGCAGAGAGGGAGAGGGGTTAGCCTATGCACTGTTCCAGTGTGTGTGGAGTGGCCAGGTTTGTGTCAGGTTTGTCAAGGCCAGCGTGGGTGCAGTCCTCGTCCCCTGTCACCCCTGGGGGAGGGTAGTGGTGGGCATTCCAGTGAATCATGACTGGAGATGCTCTCTCCACCACAAGGTCAAGAACCGGACAAACATAATTCAAGATAGCAGCAATTCAAGACAGCAGTGCAATATCTTATCACAATATTATCTCTAGAAAGCACATCATACAGTACCACCAACCAAACCTAGGTTATTAATAGACTAAGAAATCAACCAGCAATTGTGTTATATTGACTCTAAATGCTTTGACCCTATAGACCAGTGTTTAATTGCTGAAATACCGCCTGAATACAATAAAACAAGTCTTTGATCCTATTATAAGAGTACACATAGATATCAAAACTCTATTATAAGAGAACACATAGCTATCAATACTATATTATAAGAGTACAAATATATATCAATGATCAATTATAGGAGTACACATATACATCAATACTCTATTATTAGAGTACAAATAGATATCAATACTCTATAAGATTACACATAGATCTCAATACTCTATTATAAGAGTACACATAGATATCAAAACTCTATTATAAGAGTACACATAGCTATCAATACTATATTATAAGAGTACAAATAGATATCAATGACCAATTATAAGAGTACACATATACATCAATACTCTATTATTAGAGTACAAATAGATATCAATACTATATTATAAGATTACACATAGATATCAATACTCTATTATAAGAGTACACATATATATCAAAACTCTATTATAAGAGTACACATAGTTATCAATACTCTGTTATAAGAGTACACATATATATCAATACTCTATAATAAGAGTACACATAGATATCAATACTCTATTATAAGAGTACACATAGATATCAATACTCTATTATAAGAGTACACATAGATATCAATACTCTATTATAAGAGTACACATAGATATCAACACTGAAGTAAATGTAGTAAAGGAGGAGAATTTAGAGGGAAATATTAACACAACAATATGTTGCTGAAATATGATTCAAGTGAAATCACAGTTCTCACACATGTACAGTACACTTGCACAATCTTCACACGCACACACACGCACACACACACACACACGCACGCACACACGCACCCACACACATACACACACACACAGTGTACACACACTTATTGTATACTCGTTCAAATCAATCCCAAATCAAGATGTTTATATAATTCATTATTTAGTGGACCTGCTGCTTATTAGTGAGGAGAAAAGCTTCAGAAAGACACTAGTGTGCTCCCCTGCCACAAAACCTCTACTGCTCTCTTAGTGTCCACTGGCCACTTAATGTACATGCAAAACACAGAGAAAACCAAGAGTGCGAATGGGCCCTGGTCAAAAGTAGTGCACCATTAAGGGGATAGTGTGCCATCTGGAACACAGCCCAAGAGGAGCGCCTACAACTCTGAGACTGACAGTGGAACAGAGCCTGACGAGGAGCTAATGCGGAACAATGTAACAATGATGTAGTTAAACAGAAAAAAACGAAAACCCAATGGGTTCTCTCTCTGAACAATCACACGTTTGGCTTCAAAGCTGTCAAACTACAGAGAGCATGTTGTTCTGTTTGTGTAGTGTGGGTCCATCATCCCTAAGATCCCACATCCCTTGTTTGACTCAAACCTGGCTGTGAATATACAGTTGAAGTCGGAAGTTTACATACACCTTAGCCAAATACATTTAAACTCTGTTTTTCACAATTTCTGACATTTAATCCTAGTAAACATTCCCTGTCTTAGGTCAGTTAGGATTACCACTTCATTTTAAGAATGTGAAATGTCAGAATAATAGTAGAGAGAATGATTTATTTCAGCTTTTATTTCTTTCATCACATTCCCAGTGGGTCAAAAGTTTACATACACTCAATTCGTATTTGGTAGCATTGCCTTTAAATTGTTAACTTGGGACAAATGTTTCGGGTAGCCTTCCACAAGCTTCCCACAATAAGTTGGGTGAATTTTGGCCCAATCCTCCTGACAGAGCTGGTGTAACTGAGTCAGGTTTGTCGGCCTCCTTGCTCGCACACGCTTTTTCAGTTCTGCCCACAAATTTTCTGTAGGATTGTGGTCAGGGCTTTGTGATGGCCACTTCAATACCTTGACTACATTGTCCATAAGCCATTTTGCAACAACTTTGGAAGTATGCTTGGGGTCATTGTCCATTTGGGTGACTCATGTAACTTCCTGACTGATGTCTTGAGATGTTGCTTCAATATATCCACATAATTTAATTTTCTCGGCTTGCAAGCCTCCCACTTTATCCTCCAAACATAACGATGGTCATTAGGGCCAAATAGTTCTATTTTTGTTTCATCAGACCAGAGGACATTTCTCCGAAAGGTACGATCTTTGTCCCCATGTGCAGTTGCAAACCGTAGTCTGGCTATTTTTATGGCGGTTTTGGAGCAGTGGCTTCTTCCTTGCAGAGCGGCCATTCAGGTTACGTCGATATAGGACTTGTTTTACTGTGGATATAGATACTTTTGTACCTGTTTCCTCCAGAATCTTCACAAGGTCGTTTGCTGTTGTTCTGGGATTGATTTGCACTTTTCGCACCAAAGTACGTTCATCTCTAGGAGACAGAACGCGTCTCCTTCCTGAGCGGTATGACGGCTGCGTGGTCCCATGGTGTTTATACTTGCATACAAATTGTTTGTACAGATGAATTTGTTACCTTCAGGCGTTTGGAAATTGCTCCCAAGGATGAAACAGACATGTGGAGGTCAACATTATTTTTCTTTTGGCTGATTTCCTTTGATTTTCCCATGATGTCAAGCAAAGAGGCACTGAGTTTGAAGGTAGGCCTTGAAATACATCCACAGGTACACCTCCAATTGACTCAAATTATGTCAATTAGCCTATCAGAAGCTTCTAAAGCCATGACATCATTTTCTGGAATTTTCCAAGCTGTTTAAAGGCACAGTCAACTTAGTGTATGTAAACTTCTGAATTGTGATACAGTGAATTATAAGTGAAATAATTTGTCTGGAAACAATTGTTGGAAAAATTACTTGTGTCATGCAGAAAGTAGATGTCCTAACCGACTTGCCAAAACTATAGTTTGTTAAAAATAAATTTGTGGAGTGGTAGAAAAAAGAGTTTTAATGACTCCAACCTGTATGTAAACTTCCGACTTCAATTGTAAAGCCTACAGTAACACATGGTATAGCATATAACACACCTTATTATAGCAAGAAATGTTACTATACAGGGTGGCTAAGACAATATAAATATAATAATGTATTATATTTTAATAGATAACATTTATATAGTAGACAGCTCAACATCTCAGGAGCTCAGAGAGCTTGACAAAGGCCTATTTTTACTAGGATCTCTTTTACTAGACCTGAACAGCTGAGAGAAAGAAGATTAAAGAAGGTGGCATCTTTTAACCATATAGTACTGTAACCATAGAGAACACATGGGGGAATCAGTTTCGTCATCAGACAGGCATTCCAAGCAGTTGGCTGAGTGACACAAAGAGTGTGGCATGGATGACAGAGGTTGAGTCAACACACACACCCTTCCCCGACCCTGTCTGCGCGTTTGGCATGGCATTCCACCACACACACACACACACACACACACACACACACACACACACACACACACACACACACACACACACACACACACACACACACACACACACACACACACACACACACACACACACACAGTGGACAACAGGTGGAGGAGAATTTCCCAGGTGCACATTCCAAACGGTCAGCCGCCAGGCGACAGGCCACATTCTTAAAGGGCCGTAGGAGATGGTCGGACACAACTGTCTGTCCTTCCCTTAGTCTCTTATTTACAAGGCCAGACCATTACAGGGGGAATACACCAACTCTCTAGGGACCTTACACCCCGCCTCCACACACACACACACACCCTGAGACAGGCTCCAAATGGAATGACCTTCACTTTGTCTCTATGACGCCTTTGTTTTGTTTTTCTGACTTGTGAATGGTAGGGTCAGATAATACAATAGTATACTACTTAGAATGAACCAATTTATTCTTAGTGTAGCAATGCAACAGGGCTTGCTTTCTAAGTGGTTTGATAGTATGGATATTGGAACTAGGGTTCCCTTTCCTTCCCAAAAGAACAGCCCATATGTCTCCTCCTGTTCTGTTTTGATAGATCAGCCGCAGTGTTCTCTGTGTACACAGGAAACGGGCTAGATAAGTTGAAAAGTGGAAAGTGTCTCAGATATGAATCAAGGTGAAAGTTTTTAATTAGTTTGTCTTTTATCTCTAGCCGCATGATGAGTGATGATGTGCGTCTCAATTGGCATCCCAGTCCCTATATAGATCCCTACTTTTGACCAGAGCTCTATGGACCCTGGTCAAAGGTAGTGCACTATATACCGAATAGGGTGCCATTTGGGACTCAAAACAAAGAGAGAAGCAGGCAGGCGGTTCAGTCAGTCGTGAAGGTTAACAGGGATTGAGAACCAGATAGATAGATACAATTTACCTAAAATGGACATTCATGATCATTAGGAACTTCCTCGAATGAGCATCAATAATACAAATCATTAGTATGATTAACACAAGCAGAAAGATTGCCCATTCATTGTCTCACCAGAAAAAGCCAGTTAGGCTAAACGCTTAAACGCTTAAGAACAACAACTGATGGGGATTGCAAATAATGTCTGTCTGTCTCGAGGGAGAGGGGGAAAGGTTAACGACTAAAGGTACATCTACTTATCTAAGTAGAACGAATGGTGGCACTGATCCACTAAAAGTGGAGATATTTACTGTAAGACAGGGCTAAAGGTTAGGGTCAAATCAAGGGTGAGATGGTATGGGAGGAATAAAATAGGCTTGTTTTAAAAGCTTGAGACTTTTATGAAGAAGGAATAAAAAATGAAGAACAAGAACAAGAAAAAGAAGTGATCTTTCATATCCCCACTAGTCTGAGAGAAAATGTGTTTGTATGAGGCAGTCCCTTTATGCTTGTACATAATATTACAACAAATCTACAGTAGCTGGAAACAAGCACAAATAAAACAACATCTGAAAAACTGTCCTGTCTTCAGGGACCAAAATGTGTATTTTATGATACAAACTGCGGTCATAAACAAGATTTTATGTAATGCACTCTCAGGTTTGTTGCTTTTCACAAGAGGACGACCACAAAGACAATCTGATATAAACAGGAATAAAACAAAATCCTTGAGAAGGACAATGGTTGTAGAGTACAGCTGGATAAAATAAAACACTACATTCCAGAGAGAGAGAGAGAGAGAGAGAGAGAGAGAGAGAGAGAGAGAGAGAGAGAGAGAGAGAGAGAGAGAGAGAGAGAGAGAGAGAGCAATATAGATATAGATAGAGAAAAAGTGAAAACTACAGTACAAGTAACCCCAATAGACTTGCACTTATCATTGATTCAGTCATAGCAATACAGTGTTGTGTAGAGTAAAACACACACATGATAATTCCGTTTACCTCTGCTGTAACACAGTAGATGAGTATTGATCTCTGCAGCTGTGTGTGTCTGTCTGTCATTGCCCTCCATTATGCCAGGTGTTGTTACTGTGTACAACAGAACAGGTGTGTGCGTGTCTGTATGTCTCCTGGAGTCTTATAGAACCCAGTAGCGTTGGTGTGTGTGCGTCTGTGTGTGTGTTTGTGTGAGCAGAGTTAGACAGCTGTTACAGATCAGATAAGAGACCAGTTCACAACTGATAGTGACAGAGACGTATTCATCACTAACCATTAACCAGCTTCTAGAGGCGTGTGTATGTGTATGTCATGTTGAGCAACGCTGCAATTTTACCGGATGAGATGTCCTCTCGGCCATAGCCACTGATAAGCCTGTTATTATGGCACAATTATCTACTGGAACTTCCAGCAGACACACACACATTCCGTTCTTCTATCCTCGTGGGGACCTAACATTTATTTCCATTAAAAATTCTATTTTACCTAACCCCTAACCCTAAACTTAACCTTTACCCTTATCATAAACCTAACCTTAATCCTAACCCTAACCTTAACCTGTAACACTAACACTAACACTAACCCAAACCCAAACCCTAACCCTAACCCTAACTCTAACCCTAAACCTAACCACTAAGCTTAAATTAGCCTTTGTCCTCATGGGGACGTGGGAAATGTCCCCACAAGGGGAGAATTATCCTTGTGAGGACTTTGGGGGATTTTAGGTTCCCACAAGGATAGAAGAACCAACCAACCCACAGACACACACACAGAGAGAGAGGGGAGAGAACAGCAGCGTAAGCTGACTGGTGCACTGAAAACACCCTGCTGAGAGCAGGCTGAAGTGACAAGCAAGAAAATAACACAAGAAAGATACAAATAATAATATGCCTGATATATTGTGCGGCTGCCATGACTGCATTGAAGATCATTGCCACGTTGAATGACAACCACACATAAAATAGTTGTTGTCACATGTGCTCCCTCTCCGGGCCTCTTGGTCACCAGGCTGCTCGTTATGGCGCACGCCTGTCAACATCGTTACGCACACCTGCGCGTCATCAGACTCACCTGGACTCCATTACTTCCCTGATTACCTTCCCTATATATGTCACTCCCTTTGTTTCCTTCCCCAGGTGTTATTGTTTCTGTTCCTGTGTCATGTCTGTGTGTTGTTCGTGTTTATTATTTTGTATTATGTTGTGTTCATTTATTAAACACTCACTCCCTGAACTTGCTTCCTGATTCAGTGCACATTGTTACAGTTGTACTGGACAGGACAATGGTTATAGATATTTTTTCACTACACCACATACATTTACATTTTAGTCATTTAGCAGATGCTCTTATCCACGACTTTCACCACCACATGGTTCTGTTGATAACATAGAACGATATATTCCAGTGGTGGTTGGTGCCATTTAAGATGAAGGAGGACAATAATTGTTTTTATGAGCATGGCCTTATTTCTATTACTGCTTACTGTATTGGATGACTGTCATTCATATTTCATTCATCCAGCTCAATGTAAAATCGATAGGTTTAAGCTCCAACATGATACTAGAATTTTCCCTATACCCATCATGAGGTTGCTACAACCTAGCCTATGAATAAAAGTTCACAACGTACACTAAATGCACAGGTCAAGAGAAATCTGAGTAATCAAGGTGACAGACCGCCTTGCACAATTTTGCCTGCGTCTAGCTAATCTAGGGTGTAAACATAATAACCGTCTTGTGGTGGAGATGGAAGGGCTTTCCCCCAAAACCTTCCCACTTAACTCATTCCTGTATGTTAGTTTCAGCCTGCACCATTTATGTTCAAGGTCAATTTGACCAGTACATCAAGATCATAAATATTTTATTAATTATTTTTTTATTTTATTTCACCTTCATTTAACCAGGTAGGCCAGTTTAGAACAAGTTCTCATTTACAACTGCAACGTGGCCAAGATAAAGCAAAGCAGTGCGACAAAAATAACAACACAGAGTTACACATAAACAAACGTACAGTCAATAACACAATAGAAAAATCTATGTACAGTGTGTGCAAATGTAGAAGAGTAGGGAGGTAGGCAATAAATAGGCCATAGAGGCGAAATGATTACAATTTATCATTAACACTGGAGTGGTAGATGTGCAGATGTTGATGTGCAAGTAGAGATACTGGGGTGCAAAAGAGCATGAAGATAAATAACAATATGGGGATGAGGTAGTTGGGTGTGCTATTTACAGATTGGCTGAGTACAGATACAGTGATCGGTAAGCTGCTCTGACAGCTGATGCTTAAAGTTAGAGAGGGAGCTATAAGTCTCCAGCTTCAGTGATTTTTGCAATTATTCCAGTCATTGAGCAGAGATAAGGCGGGGCTTTACCTAGCAAAGACTTATAGATGACCTGGAGACAGTGGGTTTGGCGACGAATATGTAGGGGGCCAGCCAACGAGAGCATACAGGTTGCAGTGGTGGGTAGTATATGGGGCGTTGGTGACAAAACGGATGGCGCTGTGATAGACTACATCCAGTTTGCTGAATAAAGTGTTGGAGGTTATTTTGTAAATGACATCGCCGAAGTCAAGAATCGGTAGGATAGTCAGTTTTACGAGGGTATGTTTGGCAGCATGAGTGAAGGAGGCTTTGTTGCGAAATAGGATGCCGATTCTAGATTACATTTTGGATTGGAGATGCTTAATGTGAGTCTGGAAGGAGAGTTTACAGTCTAACCAGACACCTAGGTGTTTGTTGTTGTCCACATATTCTAAGTCAAATAGATGATTTTAACCTCCCAAAATGTATTTTCCAGTAGCTGAGAATGTCTTCTTTCATATGCTTTTGTCCCCTGAGTTGATAGACCCAACTGATCAACATTTAGAGCCAAATGTTTGATTACTGTACCAAAGTCGTAAATCAATCAAATTAGGACATTTCATTATATTTTTTGCCAAACTGCAGATCACTGTCCCTCAGCATATGAACATCACATGGAAAACATACTTATATCCTTGTGAGCATCATGGATAGATCTTTAGCTCTATGACCATGTCTCGGAACTACTTAGCCTGACGACTCCTGGCTGTCCCTGTCCCCAGTCCACCTGGGCGTGTTGCTGATCCAGTTTCTGCTGCTGTGCCTGCGGTCTTGGAACCCTGACCTGTTCACTGGAGGTTAGGGTTGAATATTTTATCAATACTTTACAAATGTTCCATTCCAAGAATAAATAACTTTTCTCCCGCGAAACCCGGTACTTCCTGCCAAAACCGGAAGTGTAATTCAAAAGCATAATAAACATAAATACAGTATGTCTGGATGCATCAAACCTGATGCTACCGGAGCCTGATGACACATACAGTTGAAGTCGGAGGTTTACATACACCTTAGCCAAATACATTTAAACTCAGTTTTTCAATATTCCTGACATTTAGTCCTAGTAAAAATTCCCTGTCTTAGGTCAGTTAGGATCAACACTTTATTTTAAGAATGTGAAATGTCAGAATAATAGTAGAGAGAATGATTTATTTCAGCTTTCACTTTTTTTCATCACATTCCCAGTGGGTCAGAAGTTTCCATACACTCAATTAGTATTTGTGTGCATTGCCTTTAAATTGTTTAACTTAGGTCAAATGTTTTGAGGTAGCCTTCCACAAGCTTCCTACAATAAGTTGGGTGAAGTTTGGCCCAATCCTCCTGACAGGGCTGGTGTAACTGAGTCAGGTTTATAGGCCTCCTTGCTTGCACACACTTTTTCAGCTCTGCCCACACATTTTCTATAGGATTGAGGTCAGGGCTTTGTGATGGCCACTTCAATACCTTGACATTGTTGTCCTTAAGTCATTTTGCCACAACTTTGGAAGTATGCTTGGGGTCATTGTCCATTTGGAAGACCCATTTGCAACCAATCTTTAACTTCCTGACTGATGTCTTGAGATGTTGCTTCAATATATCCACGTCATTTTCCATCCTCATGATGCCATCTATTTTGTGAAGTGCACCAGTCCCTCCTGCAGCAAAGCACCCCCACAACATAATGAAGCCACCCCATGTGCTTCACGGTTGGGATGGTGTTCTTCAGCTTGCAAGCCTCCCCCTTTTTCCTCCAAACATAACAATGGTCATTATGGTTCTATTTTGGTTTCATCAGACCAGAGGACGTTTTTCCAAAAATTACAATCTTTGTCCCCATGTGCAGTTGTAAACCGTAGTCTGGCTTTTTTATGGTGGTTTTGGAGCTGTGGCTTCTTCCTTGCTGAGCGGCCATTCAGGTTATGTCGATATAGGACTCGTTTTACTGTGGATATAGATAATTTTGTACCTGTTACCTCCAGCATCTTCACAAAGTCCTTTGCTGTTGTTCTGGGATTGATTTGCACTTTTCGCACCAAAGTACGTTCATCTCTAGGAGACAGAACGCGTCTCCTTCCTGAGCGGTATGACGGCTGCATGGTCCCATGGTGTTTATACTTGCATACTATTGTTTGTACAGATGAACCTGGTACCTTCAGGCATTTGGAAATTGCTCCCAAGGATGAACCAGACTTGTGGAGGTCTACAATTGTTTCTCTGAGGTCTTGGCTGATTTCTTTTGATTTTCCCATGATATTCCCATTTTCCCTTGAAATACATCCACAGGTACACCCTCAATTGACTCAAATTATGTCAATTAGCCTATCAGAAGCTTCTAAAGCCATGACATACTTTTCTGGAATTTTCCAAGCTTTTTAAAGGCACAGTCAACTTAGTGTATGTACACTTCTGACTCACCTGAATTGTGATACCGTGAATTGTAAGTGAAATAATCTGTCTGTGAACAATTGTTGGAAAAATTACTTGTGTCATGCACAAAGTAGATGTCCTAACCGACTTGCCAAAACTACAGTTTGTTAATAAGAAATTTGTGTAGTGGTTGAAAAACGAGTTTTAATGACTCCAACATAAGTGTACGTAAATTTCCGACTTCAACTGTATATTAAATATATTTTATGAGCCTGACATTAACGACATTTAATGAAACCAAGCCCCAAAAAGCCCAAATGATTGTGCCGTTATCCACATTACGCACTACAGAAAAACATAAAAGCCCATAGATGCAGCTTGCTCTATGCTCTCTTGGTTAAATAAAATAAACAAGCTCCAGTAGGCTATTCTTTTTCAGTGTGAACTGTATTACTGTACTGTATTGTATTATACTGTATTATTACCATGATAAAGCAGAAGAGAAGAATAGGCTAGCAAATTTGATGTTAATTTTGAAATATAATAGGGCCTATTTGACACATGTAAATACTTTTCATAATATATCTCTGAATGTTATTAGCCTGCCTCCTCTTCCTCTCTGTATTGTTGCTTAATTCCTTCCTCGCTTTCTACAGTTAAATGAAATATGTTTCTTATCTTCATCATTCTAATGACATCATTGACAAAATATGGGATGAGAATTAGATGCAGAAGGCTTTCAAGATTGAATGGTTATGAGTCAGAATAAATAACTGCTATAGCCTACCGCCATTGTGCTGTTGCTCTTCTTTCAAACTACCCGGGAGTTCTATTGGCTGCTGTAAAAAGAGTTTCCATGATGAGATGACAGGTCTACATGCATTGTGAACTGCGTTCCATACTGAGATGGACTGTCTGTCCCCACCCTGAGCGTTGATTCATCATGCAGAGGCCGTAGACATGCAATATTTAGATATTGCATATAATTTAACAGTTCCATTCACACCATGCTATTCAAATAAATAATGTATTATAATTGACCGGTTTCTCGCAGTTATTTGTCCCGGGAAAAGGGAGTGGTTTTGGGTGGTAAATCCCAGTAAATCTTGGTAACCAGGTTCCCACCATTCAACTCTACCTTGCCGTGCTGTTGCTCCAGCTTCAAATATTCTGCCTGCGGCTTGGGAACCTCGATCTGTTTTCGACCCTCTCTCTCCCTCTCTTTCTCTCTCTCTCTCCCTCCCTCTCCCTCTCTATCGCACCTGCTGTCTCGACCTCTGAATGCTCGCCAAATGACATTTACTCCTGTGCTGCTGACACTGCTGGCAATCTATGAACGTTTGAACATCTTGAAGAATTATCTGGCCTTAATGGCCATGTTTTCTTATACTCTCACCCAGGCACAGCCAGAAGAGGACTGTCCACCCCTCAGAGCCCGGTTCCTCTGACGAGCTTTTCCTAGCCATGTGCTTCTACATCTGCATTGCTTGCTTTTGGGGGTTTTAGGCTGGATTCTGTCCAACTCCTTGTTATCATCTGCTGATGTAAAAAGAGCTTTATAAATAAATTGTATTTTATTATTTTATCTCTAGTACAAATGACAAAGGTCAAAGGTCTAGGTCAAATTTACTTCAGATCAGGGACATTATACTTATGTGATCCACATGGTTGCACCAATCCTAGGACAAACCGTTCAAAGTTATATAAACCAAGGTCAAATTGCGGGGGTCCAATTGTGTTTCAAATTGACCCAGAACATCATGGATGTATTGCTGTGCAGGGTATAAAATAAATAAAAATACAGTACCAGTCAAAAGTTTGGACACACCTACTCATTCAAGGGTTTTTCTTTGTTTTTAAACTATTTTCTACATTGTAGAATAATAGTGACGACATCAAAGCTATGAAATAACACATTTGGAATCATGTTGAGATTCTTCAAAGTAGCCACCATTTACCTTAATGACAGATTTGCACACTCTTGGCATTCTCTCAAACAGCTTCATGAGGAATGCTTTTCCAACAGTATTGAAGGAGTTCCCACATATGCTGAGCACTTGTTGTTTGCTTTTCCTTCACTCTGCGGTCCAACTCAACCCAAACCATGTAAATTGGGTTGAGGTCAGATGATTGTGGAGGCCAGGTCATGTGATGCAGCACCGGCAAATAGCCCTTACACAGCCAGGAGGTGTGTTTTGTTTCATTGTCCTGTCGAAAAACAAATGATAGTCCAACTAAGCACAAACCAGATGGGATGGCGTATCGCTGCAGAATGCTGTGGTAGCCATGCTGGTTAAGTGTGCCTTGAATTCTTAATAAATCACTGACAGTGTCACCAGCAAAGCACCCCCACACAATCACATCTCCTCCTCCATGCTTCACGGTGGGAACCACACATGCGGAGATCATCTGTTCGCCTACTCTGTGTCTCACAAAGACACGGCGGTTGGAACAAAAAAATAAATGCATCCTTAGCTATCCTTTTATGAATATGAGTGATAATATTTCACTCGGATGGTCACCTAAACGTTATATAAGTAAAATAAAGTGGGGCGCGCAGCCAGACTAGCGCACGAGAAAACTTGTTGATATCTGAGCAACCTTGGCCATTTCCTGTACCTATTCTTCCTGCTTCCTCCAATCTCTCTGAGGCTTTATATATAGACTGTTGACATCTAGCGGAAGCCATAGGTACTGAAATCTCGGCGCTGCTTGCCATAGAACTCAATAGGGAGACTGTCAAACAGAGCCAATGTGACAAAAAACAGAAATTCCGGATAGATTTTTCTCGGGTTTTCGCCTGCTATTTCTGTTCTGTTACACTCACAGACATTATGTTAACACTTTTAGAAACTTCAGGGTGTTTCCTATCCAATAGTACTAATTATGTGCATATCCTATTTTCTGGGCCTGAGTGGGAGGCATTTTACTTTGGGCATGCCAGACTCTCCAAAACCGTCACCTCGGGAGCTGCTCCCTAAGAAGTTAAAGTAATGATGGTCTGTCATTTCTCTTTGCTTATTTGAGCTGTTTTTTTGCCATAATATTGACTTGGTCTTTTGCCAAATAGGGCTATCTTCTGTATACCATCCCTACCTTGTCACAACACAAATGATTGGCTCAAACGCATTAAGATGGAAAGAAATTCCACAAATTAACTTTTAACAAGGCACACCTTTTAATTGAAATGCATTCCAGGTGACTACCTTATGCAGCTGGTTGAGAGAATGCCAAGTGTGTGCAAAGCTGTCATCAAGGCAAAGGGTGGCTACTTTGAAGAATCTCAAATATAAAAAATATTTTGTTTAACACTTTTTTGGTTACTACGTGATTCCATATATGAATTATTTCATAGGTTTGATGTCTTCACTATTATTCTACGATGTAGAAAATAGTAAAAATTAAGAAAAACCCTGGAATGAGTAGGTGTGTCCAAACATTTGTACTGTATTTATATATTAGATTACGTGTTTTATAATTCTTAGAAAAGTAGATGAACTATCATGGTGGGAAAAGTACGTAAAATAGTATTTTAGTGATTTCAAACTCAATGGACCAGAATGACCTGGAAACACAAGGAAACGGTTAAATGTTAACTACAAAGCAGCCTATGCTTACTTGTCAGAATCATATTGTGATCATTTGCATCAATCGAGTGGCCATTTGTTTTGCAAGGTTTGCAATCACGAGTGTCATAGAAACATCGCTAACCAAACAAAGGTCTCTTGATGGTGCGCACTTGCATGAAGGGTAACTACACCCAAAAATGCTAATTTCGTAGATTTTCCCCATACCCCAGAAGTTGTCTGATGTGTTTTGAGCATTGTTGTGGACTTAGAACATCCAACTGTCTTGTTTTCTATTTAAAAAAGTGTGATTTTGAGAGAGAACAACTGGAAAAACTGGGACAAATGGAAACCTGTAAAAACAAAAAGGACAAAAATGGAATTTGAGAAAAAAATAAACGGAATCAGTCAAAAAATTAAACAGATTTTATAGGGACCTAAAACAGTAAAATCTTCCTACTACCTCTAGGACATCCCTCCATCAAAACGGTATAGCACTATTTCAAAGATACAGACTGAAACAATAGCTCAGGAATAATGCAGCACTATCATTATTCAACCACTTGGAGCAGAACACATTGTCTAGACAACATATACACAGAGGAAGGCTGTTTCTGTCCACAGAAATCATGACAAATTACTTTGCCCTAGACGGCAGAGGAAAAGTAATAAGCTTTGATAGCTGTGAAGGTTGAATGGAGAAAAACAAGTCAAAAAGTAAAAAACATTGAGAGATGGCCACATGGCCGTGTGTGTGTGTGTGTGTATGTGTGTGTGTGTGTGTGTGTGACAGGGGTTAACAGGTGACACATGGTGAGCAGGCCCATTGCTGAGTGGTGTTGCTATTAGTACCACAACCCTGACACCAGACACAGCACTGGCTGACTGGCCGGGGGCCAGGCACACACAGACACACACGCACGCACCCACACGCACGCGCACCCACACGCACACACGCACGCACACAGGGCACACAAACAGTAACTACAAAACATCCAAGCCGGCAACTTGTGCTCAACCCTCCTGTGTCCTCTGGGGCCCTGAGTGCCTCACTGGCTGTGGCCATGGCTAGGGTGAAACAGTCCAACCATGCCATAGGGACCTGGCCTGGAACAGGGGAGTAGTGCAACCAGGCAGGCTGGCCCTGAGCCCTAGGTTGGGATTGGGGTGAGAGGCTGAGAAGGGAGTAGGGCAGGCAGGCAGGCACAGGTGGAGAGGAGAGGCCCCAACCATCTTTTTGTCACATGCTTTGGTCGGTTCTCCACAACACAACACAGCCCCCATCACCATCACCACAACACAGCCCCCTGCCCACCACCACCACCTCCCAGCTCTCAGCCATGATCCCTCTCCCCCAGGCATTCAGGTCAT
Organism: Brachymystax lenok tsinlingensis; assembly: GCA_030435695.1. Taxonomy (NCBI): domain Eukaryota; kingdom Metazoa; phylum Chordata; class Actinopteri; order Salmoniformes; family Salmonidae; genus Brachymystax; species Brachymystax lenok. The sequence goes on from CM059781.1 coordinate 24,358,600, forward strand.
ATCCCAGACAGTCATAATATACTTCCTCTGTCATAATACAGCAGTTCTCTCGACAGGGCGCTACGCCAGGCAGCAGAATGCCTCTCAATGCTGTGGTGGTGCCAGAAAAGCTTTGAAGCCTTCAGCCTCGCCACAGGGGTACTCCAGAGCAGCGGGCAGCTGGGAGAAGGAACACACACACACGCACACGCAGGCACGTGCACACACACACGCACACAGACAGACACAAACACACACACACACCTGACAGACTTAGCAGCAGGCAGGAGGCTTGAGAGAAAGAGAGTGATAGGGCTGGGGTTGGAGCGATTTCTCTTACAGAGTCAGTGTGTTTAAGGGCTAAAAGAGAGATCTCCTCCACAGAAACACACACAGGGCTGATGTGGCCTGTCCTCTGTAGCACGTCTGCCATGTAACTGTCCTAATACTAAAAGCAATCACTCCAGCCTAAGGTCCAATACACATCTCTGTCTCCTCTCAGCCCCCTGCCACCCTGCCACTGCCACAGGACAGACAACATATTACCTAAATACCTAAAACCACCACAGAGGAAAAAACAACTCCCCTGGCTGTCACACATATACATAAAAATAGTACCTGCCTTTTCAACTAAACAAACACACACAAACTCAGGGACATTCAACTATACATAACTATTTCCTGTGGAAACACACAGACTATCTTCAACACCCCATCTATACACACATAACTACAAAAATGTAAACCAAACCACAAACACTAGCATATCATTGTCATCTCAGTTCTAAAGTCTCTTCTCCCACCCAGTTGTGTGTGGCGGCTGGGCGACTCTCACAGGGGGCCTGCCTGGGTCTTCCCTAGCAGCCTATCCATCTGTCTGAGACTGAGACCAACTATAACCACACACATACACACTCGCTCTGCACCATGCTCCGCTCTGCCTCGCAGGAGAATCTCATTCATCAAGGCTAGCTGCTAGCTAACAGATGGAGTTTGAGAAACTCCTGGGGTCCCCTCCTGGGAAACATTACAGCACACATCCACTAACAATGTTCTTCATTTAAATAGGAAGGAGTGAGGGAGAGATAAACAGGGAGAGAGAGAGAGGGAAAGACACGGAGAGAGAGAGCAAGAAAGAGAGGGGGGGGGAGGGAGAGATAGACAGGGAGAGAGAGGGAAAGAGGGAGGGAGGGAGGGCAGGGTGAGAGAGATAATGAAAGGGAGACTGATACAGGCAATGGTAAATTACACACATAATGTATTTGATTAGATCTTAATACGTTACTGATACTGATCAAGCATATCTATTTCTCTCTCTGTCTCTCTCTCTCTCTGCATGTCTCTCTCTATGTTTCCCTGTCTGTCTGTATGTCTCTCTCTATGTTTCCCTCTGTCTGTCTGTATGTCTCTCTTTCTCTGTTTCCCTCTCTCTGCATGTCTCACTTTCTCTATTTCCCTCTGTCTGTTCGTCTGTCTGTTTGTCTGTCTGTCTGTCTGTCTGTTACATCTGTCTGTCTATTTATCTGTCTCTCTTTCTCTGTTTGCCTCCCTCCCTCTGTCTGTCTTTCTGTCTGTCTGTCTGCCTGTCTCTCTTTCTCTATGTTTCCGTCTGTCAGTCTGTTTGCGTCTGTCCGTCTGTTTGCGTTTGTCTGTTTGTTTGCATTTGTCTGTCTGTCCGTCTGTCCACGTCCGTCCGTCCCCGCCCGCCTGTCCGTCCCCGTCCGTCTAGCTCTCTCTATCTCTCTCGTTCTATTCCGCTGTACTGTATCCTGTATGCTCTACTATATTTAGAGGTGTGTGATGACAGACGTCCATTTCAGGCTGGTCTAATCTCAGCATCAGAACTGTGGAGTGGAGACCACTGAGCTGGCCCTGGATTGGCCAAATATAGAAGTGAGCTAACCACTGCTGACAGAACACACAAAGAGGGGTGGAGAGAGAAGGGGATTTTGTTTCTGGAACAGTTTACTACAGTAAGTTTTCTCTTACAGTCTGGCCAATTACATTATGGACGCTTAACCTCCATTCCCCGTCCAAAACAAAGATACATTATGTCTCCTGACCCTAGATCAACTCTGGTTGGTTAGTTACTTTATCTGTTTAATGAAAAATACCCCTTTGAGCCTAATGGTCCAGAGGGAGTACTGAGGATACATAAATTCATCACTTTTGTTCTCCTGCTAAGCAAGTCAATGCCACATCATGTGAACATAATTTCTTCTTGAATGAAATGTCAATACTGTCTGAACTTTCCTTTTATATAATACTATCAGTGCTCACTCGACAAAAATTATGCAGCGACTTCAGCACAAAAGCACAGCTTGATATTGTAACACACACTCATCCAAGTTGGCTTCAGCTTGCTAACTGCCTCCACTAACCCTGGTATTCCATTTAGGCCATTGCGATTTAGAGTTTTGGATTGAAACAACAAAGAGAGAGAGAGGGAGCTTCCATTCCCCTGAAAGTGTCACAAAGGCGGGCGGGCATAGGCTGGTAGGCAGGGACTCGTGCAAATACTCAGCATCTCTCCAAAGCCTCTCTCTGCTCTTTTGCTATCAGTCAGCTCCATTATCAGAGCAGGGACTGTGAACATGTCTCTCACTGGCCTGCTGTTCCCGTCTAGAGAGAAAGAGATTACACCAGCTAACACCGGTGCATTAAAGCTATAGCTTTAGGAGGGCCTTGTAAGGATAAAGGGCATACAATGCACATGTCCTCTATAGTCATGAATCCTGCTTGGTTGTTGAGACAGTTTACAATGACTAGTCTAAGTCAGCATATAGCTTGGCTAATTGTGAAAGAGAGTCATGATCTAAAAGAAGAAAGTTTAGCAAAGTTCAGAAATATTTAAAAATACCAGTTAGTTCTAATTACAAACTTGAATTGAAGATTATGACCCTGATTGGGTACCTATGCTTGGACACTAATAATAGGACAATAAATAGTTCCGAGCACTTCTTCCCAAATGAACAGAGTCCTGTATAGTGGAAGAGAGGTCAAACATTGAACAGTCATCGTTGTTTATACCAAACAGTCCACCGGTCGCTAGGGATTAAAAGTGTTCTCTAATCAGGACTATCATACAATCACTTGTTCCAGCACCGGTGTGTGTGTGTCAATGTGTGGGTGTATCACTGTGTGTGTGTGTATGTCACTGTATGTGTGTGCATGTGTGTGTGTATCACTGTGTGTGTGTCACTGTGTGTGTTGTCTAGAGGCCAGGCTGAGGCCCCTGACAGAATTAATCTAATGGACATTATCAAACTGGACAAGCCAAGTTAGAGCATATCAATCCAATGCTCAAGCAAACATAATTTCACATACAGACACACGCACACACACACACACACACATACACACTATCGATTTTTCCAAAGCACACAGAGACCTCAAATTAGATTCTCTCTCTCCGAACAACTCCGAACAATCTTTTAGAGGGAGCTCTCCTTGCTGGCCTTTATGAGCAATACAAATGTACTTCAATTTGAATAACCTCCAACTGCCATTATCACATTATGCCATTATCACATGCTTAAAAGACAGCTACCTATTTCTTATTTCTCAAAGCTCGTAGTCCTGTGAATTCATAATGCAGGGTTACCTTTTAATGTGTCCCAGTTCATACAATAACAGTACATGTTGAACTCATGTCTCCCATGCCCTACATGACTACAGTACGGCTACAGTAGGGCTGTCTGCATCCCCAATGGCTCCCTATTTACTTGTGCACTACTTTTGGTCAAAAGTACACTATATAGGGAAACGTGCCATTTGGGACACAATCCATAGTGTCAGCTAGCTAGCTCAGCCTTCGTTGTGGCAGAAAAGGGGCCACTTTATGCAGGTGAGTAGACACAAGGCACAAGGCAGACAGTAAACGAGGCACTAAAAGGATGAAGTATATTGGACCAATTTAGAAGCCTTGATGAGGCAATCAAGTATAAGAACTCCTGGAGGAGAGCCCCAGGCCGCCTGTCACACGAGCACGCACACACACACACACACACACACACACACACTCCAGTCTTCCAGCCTGTGTGTAACGATATGTGAGACGACTGCCCCGACCGCTGCTATCTCCTCCAAATGATTTTTCTTCCGCTCGATGGAGGATGAAAGAGATTGTGTTTAAGGATGCCACAGAGAGAGGGAGATGAGATGGAGGGAAGGAAGAAAGGAGGAACCATGTTTGCTTCACTTCTCATCTCCTTTCCCAGTCTTTGTGACTAACTAACTGGGTATCCATCAACGACGACTCAGCGCAAAGCAAAGAAGAGGTCCTACCTCATACCTGGGTAGAGAGAGAGGTGGTGTTTTACACTGGGTTCGATATTCACCACACAGTGATTCTGCTACTGCTGCTTTTATCATGTTGCTTCATGCTGAGTAGTGTATTTACATTTTAATCAGTGTCTTCGGAGAAGGAAAGGAGTAAAACAAAGGCAACAGATGCACAACCAAACTCCATCCAACAGGTGAACTATGTACTAGGTGCTGAGGTGTAATAGGTACCCTGTAGCCTCAAAGCAGAATCAGCTCACTCTGTGTAACTGCCTGTTAGTACGAACGATTATGTATAGGGGCACTCCGCCTCTCTATTGTCCATGTACTGTAGTCTACTGTACTGTATGATCTGGAGTAGTAAATCAGGGTAGAAGAAACACAACGCTATACATCTTGAGCCTGAGTCCAGGCCAGCCAGGACAAGCACAGGCCTCTCCGTCTCCCTCCCCCTCTCCCTGCAGTTATCGGTCTAGCCTGCCTGCCCCTGCCTGTAAATCACCTGCAACACAATCCAATACAGATTTCACAAATACAAATCTCCCTCCCTTTAATTATATATTTCCCTGCATTGGCTTCCATTCCGATGCAGTGGTTCTCAGTTCATTAAAACCCAGTAGAGTTTGAAATTGGTCAATATTTTAACAAACGACCTACGCTCAACACAACCGTGACTCGCCATCTCAGCGACTTCCTCACAGTTTATTTCAGTAGGATGTGTGTGTGTATGTGTGTGCATGCATACGTGTGTGTGGGGGGAGGAGGGGTATGATGATGGTAACATCAAGCTCTTCCTCTTTCTCCTTCTTACTACCCGTCAACAACTCCCAACCTCTCTCCTCCACTCCCATTGTCCCCTCTCCTCTCTTCCCTCTCCTCCCTCAGATCCCCGCTCTCGCCTCCTCTTCTTCCCTCCCTCTGCCATTACCCCCTTATCCCCTCCCATCTCCTCCCTAGTTCCATCAGCTGAGGCATACAAATTACCACAGAGAGAGAACTTTATAATCCAGTGATGAGGGAAAGGACAGACAGTAGGACGGTTGTTTGGTTGGGTGGGTGAAAGAAATATGAATGAATCAGGCCACTGTGTGTGTGTGTGCATATTTGTGTGTGTGTGTGTGTGTGTGTGTGTGTCTGTGTGTGAGTGTGTCACAACAAGGCATTGAGCCAAGCATTAGGCAGACATCCTGAGAGCCTCTCCAAACATTTAATCACTCCTCATAAATAACCCAGAGCCCCACATTAAAGCAGCTGCTAATTTCTATGGAAGCTACCATGCATGGAGGCAGTGAGAGACACTAGCCATGGATGTAAAACCAACAGCAACCAACAGACGCCAATAGTTCAGACAAGCTGGAGGTGATAGTGACAGGGAAGTGGAACGGCCTTGAGCTGTAGTAAGGGTAGTAATGGGTTTCTCCTCCTCCCCCTTTCCTCAGACATCTCTTTTCATCGCTCCCTCTCTTGGATCTCTGCCCGCCTCATGTGAAACACATGCACACACACAAACATGGCCTGAGAGAAAAAGAGAGGCTGATTGGTAAGAGGATGTTTATTTTGATAGAATCTCCCCCAGAAACAGCATATCAACAGAGAACCTTCTGTACTGACACTTTGAGTGTCTCAGATATATCTAAACGCCTATCACTAACGAGAGAGACATACTCTATGACATCACCAGTGTGTTTTCATTAGAATAAAGCAGTGCTGCCAGGCAGGAACTGGCTGGTGCCCGGCTGTGCTCTGCTGGGTAAGGGAGCGTGGGAGTAGAGGGTAAACACAATCACACAGACGAAGTGACTACTATCGTACCATCGTACCACCGTACCATCGGACGGTGACCGCTCAATCCCACAATGCTCTGGGGCCTCCGTCAGAGATGCTCACACTCGTAGACACACACACACTTATGCAGACACGCAGACACACACAGACAGGTTATGGAGGCTCCAGTGGTCTGTGGGCCCACTGTGCAGGGAGACAGACTGGGCATTGTGGCCTTTAGCTGAGGTGGCTTACACGTCTCTGCCTGGTCCAACCAACCCTAGTAAAACATTAAAGATCCTGTGGGAAAGAGGAGTGAATCACAATGTACAGTATCTATCCTCCTTTAGAATTTGTTTTAAGATGTTATGTGGGACATCAAAACAAGGATGAGGTTTGCAATGTCTCCTTTTGAAATTACGTGCACAAATGTGTTTCCTTCCCTGTTAGTGAGCATTTCTCCTTTGCCAAGATAATACATCCACCTGACAGGTGTGGCATATCAAGAAGCTGATTGGTGCCATGCTAAAATGTGCAGTTTTGTCACACAACACAATGCCACAAAGTGTGCAATTGGCATGTTGACTGCAGGAATGTCCATCAGAGCAGTTGCCAGAGAATTAAATGTTAATTTCTCTACCATAAACCGCCTACAACATCGTTTTAGAGAATTTGGCACTATGTTCAACCGGCCTCACAAACGCAGACCATGTGTATAGCATTGTGTGGGCGAACGGTTTGCTGATGTCAACGTTGTGAACAGAGTGCCCCATGGTGGCATTGGGGTTATGGTGTGGGCAGGCATAAGCTACGGACAACGAACACAATTGCATTTTATCGATGGCAATTTTAATGCACTAAAATACCATGACGAGATCCTGAGGCCCATTTTGAGGCCCATTTGTTTTAAGGTATCTGTGACCAACAGATGCATATTTGTATTCCCAGTCATGTGAAATCCATAGATTAGGGTCTAATGAATGTATTTAAATTGACAGATTTCCTCATATGAACTGTAACTCAGTAAAATCTTTGAAATTGTTGCATGTTGCATTTATATTTTTGTTCAGTATAGATCAGAGTCCAAATACCTTTTTCACAGTGAGCGGACAACATACTTTCTTCAATACTGAATAAATCCTTGACAAAACTTGCTTGGGTTAAAATGTTTTGCTGGGTTCCTCCTTGGCAATATGTATTTCCATGGCACCTTAGCATGTGAGTGTGAATGAGAGGGTGTAGTCATGTCATCTGCTCCCAGTATGATACGAGTTAATCTCTTCCTGGATATCCTCTACCTGATGATGACAATCACATGCTGGAATACACAACACGCCAGGTGGTTACTCTGCCCAGAGCCAGAGAGCAGCGTGGCATCAACTTGGATCTGTCCCAAACGGCACTCTATTACCTATTTAGTGTACACAGGGCACTTAGGGCTCTGGTCAAAGGTAGTGCACTATGTAGGGAATAAGGTGCCATTTGGGACGCAATCCCTTGTCTGTCATACTGCATGGAGTTTCTTCTTGTTCTCTACTAGTCTCCAGCATCGACAGAACCAATCACAAACATGTGTGGAGTGGAGATTGGTTTGAGTTGCCATTTGCCAACGCTCTACTGTTCTGTCCACCTGAGAGTAGGATACCTGGTCTATCGTCACTACCACCCACACTGAGAACAGCACACAGAACACACACTCACATACAAAACAACACACACACACACAAACGGGAGAAACAGACGTCACACACTCCTGACACTTCATTCACATCATCATGCTGTTTATAACACTAGTAATTATGTCAATCCACATGGAGATCAGGCAGACCAGAAATTAACGTGACAATGTCTACAGTTTAGTACATAATTAGGGGCAGTTCATTAAAACCTGAGTGAGGGAGGAGGAGGAGGGAAGAGGAGGGTGGAGGAAGAGGAGGAGGACGGAAGAGGAGGGTGGAGGAAAAGGAGTAGGAGGGAAAAGGAGGGTGGAAGAGGGAAGAGGAGGGAAGAGGAGGGTGGAGGAAGAGGAGGAGGGAAGAGGAGGGAGGAGGAGGAGGGAAGAGGAGGGTGGAGAAGGTGGGAAGAGGAGGAGGAGGGAAAAGGAGGGTGGATGAGGAGGAGGGAAGAGGAGGGAAGAGGAGGGTGGAGAAGGAGGGAAGAGGAAGAGGAGGGAAAAGGAGGGTGGATGAGGAGGAGGGAAGAGGAGGGAAGAGGAGGGTGGAGAAGGAGGGAAGAGGAGGGTGGAGGAGGAGGGAAGAGGAGGGTGAAGGAGGAGGAGGAAGAGGGAAGAGGAGTGTGGAGGAAAAGGAGGAGGAAGTGGAGGAGGAGGAGGGAAGAGGAGGGTGGAAGAGGAGGATGAGGGAAGAGGAGGGTAGAGGAGGAGTAGGGAAGAGGAGGGTGGAGAAAGAGGAGGAGGAGGGAAAATAAGGGTGGAGGAAGAGAAGGAGGGAACGAGGAGGGTGGGGGAGGAGGAGGAAACAAGAGGGTGGGGGAGGAGGAGGAGGAAGGAGAAGAGGGAAGAAGAGAGAGAGAGGTTCATTGGCATGCGGATGACTGCCAGGCATGCGGATGACTGTCACTGCCAGGCCACAGGTCACCAAGGCAACACCGACCGGCCATCCGAACCACCCCCGGGACACAACATTTATCCACATTCTGGCCGATCAAGCGATAGACACACAACTGCCATCCTGGAGAGGAGAGGAGCAACTGAGCTAGCGAACCAGGCCTCTGGATTAGCGTCTCCGTCCCTCTGAAGACACTCAACAGGAAGGAGGAGGAGGAGCAGCAGTGAAAACGACATAAAACACTGGGCCATCTGTGTGCATGGACGTGTGCATTGAGGATGGAACCCTGATGAATCTCCGCCCCCCCAACTACCCTTCGCCCAAACACTGTCCCCCACAGTATCGCTAGCTATCGTCTCCCTTTCACCCCCCCAACTGTACTGTATGACATAGCTAGTGCAGGGAGACTGTCCTGTTGCCTCTCTCCCTCCTAGGGCTGGCACAATTACTGTACCGTGTAACTTACTGTTATGGATGAAGACCGTCATGAAAAGAAAATAACCGTCATAACCGTTTAATGAAAAAATACATATATATATATACAGTACCAGTCAAAGGTTTGGAAGTGTGCCTTGAATTCTAAATAAATCCCGGACAGTGTCACCAGCAAAGCACCCCCACACCATCACACCTCCTCCTCCATGCTTCACAGTGGGAACCAGAGATGTGTCTGTTACTTGAACTCTGTGAAACATTTATTTGGGATGCAATATGAGATGCAGTTAACTCTAATGAACTTGTCCTCTGCAGCAAAGGTAACTCTGGGTCTTCCTTTCCTGTGGCAGTCCTCAAGAGAGCCAGTTTCATCATAGCGCTTGATGGTTTTTGCAACTGAACTTGAAGAAACATTCAAAGTTCTTGACATTTTCCGAATTGACTGACCTTCATGTCTTAAAGTAATGATGGATTGTCATTTCTCTTCACTGATTTGAGCTGTTCTTGCCATAATATGGACTTGGTATTTTACCAAATAGGGCTACCTTCTGTTTAACACCCCTACCTTGTCACAACACAACTGATTGGCTCAAACACATCGTCTTCACTATTATTCTGCAATGTAGAAAAGAGTAAAAGTAATGAAAAACACTGGAATGAGTTGGTGTGTCTTTTGACTGGTACTGTATATATACTCTATATATAAAGGATACATATATTTGGTATTCTAATGGTTATTACCATGACTGCGTCATTTGGCTGGCAAGTTACCGTTATCCAACATTCCATGACTGTCACAGTCCATCCTCCTTGCGCCTTTCCAACCCACCATACTGTATGGCTAATAAATGCTGTGTGACTTTCAGCTGTCAGTCCAGTCAGTCCAGAATTCAGTCCACCAGCAGCAGTCCACCAGCAGTACATACGGAGGGGAGCGGAGGCCACTCCAACATGACTCAGTGACCAGACTCATTTACCTGTCACAATTATCTGAAGAGGGGCCTTCTCGCCCCGGGGCCTGGATGTAAATCTACATCCCAGGTCAATAGTCTTTTCTCCTCTCCTGCACTCCTCCAAAGGCTCTCCCTCTCTCGTCCTCCATTGTCATTAGCCCTCGTATGGCAGAGAGAGAAAGAGAGAGAGAGAGAGAGAGAGAGAGAGAGAGAGAGAGAGAGAGAGAGAGAGAGAGAGAGAGAGAGAGAGAGGGAGGAACGAAAAAATGAAGGGACAGTAGGGGCAGAGGGCAGGGGGAGGGAGAGTCTGCTGTTCATTATGAGTCATAATATAGAGCCACCCGTCACAGCCATATATAGGAAGACCTGAAGACCAGCCAAGCCAACACGTATGGCACGCCAGTATGGAGCCACTGGAGAGTCACAGAGTGTTATGGGAAACGATTCCCTATGCAACACCACAGTAGCCAGTGAGAGGGAAGCTTCCACAAGCTGTGTTGTGTCTAGGGATGAACATGGCAGCTATGGAGCAGATTTAACAACAACACAAATACCTCCAAAACTCCACTAGAAAGATGTCATATCATAGTGGGACGGTATTTGTTTCTGACAAAATGCTTGGCGAAGCAGCCTAATTAGGTGCAGAGTGGGCACATTCATCCTGTGGTTCTGTCTGTAGAGGGCTGAGGTGTGGATAATTATGGTATAAGAAATTTCCTGAAGTGCAGCATGCTGGGATAATGAGTTTTGGAGGAGGATGTCATAAAGGCTTGAGTACAGCCACTTTCCAGGAGGCGACAAAACAATTCAATAGAGGTCCATCGAGTGTATCATATACCTGCACCTGAAAGACAGGATAAACATGATGCAATATCACCAATCACCACTAGGAAAGCACATTAAGTCATAGAGACAGGCTGACTGGCATGATGGCAATGTCATTACAGCAGCAGGCAAAGTCAAGCCTTGGGCACAGTGTTTATAAACTAGCAACAGCTGACACATAAACATAAGATGAGCACCCATAATTACGACAGATATACCTGAGTGGCATGTTCCTCATCTCCTTGAGGTCTTCATCCCGCTCCTGTAGCTTTTCATACCACACTCTCACGCTCCAGCTGGCTTTTTGTTTGACTCCCATCTGCTTCTGCAAGAACTGGTTCCAAACCCGACCGCAGTCCCGCAAATGTTATTTTAGGCGTATGTGACGCAGCTCGCTTGGTTGCCATGGTCCCAACAATTTTGCACCTTAAAGACAATATCAAAATGCGCAAAAATAACGCAGGAAATGGTTAAATTACCAGAGACTCTCACGTGACTCATTTCATTAGGCTATCAGTATTACTGGGCTATATCAGCCAATAAGCTAGACGTAGTTTGAAAGAGAGCCAGAGTTGGAGCGATAATGGAAACTTGCACTTTCTCTTGAGCTCTGTTTTGCATAATAGCCTACCATAATAATAGCCTACCATATGAGCGGCACGATTTGCAAGCAGAGACAAATATGGGTGATCAATATTTATTTACAGACAATGTAGTAGGCCTAAACTACGGCTTAATCATAATGAGAAAGTAAATTTTCTTGGAAAGATAACTGCCCCATGCTTCTCTGCCCATACATATAGCCTACTCTATTTATTAGAGACCACCTGATCTCGTACGCCCAACAAGAAGAGGAGAGTAAGGCTACTGAACTTGGAAGTGGTAAGAATGATGAGAGCTGGGCACAAGCACTTTCTCTTACATTTTGAATAGCCTATAGCCTATACCTTTTAGGAGCGGCACGATTTGCAGACAGAGACAAATAAATGGGTTATCAAAATCAAATACAATTGTATTTGTCACATGTGCCGAATACAACTGGTGTAGACTTTATCGTGAGACACTTACTTACAAGCCCTTAACCAACAATGCAGTTTCACGGAAAATAAAAAAGTTACGAAAGCATTTACTAAATAAACTAAAGTAAAAAATAAAAGAGCAACAGTAAAATAACAATAACGAGGCTTTATACAGGGGGTACCGGTACAGGATCAATTTGGCGGACACAGGTTATTTGAGGTAATTGAGATAATATGTACATGTACTGTAGATAGAGGTAAAGTGACTATGCAGAGATGAGAAACTGCAGTAGCAGCAGCGTAAAAAGGGGGTCAATGCAAATAGTCCGGGTAGCCATTTGATTAGCTGTTCAGCAGTCTTATGGTTTGGGGGTAGAAGCTTGAAGGTAACATTTTTATGGGCCTTCCGCTGACACCACCTTGTATAGAGGTCCTGGATGGCAGGCAGCTTGGCCCCAGTGATGTACTGCGTCGTACGCACTACCCTCTGTAGTGCTTTGCGGTAAGAGCCCGAGCAGTTGCCATACCACGTGGTAATGCAACCAGCCAGGATGCTCTCAATGGTGAACAGGGAGTACAAGAGGGGACTAAGCACTCACCCCTGAGGGGCCCCCGTGTTGAGGATCAGCGTGGCAGATGTGTTGTTGCCTAGCCTTACCACCTGGGACGGCCCGTCAGGAAGACCGGGATCCAGTTGCAGAGGGAGGTGTTTAGTCCCAGGGTCCTTAGTTTAGTGATGAGCTTTAAGGGCAATATGGTGTTGAACGCTAAGATATAGTCAACGAACAGCATTCTCACGTAGGTGTTCCTTATTCCATGTGGGAAGGGAAGTGTTGAATGCAATAGAGATTGTGTCATCTGTGGATCTGTTGGGGCGGTATGCAAATTGGAGTGGGTCTAGGGTGTCTGGGATGATGGTGTTGATGTGAGCCATGACCAGCCTTTCAAAGCACTTCAGATGTGAGTGCTACGGGTCGGTAGTCATTTAGGTAGGTTACCTTGGTGTTCTTGGGCACAGAGACTATGGTGGTCTGCCAGGAATAAAGGCACTTGCCAGTTGGTCAGTGCATGATCAGAGCACACGTCCTTGTAATCTGTCTGTTGACCTGTTTAAAGGTCTTACTCACATCGGCTACGGCGCACGTGATCACACAGTCGTCCGGAACAGCTGGTGCTCTCATGCATACTTCAGTGTTGCTTGCCACTGAAGCGTTCCTAGAAGTCATTGTATTTGTCTGGTAAGCTCATGTAACTGGGAAGCTCGTGGCTGGGATTCCCTTTGTAGTCCCTAATAGTTTGCAAGCCCTTCCAGATCCGACAAGTGTCAGAGCCGGTGTAGTAGGATTCAATCTTAGTCCTGTATTTAAGTTTTGCCTGTTTGATGGTTCATCTGTGGGCATAGCAGGATTTCTTATAAGCGTCCGGTTTACAGTCCCGCCCCCTTCAGCTCAGTGGGGATGTTGCCTGTAATCCATGGCTTCAGGTTGGGGTTTGTACGTACGGTCTCTGTGGCGACAAAGTCATTGATGCACTTGTTGATGAAGCCAGTGTCTGATACTCCTTAATGCCATCGGATGAGTCCCGGAACATATCCTGTAGTTTAGCATCTGCAAAACAGTCCTGTAGTTTAGCATCTGCGTCATCTGACCTCTTCCGTGTTGAGGGAGTCACTGGTACTTCTTGCTTTAGTTTTTGCTTGTATGCAGGAATCAGGAAGATATAATTATGGTCAGATTTGCGAAATGGAGGGCAAGGGAAAGCTTTGTAAGCGTCTCTGTGTGTGGAGTAAAGGTGGTCTAGAGTTCCTCTGGTTGCACATGTAACACACTGATAGGTAAAACAGATTTAAGTTTCCCTCCATTAACTTCTTGGGGATTGCTGGGGCGCTAGCGCCCCAATCCCGACACTACCAGGTGAAATGCAAGGCGCCAAATTCAAAATCCAAAAGTTGAATTATTAAACATCCACCAATATACAAGTGTTCCATACTCATCAAAAGCTCTGTTTCTTGGCAATATCACAGCATTGTCAGATTTCAAAAAGGCTTTACGGCGAAAGCAGCACATTTGATTGTTTGAGGGTAGCACCTCACATATTTTCCCCATAGCCATGAATGCAATAGCCATCACGACACACATAACACATTTCACAGCGAAAACAAATCAATTACCTGTTGAAGAACTTCTGCTGAGGTCATCCTAAGTGTCCAACGAAGACAATCCATGGTTCTTTTGTTAGAAAAAGTAATGTATTTTATCCATAAATCTCCATTTGGTTCGCGCGTTATAATCAGAAACGACAGCTTCCACTCCTCCATTGAAACGTGACGAGAACTCGTTCATCTTATACCTATAAACTTGTCCAAGAACAATCAAACATAGTTTTAAATGTATCCTTAGGAAAATTTTTACGTATATGTACTATTATAAATCAACCGGAATATAAACTGATCGATAAAGACGGTAAAAAACACACAGCGCGCCTTGTCGGGAGCGCGCGCTGGGTACTGTTGACATAAAAAGGATACTTCCTGGTTTGCTCTTATTCTCTGGTCTAATTCATCCAAAATGAAAATGTACACTGTCTCGAGACTGTTGACATCTAAAGGAAGCGATGGGTACTGCATTCATATGCCCTTATATGGTCATTTTCATGAGGGAGGGGTTCCAAATGAGCAATGTGTCAAAATCACTTTTTCCAGGACAGAAATTCCTCGGGGTTTCGCCTGCCATATGCGTTCTGTTTTACTCACAGACAAATGGTTAACACTTTTGGAAAATTCAGAGTATGTCCTATCCAATGGTACTAAATATGTGCATATCCTATTTTCTGGGCCTGAATGGGAGGCATTTTACTTTGGGCACGCCAGGCTCTCCAAAACCGTCACCTTGGGAGCCACTCCTTAAGAAGTTAATGTCCCGGCCACTATGAGTGCCGCCTCTGGGTGAGCATTTTATTGTTTGCTTATGGCCTTATACAGCTCATTGAGTGCGGTCTTAGTGCCAGCATCGGCTTGTGGTGGTAAATAGTGTGGTCTACAGCTTGTATATCATGAGATACTCTACCTCAGGCGAGCAAAACCTTGAGACTTCCTTAACATTAAATCTTGCATACCAGCTGTTATTGACAAATAGACATAGACCGCCGCCCCTTGTCTACCGGAGGCAGCTGTTCTGTCTTGCCGATGCACGGAAAACATAGCCACAACTCAGTGAAACAGAGCTCATCTTGACCGGAGCTCATTCAGTTTATTCTCCAATGATTGCACGTTGGCCAATAGGACGGATGGTGGAGGTGGGTTACCCACCTGCCAACGAATTCTCACAAGGCACCCGGACCTGCGTCCCCAGTATCGGCGTATTTTCTTCATGCGAATGACGAGGATTTGGGCCTGGACCGGTATCTGCAGTAAATCCTTCGCAGCTGACTCGTTAAATAAAAATCATTCTCCAGTTTGAGGAGAGTAATCGCTGTTCTGATATCAAGAAGCTATTTTTGGTCATAAGAGACAGTGGCAGAAACATTATGTATAAAATAAGATACAAACAACGCAAAATGACACACAAAATAGTACAATTGGTTAGGAGCCCACAAAATCTCTTCCGGTGCCATTATTATTATTGTTAATATTTATTGAAATGGAAAAGTTGAAACTTTACAAATTTTCTTTTAAAATTAGGATCACATTTTTTGGTTGCACCTTGACTGAGAGGTATTGGCTACTGAATTTGAAGCAGCCAATGATGAGTATGTGAATAGAGTGACAAAGAAAATCATTTTACCTTCATTTAACTAGGCAAGTCAGTTAAGAACAAATTCTTATTTTCAATGAGGGCCTAGGAACAGTGGATTAACTGCCTGTTCAGGGGCAGAAGGACAGATTTGTACCTTGTCAGCTAGGGGATTTGAACTTGTAACCTTTCAGTTACTAGTCCAACACTCTAACCACTAGGTTACCTTGCCGCGCTTTTAACGCAATAGATTGGTTAACACATACAGAAGAAAAAGACAACTGTTTCAAGTAGCCTAATCTGTGGGACAAAAAATATTTTCATCACAAAGTTTTCTGCCCGCAGCATGAAAAATGCTGACTGCGACGCAATGATTTCTGTTGGGGACTTCAGCTCTCGATCGTCTCCCTGTGATGGCAACAAATATTGTCAGATATGTCTCTAGTCTCCTTGTAATGGCAGAAGGACCCTCTGTCTTAGTTTCTGCTACAGCTGAGATCGGATGAAGCAAAACTGAGTAGCATACACAGTATATCTTTACAATGGCTATAAAAGGGGAAATGAGGCGACGTGAGACTTAATGTGCAGTACGCAGGCAGCTGCTGCTGCTGGTGCCAGGGAGACCAAGTATCAGACTAGCACAATAAACAAGGGAGAAAAGATAAATGGACTAGTTTGTGTGTGTGTGTGTGTGTGTGTGTGTGTGTGTGTGTGTGTGTGTGTGTGTGTGTGTGTGTGTGTGTGTGTGTGTGTGTGTGTGTGTGTGTGTGTGTGTGTGTGTGTGTGTGTGTGTGTGTGTGTGTGTGTGTGTGTGTGTGTGTGTGTGTGTGTGTGTGTTCACCACCGTATACCATCCTCATTGGTTCAGCTGTCCTTGTACAGTCATTTATATCATTCAGCAAAACTGAACTGAAGAACTGTGCTGCAAAGAAGCTCAATGTATCCAATTTCCCTGGCTGCCTGAGGTGAATTCAATTGAAGAGAAACGGAAGACTGTAAAGATAGGAAATGTTAGTATCCCCAAGTGAGAGTTCCTGGTCATGTCAGTCAGAAAGTATAGGGGTAAATTAAATCAGAAAGTGTAGTCTCCAGACGAACACTGTCCAATGATTTCACAGCTAATCGACCCACTCATTCAGCCAGGTAGAACTCTCTCACACACACCCACAAACTTCCACACAGCCATCCACACACACACACACACTCATGTTGTCCTCTCCCTCCAGTGATGTTCGGACCCAGACTTGGTCATGAAGAAAATCTCCACAGTGTTAACAGAACCGGCTCTCTGTGGCAGGTAATGAGCCACAGTCTAATTCTCATTTGTTCAGCTGGCTAGATCAGTCAGCCGCACTCTCGCTGCACACGCTCAGATGTGGCTCTGCTCTGGGTGAGGTGAGTGTATATTCGGGACATCACACACACACACACACTTTCCTAATACACAAAATACAAATACAGTACATTACACACTATCACACACACTGCACACAGACAGGAACACACACTACAAACAATCACTTTCTCCTCCTAAACCAGGTCAGTAACGGCAACGCTCAGAGAAGCAGACTGTTCAGAGATTTTACTGTAACAATCTATTGTAGTGTTGGATACACTTACACAAACTAGCAACACACACTGATAGCACATTTGTAAAGGATGCTAAAACCTGTCCATTCATCTTTGCAGAAGTGCAGACCAACTGGTCAACATTCCTCAAGGCTAAATACCTTTGTGTGGCAATCAATGCTAAGAGTAAACACTGGTCTGGGTCTGCTCTCTGATAAGGCCTGCCTACAGAACCTAGACCCAGTGTTCTGCCTAGGGAGAGGAAGAACAAACAGAGAGAGAGAGAGAGAAAGAGAGAGAGAGAGAGAGAGAGA
The DNA here is from genome assembly GCA_030435695.1 of Brachymystax lenok tsinlingensis. Taxonomy (NCBI): domain Eukaryota; kingdom Metazoa; phylum Chordata; class Actinopteri; order Salmoniformes; family Salmonidae; genus Brachymystax; species Brachymystax lenok. Next base: position 24,376,040 of record CM059781.1, read on the forward strand.
GAGAGAGAGAGAGAGAGAGAGAGAGAGAGAGAGAGAGAGAGAGAGATCACTGTATCGAAGTTCAGGAAATAATAGAAAGTGGTGAGAGAGAAAGGGAAAGAGAGCTTTTATAATTACATAATTAAAAGCAGAAACTTAACTTCATTTAAACAGAACTAGAGAGTTAGAACCAATCTCCCTTCCCCATCTACTGTACATAGACATCTACATTGAGGGAAAAAAGTATTTGATCCCCTGCTGATTTTGTATGTTTGCCCACTGACAAAGAAATTATCAGTCTATAATTTTAATGGTAGGTTTATTTGAACTTTATCTGTATTTTCCTACACTCTACCCCAGCCAGCTGCAAATTGGGGGAGGGACACAACAAATAAATTGCTTTTCATGTGTGGCTCTTTACCACAGTCAACCAGTATGGCAAAAATAATTTCTGCTCAGAGGGCCTTAGAAACAATTTTTCCAGAGAGAGAAGCTAATGTGGAAGGACCGTCTTCCACTTTGGAAGATTAAGAATTTTCAGAACATGAGGATCATGTATCTGTCAATTCAGAGTCTGACAGTGAGTTGGAAGAAGATGATGAGATTGACCCTCAGCCAGCCCCAGGACCAGCCCGTCAGCAGCCAGCCCCAGGACCAGCCCGCCAGCAGCCAGCCCCAGGACCAGCCGTCAGCAACCAGGGTCCGGATTCACAAACCTTCTTAAGATGAAATGTATTGTTAACTGCCATTTGTTCTTAACTAAAGACTTAAGATGAAAGTTAAGCTAAGTTGCTATTCCTCAATAAAGTTATTGGAAATGTACTTAAGGTTTTTTCTAAGTTTCTTCCTAAGAAAAAAGTTAAGAATAAATGGGATTCTTGAAAATAATGTTTTAGGATTTCTTCTTGGAAATGTAGTTAACTTTAGGACAGCTAAACTCTTGTCTTGATACTTTTGTAAGCTTGAACGTTTTATTGCACCACAGACACAGTTGGCTATCGGATATTTAAATACAGCAAGAAAACAAATTAAAAGTGCATTATCTAGCTAGCTAGTAATTAACAATATATTACCATATTCTAGAAGTGTTAAATAGCTAGCGTTATCTCGTCAATTTGCAAAGAAGAACTTGGCTAAATTAGCTAACGTTAACGTTGTTAACTATAATGTCGGGATGCGTTGGCTAGCTAAGGTAGCTACCTAACTTACAGGTTGCGCAGTCCCTCTAGCACCAGCTCTATCATGGACCACACCTTCTCCTCCAGCTGGTCCACATTAATGGTCTCTCAGCTCCCTTCTTCTTAGCAGCCGACTTGATGTCGGACCACTTCTTTTTTACGGCGTCACTGTCCTTTGACATACCCCCGACGGCAGAGACAGACTCGGCCACTCTCGCCCATCCTCTCTTTTTGGTGTCTGCAGTGACCCCGCAAACCTTTTCCTGCCTGCTATTTCCTCCACCATCACTTCAAGCTCTTGTTTGCTGAAGTTTTTATTGCGCTTTCCTTGGTTATCCATTTTTGATTTTGATGTACAGTAGCTAACGTTAATCTGGCTATAATGTGTGAAAAATAACGTTTTTTTGTGTGTGTATAAAGGATTCACGAGCCAACTAAAACATTTTTATACTCGAGACCTAAAGTAAAAAAATTAATGTCATTTAATGTAAATATCAACACTTTATTATAGTGGGCCAAATCCTATCATCCCTGTCACATAGGCTTATTTATTAGTTTCAAGCACGTCGCTAATGTCAATGCCACATAAGAAGATATTTACGAAGTTCCTAAGAAAGATATTTACGAAGTTCCTAAGGAAACTACGAATTCCTAAGAACATTTTGAAGAATTTTTTGTCTTAAGCTGCTTCTTAAGTTTTTTTTGCAAGTAATGTTTTGTGAATCCGGCCCCATGTCATCAGCAGCCTGCAGGAAGAGAAATACAGATGTAAAAAATTGTAAAATTGAATGGTCTTCTTTCCTAAGGAATCAGCCACCCCGCATGGCTGCCAATGTGATAAGGATGCAACCAGGGCCGACGTGGATGGCGGTTACTCATGTACAGGACATAAAGTCTTCTTTTGAACTGTTTATCCCAGACACCATCCAGAAAATCATTCTGGACCACTAATTTGGAGGGAAGGCATGTTTTTGGAGAGAGATGGAAGGAGATGGACCAAACTCATTTCCATGCATACTTGTGGGATGCAAACACTGGTAGATAACTTTTCTGTGCAACAATGTCTCTGGAAAACCTCCAAATTATTTCCAGGATTATCCGCTTCGATAACCGAGACACAAGACCAGTTCGGCGGCAGAGAGACAAGCTAGCTGCAATCACGTCAGTGTGGGACGGTTTTACAAACCTGGGCACAACGTTACTGTTGATGAGCAGCTTATGCCATTTAGGGGCTGCTGCCCCTTCAAGCAGTACATACCGTCTAAACACGCAAAATATGGAATAAAGATCTGGGCTGCCTGTGATGCTGCATCATCATATACGTGGAACTTGCATGTGTATATGGGGGAAGCCAGATGGAGGAGCCCCTGAGAATAACCAAGGGATGCGGGTTGTCCTGGACGTGACACAGGGACTCCGTGGTCACAACATCACATGTAATAACTTTTTTACTTCACACAAGCTGGGACAGGAGCTCCTCAAGAGGAAGCTGACGATGGTAGGAACAGTACGAAAAAACAAGCCAGAGCTCCAACCTCAGCTGTTGAAGACACAGAGCAGGCCTATCAATTTCTCTAAGTTTGTGTTCATGGCCGACACGTCCCTAGTGTCCTACATGCCAAAGGAAGGCAAAAATGTGGTACTCATGAGTACGCTGCATAGGGATGGGAGAATCTGTGGCCAGGAACATCAAAAACCAGGAACATCAAAAACCAGAAATCATAAAGGATTACAATGCCACAAAAGGAGGGGTGGACAGTTTAGACAAGCTGGTGACTGGCTACAACTGCAAAAGAAGAACCCTATGCTGGCCACTTGTGATATTCTTCAACATCTTGGCGTACAACACGTTTGTCATCTGGTTGGCGTTGAACCCAGATTGGAACAGAGGGAAGCTCCAGAGGAGACAGATATTTCTCGAGGAGCTGGGCAAGGCATTGGTAAGACCTCAAATCCAGAGGAGGCAACATATCCCAAGGACCCCAGCTTCTGTCCCAAATTACTGCACTGGGGCATTGGGATATTTATTTATTTTTGACCAGAGGAAAGAGTGCCTCCTAATGGCCCTCTAACACCGATTCCAGCAGCATATTGTTTCCCATCCAGGGACCAATCAGGACCAACCTTACTTTGTTTTAGAGGCAAGCAGTGGGACACGGGTGGTATGCTGCTGGTCAACTATGTGAACAGAAAATGCATCCACTCTTAATGTGCAGGTGATAGGTATAATCAGTGGCGTGTATTCATGGAAGCCAAGGGAAGCCAGGCTTCCCCCAAAAAATGACAGAGAAAAAAAATAATATGAATCTGACAGGAGAAAGCATCTGACCTGGACTGAGAGGATAATAAAGTATGTAGCTAGATATAGTAATGTTAGGCTAATGTTAAGTAGCTGCCCTGGGGAATTGTTGCCTATGAAAGGAAGTTAGCCAGGTAGCCTAGGACAACAACAACTACAAGTATGTATGACAGAGTCATAGACCATTTAGGCAACATGAAAGAGGAGGACTGCATTGGTGTTGTTCTACAAGTAGGGTGAGTCAACAATGCTTTTTCTACTTGCACGCACACACACCAAAACATACACACAGAAATCAGTACCATGGACAATCACATAATTTTAGCTTACGTTCATTGGACTAAATAATTGTTGGTATCTTTTAGCTGTCACTGTATTAGACTAAGCAGAGGTGATTTGATGAAGTTGAATTGGTGCTGGCATAGTGGGGGTAGCGCCTGTTTTCTTTGTGACTTGCAGCAACTCTCTGTGGTTCTAAATCAAGTTGTTTTGTGGTCCAAACATTTCTGAAACTTTTTGCTTGACCACTTGCTTGACCATGCTGTAGTTCAAGTAACAAAGGTTCTATCGAATTCATTCTGCCAGTGTGTGTTCTTATTGTCTCGACCTTAGGCCTACAGTATATATCACGATGTCAAGGCATATGAACTAACAGGTTATAGAGCAAACAATGTAATTACCACAACACACAGGTTGTAATGGGGCATTTTTTCCGGGCTTGGCTTCCCCGGTGATTTACCAACTGTATATAATGCGCAAAAGACGCTGCTGAAAGTGGTGACAAGGTGGCCAGGTGGATGCATGACTTGTTCATTCTGCAGAACAGCAATGTTGGCCTATACGCCTACAGACGGGAGCTGTTGAGGATGAATGGCTTATTGATGACTGTTGCCTTCTCATTTGAAGTATATTTGGAATTGCTAAAGCAACTTGAATTGTCCTAATGGTCCTCTCTTTGTAGCTACGTTTTTATTTTTACTGGTCAAACCACAACTGAGCGAACCAAATAAAACCTTTTGGTTGTACTCAATCTCTGACACTAGCACCTCTATTTCAGTTCCGGAAAAGTTTTATTTTTGTAGCTTTTTCTAGTTAAGCCATTGTATTTCATGGTATGGTGTTGTATTTTCTCAATAGGCTTAAAATGAATGATTTTGAATGGTGTTTCAAAATGCAAATAGCCAAGGTTGTGCACGAGCACTGAGGCTGAGAACAATTGGTATTTATCAATGATTATCTCCTACCGGTGTGCGTATCACAATTGTAGGAATGTTTGATAAATCACACTTTTTCTATGAGTACAAACATTATACATTTTATTTGTATTTTAGAATAGTTTACATGCAATAATGATAAATGAGGCCCCAGGAGTTTATTGGACAAGAGATAAATTATTACTGTACCTGTATTTACTGTATCCTGACCCATGAAATATTCCTTACAGTCTACTGTATATCATGTAGTATACCATCTACAACTCACTTCGGACAATTCTGTTATTTAAAACAGTATGTTTAAAAACAGGTTTCATCTTCAATATATTCACCTCAATTCAATTCAATCCAGTTCATAATTTCAGTAAAGTGTGTTTGCATAACTGAGGGTGAAAGGGAAGCGGGCAGACAGAGAATAAAAGTGAAGTGTGCAGTGAGAGAGAGAGTGAGAGTTAAAGTCCACTTAATTATCTCCACTACCATTAGTCAATATCTGTATGTTGGCTGTCTTTATTGGCCTGTAGTAAATGTCTTGACTAGCTCCCGTGATAAGAGCTGATTTCACAGCAATTATGTTATTGATTAGACAAATGTACACCAGCCAGGGTTGCCCCCCACAGTTAGAAGTCTGCGCAAACACCAACTGAATGCCTAAGCATACAGCAAATATTAACCCACACATACACGCACGAACGCACATATATGGGTACTGTAGTGGAGTGGGTCGAGAGCTTCAAGTTACTCGGTGTCCACATCATTAAGGAATTATCATTATCATATCATCCTCAAAAATGTCTACAGATGCACCACTGAGAGCATCTTGACTGGCTGCATCACCGCTTGATACGGCAACTACTTGACATCTGACCGCAAGGAGCAACAGAGGGTAGTGTGTACGGCCCAGTACATCAATGGGGCTGAGCTCCCTGCCATCCAGGACCTCTATACCAGGCGGTGTCAGAGGAAGGCCCTAAAAATTGTCAAAGACTCCAGCCACCCAAGTCATAGTCTGTTCTTTCTGCTACCACACGGCAAGCGGTACCGATGAACCAACGGGATCCTGAACAACTTCTACCCCCAAGCCATAAAACTGCTAAATAGTTAGTCAAATAGTTAACCAAATTGCTACCCGGACTATCTGCATTGACCCTTCTTGCAATAACTCTTCTGACTCATCACATACGCTGCTGCTAATGTTTATTGTCTGCTCTGTTGCATAATCACTTTATTCCTAGTTACAGTGCCTTCGGAAAGTATTCGGACCCCTTCCCTTTTTGCACATTTTGTTATGTTACACACGTGAATAAAAAACATCCTCAGCAATGTACACACAATACCCCATAATGACAAAACAAAAACAGGTTTATAGACATTTTAGCAAATGTATTAAATTATGGTCCCACAGCATGTCAGAGCCACGAGGTCGAAGGAATTGTCCGCAGAGCTCCGAGACAGGATTGTGTCGAGGCACAGACCTGGGGAACGGTACAAAAAAAAAATGTCTGCAGCATTGAAGATCCACAAAAACACAGGACCACAGACTGGGGTGAAGGTTCACCTTCCAACAGGGCAACGATCCTAAGCACACAGCCATGACAACGCAGGATTGGCTTCGGGACAAGTCTCTGAATGTCCTTGAGTAGCCCAGCCAGAGCCCGGACTTAAACCTGTTCGAACATCTCTGGAGAGACCTGAAAATAGCTACCCGGAAGACTTGAGGCTGTAATCACTGCCAAAGATGCTTCAACAAAGTACTGAGTAAAGGGTCTGAATACTTACGTAAATGTAATATTTTAGTTTTCTGTTTTTAATAAATGAATCTACAAACCTGTTTTTGCTTTGTCATTATGGGGTATTGTGCGTAGATTGATGAGGGGGAAAAAAAAACAATTTAATCAATTTTAGAATAAGGCTGTAACGAAACAAAATGTGGAAAAAGTCAATACTTTCCGAATGCACTGTATATATACATATCTAACTCAATTACCTTCACATAGACTCGGTACTGGTACCATGTGCATATATAAGTTATCTTCACTCAATGTGTATTTATTCCTCATGTTCTTATTTTTCTATTATTTCTATTTTATTCTTTCTGCATTGTTGGGAAGTAACCGTAACTAAGCATTTCACTGTTAGTCTAAACCTGTTGTTTACGAAGCATGTGACAAATAAAATTTGACTTGAGTTGACATTTACTTACTCACACACATACACACACGCGCGGGCACACATACGCACGAACGCGCACGAACGCACACACTTATTAACCCTTTCCCTGGCTCCCAGCTCCTATACAACACACGGCATGCACTCTAGCCTTGACTCATTGTTAAACCCACAGTAACAACCCCAGGTCGTGTCGCTAATCGCTTTATGGTGGCCCCATAGAGTTTTACTGCACAGCAGATCCCCTGGCTACAGCACAGACACTGGCTCTGTTCCGAATGGCACCTTATTACCTATGCTGTGCACTACTTTTCACCAGGACCCATAGGAGTATGTTACTACCTGCTGAGTTTCTATATGTGAGACATTGAAACAGAGTGGATGTAATTATAAAGGAAGCTTTCTACCATGTGTACTGTATCTATTGCATGTAGAAGTGATGCACATGAATGTATGTACATGCACATCTTTTCCCCTGTTTTTTATGAACTGCACTAAGTCAAATTCCTAACAACTTCTGTTGGTACAGCAATAAAATACTGAATCAGAATCTAATTGTCAGTCATATCCTCACCATAAAATACAATTTTCACAAAAACAAATTCATTCTGATATGAGTTTGAAGGGAAGATACAGTATACTGTAAACCAACAATGCACACACCCTCTAGCACAATACACATGCATTTTCAGAGCACTCATACACATCAATATTTGTACACACCAATTGGTACAGACAGACAGACAGACAGACAGACAGACAGAGAGAATTAATAGGTGCTATTCTGTATCTATAATGAACATTACAAATACAATAACTCACAGTGGAAAATATACACAAATACAGGAATATAAAAGAGTTGAATACCACCAAGAGATCATCCCTCACTTTGAAGACTTATTCTTCAGCCTGACTAGGATTAGCCTGACACCGGGCTTTGGCATACGATGAACCCTACTTACAGTAAATGACCACTTAAGACTTATAATGAATGTGAGTGTAGTATAATACAATGTACTTCTACCTCAGGGCTCTACTAGTAAATTACCTCTTAGGCTGAATGTGAATGTACAGTAGTACAGTCCAATTGAGTAGAACAAGGCACAAAGCTCTGCCAGTGGCCTAAGGAATAAGGACCTCTTTTCTCTGTATCAGATCAAATAACATACAGCAGATCACTGTCCAAAGAAACACTGAGAGTCCCTGAATAGCATTGAGAAGCACTCTTCCTTTCCACTGTAGTGAAGAGTCAACAGAACCAGCTCAATTAGACAAGCATCATTCATGTCAGAGTCAGACAAAATTCACAATGTTGTGTTAACAGCCCATCCACAGAGCAAGGGTCAACTGCTTTTCACATTGTGATGAGAGGGAATCACATCATCTACAATAGAGATATGACAGCAGTGAGTGCAAATCAACCAGACAAATTAAAATGGAATGGATACAATCAAGTCTAGATAACTCAGCACCTGCCATCGGGCTAAAGCGAACATACATTGGCTAACAGTAACATCCATTTGATGTGATGCCGTTAGGCTTGATGGGATAAAAGTGCAAAGAGAGAGAGAGAGAGAGAGAGAGACAGAGACAGAGACAGAGACAGAGACAGAGACAGAGACAGAGACAGAGACAGAGACAGAGACAGAGATGAAAGACAGCTACAACCACCCTTAGGCCTGAAAAACCTAACGACCCTACAAAACTCTAACTCAACAATAAAGTGTCTTATCCTCTGGTCTCCCACTTCTCTCCTCTATGGCTGCCTGGTGTGGGGCCTCCTTACCGCTATGCCTGAAAGTAATTTCCTGTAAATTGGTGTTACAGAGGCTGCCATGTCAAATGACTCATGTCAAGAGCTCAGTATGCATCACTCTTCCCAGAACCCTTTTCTACCCCTCCATCCCTCCTCCCCCCATCCCTCCTTCCCCACAATCACCACCACCTATCATTAGACAACATGTCATTTAGCCAGCCCTAAGCAGCACAACTCAGGAAGGATAAAGCCATAATGCATTCACCAGAGAGCGGTATCCCGGGGAGGGAGTGAGGATGGAAGGATATGAGGGGCTCTGGGAGTGAACAGTCAGAACAGGCCTCAGTAGAGAAGTAGCACTGTTGGTGTCCTGAGGTGCACATCTATAATAACATGCTGTGTTTAACCAGGACCCTCGCATGCGTGCACACACACACACCCGGGCACATGCACGTACGCAAACACACACACAAAGAACCCTCACTGTTGTTTCATGCTGCTTCACTAGGAGAGATAAAGCCCATTAAATAACACTGCTTGTGGGATAAAAAGAGGGGAGAGAGGAGAGTGAGAGAGAGAGAAAGAAGGAGAGACTGAGTTACAGCTAGTGTTGTGCTATCTTGATATGGCCCAGTAGTACAACACTGCTTGATAAGCTGTATGGAACAATGTTAAAAGCATCTAAAAAATACAGATAGACAGACAAACAAACAGACAGACAGGTCGATACTGCCGGCCGGATGGACAAAGATGTTTTTTGTTGTCAAGGAATGATCTCGTCTCATGGCTTTGCCCTAGTTTGAGGGTGATATGAGTGGTTCATGAGAGGTCATGTATCCTAACCACTGTCTGTCCACACTGACAGAATGAGGCTGCCACCCGTCCCCTGACATCCTGACACGGGCCTCCAACCAACCAATCAATGGGAAAGAAACACAAGCCACAGGATGGTGTGGATGGGATTATGGGACGCTTTCAGTTCCTCTCGCACTGGTGAAAGGAACATAGGACAGTAAGGACATAGATGTATGAATCTCAAATCAAATCCAATCTCTCAGTATGACATTATACCAAGCGCCTGATAGACTGTGGCTAATCAGTGTGGCAAATATTATGTTACCATAAAAGCTTATGCCATTCAGGTCATGGTATTCTGGCTAATATTCTGATTAACATCTGATTTAGGTACAACCTGCACTGGGTATACCTAGCACTAAACGCTAGGCTGTGCTGTGCTATGTGTCTCTGCCTGTACCGCCCCACGCTCTCCTCTCCTCTCCTCTCCTCTCTCCTCTCCTCTCCTCTCCTCTCCTCTCCTCTCCTCTCCTCTTTTATGAGATGTTAATGGGATCTAAGTGGAGTTCTGATTAAAAGGACACTTCCTCCTTGGAGACCAAGAGATATTTTTTCATATTTTTTTTCATCTCCCTCGGAGCGTCGGAAACCTTCAGTCAGGAACATAGTCTGTGTGTGTGTGTGTGTGTGTGTGTGTGTGTGTGTGTGTGTGTGTGTGAGGGGCCAGATAGCGAGCAGAGCGAGCGGAGCTAGCGGAGGGAGCTTATGCCGCGTTGGTTAATTAAATTAAAGCTCCTTTAATGAAACAGGAAATGAACTTAAAGCTTTAATCCAGACTGTACGACGCCATCAAAGGTAAGGAACGGGGAGGACAAAAACAACACAACCCTACAGATATGAACCTCCGTGTGTTACATTTTATCTCCTTCACTCACCGCCCCTTAGCTAAATGGAACCCGTGTGGAAAAGAGTAGTCAAACAGCACAAAAACTCTTGATAATGATATCACCAACTCGGTTCAGGGCCGTAGTTCTTTGTAGCGCTACTTTCATTTTCCTTTTAGCCTACTACCAGCATGCACCTGTCGAATGGTCCTCTCCTACAGTACCTACCTACCTACACGCACACACACACGGTCTAACCTGATAGAGACCTGAGTGGTTGAATCGTTGTCTCTTTTAATCATTGGCTGAACCTGTTCTATGACATCCAGCACCTGCTCAAAGACATGAAATATGAGTATGTAATCTTTCCTCAACCTTCCTACAGTAATTTAACCATAGCCTCCTGATAATGTTATGGCATAGACATATCCTATCAGTCTTACTGTGAATCCCTTTACAGAAGAGAAAACAGCTCTTTTTCCTAAAATGACATTTTCCCCATCATTGTCCATAAAGGTGTGCAGTGGAAATGCTGGTGTGTTGGCACAGGCCAAATGACAGAGAGAGGAAAGAAGAGAAGAATTAAGGATTATTAGACATTTCCATTAGTAAACTAAGCTTTCAAAGCAACAGGAGAGGGAAAGAAAAAAAGAGCAGCTGACATCAATCTAAAATAACAACTTAGATTTAAACAAATGTGTATAACTTATCTCCAGATAACAAACCTTGACACATGCATAGAAGATAATAATATTCCTCGATTCAACAAGAGAAAAGTAAATGGAGTCCATCTGATTGGCAGGGATATGCTCCAGACCTATGGGATTTAACCCTATGGTTTCAGTTATCAGAGGGCAAGGGATTGTGGGATATATGCAGGGCTCGACATTCAGGGCTGCCGGCTGGCCCGTCGACATCTGAAGAGTTCGCCGGGCCAGTTAATCAAGCTTTCATACGGCCTGCTTGGGCCCGTACATTTACAAACTTCAAAACAAAAAATAAAAAATTCTATTTATTATTAATAATTTCCCAACATCTGACACTTCACACTTGTTATCAACCAGCATTTGGTTTCCATGCTGAGGGAAGAATGTTTAAGCCTTCCCTCTCCGTCTCGAGTGAACCTCGCCTCAGTAGGGCCTGGATACGTTCATGGATAGAAGGGATCCAGCTTTGTCAAATGAATGTATTTCAGCTAACTCTAACCCTTTTCCGAATCTTAACCTAATTCTTCTAATCTGCTACGTTAATTATCCTAACCTGCGGTGTACATTTTCCTAACCTGCTACAAAAAGTTAAATTGTACATTAATTTGACAAAAGCTGGATCCCTTCAAGCCATGACTCCTGGATACTTGCACCAGACCCGTCTTAGCCGAGGCAGAGTTGAACATTGGCATGCGCATTTCACAATCACAGAATAAATGTCCTCCACTTCCTTTTCATATCAGACATCCTACACAACAACAGTAGCGGTGCATGGGTAAAATCACCGGGGAAGCCAAGCCAGGGAAAATAAGCCATATTACAACCTATGTGTTGTGATAATTGCATTGTTTTCTCTATATCCTGTAAGTTCATATGCCTTGACACTGTGATATATCAGCCTAAGGTCGAGACAATAAGAAGACACAGTGGCAGAATAAATTAAACCACACCTTTGTTTAATCACAAAACCGGAGAGCAAACTCTATCCAGTGAAATCCACAAAGAATATAGCATGTAATGAAACATTTTCAGACAACTAAACAACTTGTTTTAGAACCACAGAGAGTTACCAAAAGTCTCAAAGAAAACAGGAGCTGTCTCCACTATCCAGCACCATTTCAACTTCAACATTTCAACATCATCAAATCACCTATGCTTAGTCTAATACAGTGACAACTAAAAGATACCAAAAACTATTTAGTCTAATCAACGTAAGCTAAATATGATGTGGCTGTCTATGGTCCGGATTTCTGTGTGTGTGTGTGCGTACATGCATGTGTGCGTTCGTGCAAGTAGAAAAAACATGTAGAGAAACGCCAATGCCATCCTCCTGTCACGACTTCTGCCGAAGGGAAAAAAATGTAAATTAATATTGGAATAATGCTATTCTGTAGTCAAAATAATTGTAAAAAAACAACAACAAAAAAATCACGAAGCTGTTAATGAGCTATGCCTTTAATTTATCAGCAGAATATCAACTGTCGAGTGCGCGACTTCTCATTCAGCTGGTTGCTCCATGGAAAGAAATGTGTTCTAATAAGCCCAGTCAATGCGCAATATTCCTAAAAGCAAACTCAGGACAAGACAACAGTTTTGTTGGTAATTATTGAAAAGAGGGGGATCACAGCTTGATCACAACCACTTGAGTGTTGCTTTAGCAGTATGCTTAGGGTCATTTTCCTGCTGGAAGGTAAACCTCCATCCCAGTCTCAAATCTTTGGAAGACTGAAACAGGTTTCCCTCAAGAATTTCCCTGTATTTAGTTTCCCTGTCCCTGCCGATGAAAAACATCCACACAGCATGATGCTGCCACCACCATACTTCACTGTGGGGATGGTGTTCTTGGGGTGATGAGAGGTGTTGGGTTTGCGCCAGACATAGCGTTTTCCTTGATGGCCAAAAAGCTCAATTTTAGTCTCATTTGACCCGAGTACGTTCTTCCAAATGTTTGGGGAGTCTCCCACATAACATTTGGCAAACACCAAACGTGTTTGCTTATTTCTTTCTTTAAGCAATGGCTTTTTTTCTGGCCACTCTTACGTAAAGCCCAGCTCTGTGTAGTGTACGGCTTAAAGTGGTCCTATGGACAGATACTCCAATCTCCGCTGTGGAGCTTTGCAGCTCCTTAAGGGTTATCTTTGGTCTCTTTGTTGCCTCTCTGATTAATGCCCTCCTTGCCTGGTCTGTGAGTTTTGGTGGGCGGCCCTCTCTTGGCAGGTTTGTTGTGGTGCCATATTCTTTCCATATTCTTTTTAATAATGGATTTAATGGTGCTCCGTGGGATGTTCAAAGTTTCAGATATTTTTCTATAACCCAACCGTGATCTGTACTTCTCCACAACTTTGTCCCTGACCTGTTTGGAGAGCTCCATGGTCTTCATGGTGCTGCTTACTTGGTGGTGCCCCTTGCTTAGCGGGGTGTTGAAGACTCTGGGGCCTTTCAGAACAGGTGTATATATACTGAGATCATCTGACAGATCATGTGACACTTAGATAGCACACAGGTGGACTAATTATGTGACTTCTGAAAGTAATTGGTTGCACCAGATCTTATTTAGGAGCTTCATAGCAAAGGGGGTGAATACATATACATTATTTTTGAATTTTCTGAAACAAGTAATTTTTTTTATTTCACTTCACCAATTTGGACTATTTCGTGTATGTCCATTACATGAAGTCCCAACAAAAAGACATTAAAATGACAGGTTGTAATGCAACAAAATAGGAAAAACGCCAAGGGGGATGAATACTTTTGCAAGGCACTGTATTATTACATTTTAAACTGTTTCATATGTTAAGTTTATATGTCATCATTGAGACGGGGGATGGTTTTATTTTTATTTTCCAAACAAATATCAGATTGTATGGTTGGCTATAAAAGGCTATAAGGGAGTTCCCAGACTGCAAATGAAACATGAAACACCCCTTGATGTAAATTTTGCATGCATAATTTACTTTACAGTGATCTCGGCCCGGGCCAGTAATTTTCTCATTCGGGCCAGTAGTTTTCACATGGTACTGGGCTGGTGTGCCACCGGCAAATTTAGCTGAATGGAACTTGGTAATCCGTCTGGCCCTGAGGCCTTGTGAATGTTGACCTGTTTAAAGGTCTTACTCACATCGGCTATGGAGTGCATGATCACACAGTCGTCCAGAACAGCTTACGCTCTCATGCATGCATCAGTGTTGCTTGCCTCGAAGCGAGCACAGAAGTAATTTAGCTCGTCTGGTAGGCTCATGTCACTGGGCAGCTCGCGGCTGTGCTTCCCTTTGTAGTCTGTAATAGTTTGCAAGCCCTGCCACATCCGACGAGCGTCGGAGCTGGTGTAGTACGATTCAATCTTAGTCCTGTATTGACCCTTTGCCTGTTTGATGGTTCGGCTGAGGGCATAGCAGGATTTCATATAAGTGTCCGGGTTAGAGGGCGAGGGAGAGCTTTGTATGCGTCTCTGTGTGTGGAGTAGGTGGTCTAAAGTTTTTTTCCTCTGGTTGCACATTTAACATACTGGAAGAAATGACTGTATATGTAAACAATCCTTCCTCCAAATAACTATTCTATAGATAACATTTTTGAAAGTCCTAAAAATCATGGTATTTTTTTGTCTGGGTGAAGAATTACTCATAGGCATCTTTCGCTTAGTCCACGGGGCCAGAGCGGACTGAGAAGACAGAGGAAAGAGATAGCGAGAAAGAGAGAGAAGGGAGGGAAGAGAGGGAGCACTCCCCTCTCATACTCATTATGTAAACGAGTGCATGACTATTCCTCTGGGTCCCTGGAGAGTTAATTACCAGTGGCTTCTCACACTAATTGGCTAAAACTAAGAATTTATATATTTCTCTCTCTCTCTCTCTCTCTCTCTCTCTCTCAAACAAACCTGTTTTGCTGTTTTCCCCTCTTATAATCTCTTCTCTCCTCTCCTCTTTTCCTCCAATTCCTTTCTTCCTGCCAGGTGAATTTCTAGCTTCGATGGTTCATTTGAGCATCTGCTCAAGCTGGCAAAGGAGAGAGATTTTTTACAAATAGCTAATTCCAGCTATTTGGCTGGACTAATCACTATTGGAAGAGGAACAAGTGTAGAAATAAAAAAGAAGAGGAGAGTGTCATGTTGGTATGAGATAGGCGCAGGAATGCGTAATAGTTTTTTTTATTATGCCCCAAATTACGGCGAGCCATGTAAGGGCACGGGGACGAAGACCAAACAAACACATACACAAAACACAGGGTTGAAAACCAAACAAAAGAACGAGCAGTACCTCGAATAAATAACACAAGCGCACAATGATTAACACACGGGATGAGACCCGTAATCATCTGCTCAATCCACAAGGGCACAAAAGCACAAAACACACAGCACAGGT
Source organism: Brachymystax lenok tsinlingensis (assembly GCA_030435695.1). Lineage (NCBI taxonomy): Eukaryota > Metazoa > Chordata > Actinopteri > Salmoniformes > Salmonidae > Brachymystax > Brachymystax lenok. Next base: position 24,391,379 of record CM059781.1, read on the forward strand.
ACTCACACGCACCAACGAACATTGGAACAATAATGGAGAGCCCAATGGAAACCAAGGGGCACATATATACAAACACTAATCAGTGGGAATAGGGGACAGGTGTGCGTGATGAAAGTTCCGGAGGTATCTGTGACAGAGAGCTTGGTGTTTAACGGAATGGAATGAAATACAAAAAGAGAGGGATGACAGTTTAGGATAAACAATGCTGGGTGCTTGGAGAGCAGTGAAAAGCAAAACATTAGAGAGAGAAGGAAAGAGAGAGAGAGAGAGAGGGAGAAAAAGAGAGAAAGAGAGAGCAGAAGGATGGAAAAAGAGCCTATAGTTGATCATGTCTGAAGCTTCTGAATACAAAATGACAGACAGAATGACACACACACACACAGACAGACACAGAGAGAGAGAGAGAGAGAGAGAGAGAGAGAGAGAGAGAGAGAGAGAGAGAGAGAGAGAGAGAGAGAGAGAGAGAGAGAGAGAGAGAGAGAGAGAGAGTGGGTCTCCATATGCATGTAGAGGGGAAGAGTCTGACATTGACATAATGACACTACTAATCGATCCATCTTCAGAGGGGACAGGGCATAGAGGGGACGAGAGGAGAGAGAGAGAAAACAATATAGAGAGAGAGAGAGAGAGAGAGAGAGAGAGAGAGAGAGAGAGAGAGAGAGAGAGAGAGAGAGAGAGAGAGAGAGGAAGTAGATTAATAGACTGCCGCCTTAAGGCCTGCCATATACTCCGGTAGAGGCCGGTATCGGCGTGGGCCTTATACAATACAGAAGCCGTTACCATGTTAATTAAGTGACAGTCAGAAGATATGGATTATGGACCCAGGGCTCGACGCAGCTAAGGGAGCGTACCATGACGACGGGACATGACAACCCTGTGAATAGACTGTTTAGGCTGCTGAGAGACCGGGACTAAGTGTATATAAATAAAATGGTGGACTGACGTTGGACTGAACACATTGTGACTTTCCACGTCATTGTGCAGGCCGTCATTGTAAATAGGAATTCATTCCTAATTGTTTTGCCTAGTTAAATAAATGTTAAATAAAAAGTTAAATAAAGAAATATAAACTGCAAACGATGCCGAATAAAAAACACTTCCAATGTCTGACTGACTGATTTTACTTGTCAAGCGTGTGATGCATTGACTCCATAATTACCGAACAATAACAACAAACAGTAGAAAATGTACTTTTTTACAACAAAAGCGTACTTCCTATTATTATTTTTAGGCGTTGGTTGATCAAGCTGTATGGCGTTAGAAAACTAAAGAGATTAAGCCTGCCTGCTTGCTAGCGGTTAGCACTTGTTTAATAGCTCTTTCCAGGTGACATGTTAATGGTGGCTCCATGCAGCTAGCTAGCTAGCTAGCTTTATCTGCAGCCACTGCAGCTGGCCTTTTAAAGATAACAGGAATATTTAACACTTCTGCCCAGAAAGACTATTTATTCACAGTAATGAGCTGATACTAAAGCAGAATTAAACACCACAGGACTGGAGGATGGAGAGAACAGAGAAAATGACAGAAAGGAAAATAACGATAAAGGTAGAATAAAGAGAAGAAAGGGCACTAAGAGAGAATAAAAGGCTTTGAACAACATGAAAGAGAAAAGCTTTTTCTCTCCTGAGCTTATAAAAAACATAGTTGTATTAGCTTCATCCCGCTTGTCCTGCTGAAACAACTGTACCCCCAACCCACCCTGATATGTCCTGAAGTCCCTCCCATTGTCCTGATATGTCCTGTGGACTGTCCAGATGAGGACATCATATTACCTCGAGCCAATGGTTAGATAGGGTCTACAGTAGGCCTGAGTTGTTAGGAAGATGGTAAAAAAGGAAGCTAATAACAAAAATAAGCTAATAACATCTGATTGGGAGCAGGCAATGGCTGCTTTAGGGTGCAGCAACTAGGTCTAAAAAGGAAAGACAGTCCCCCCAGACAACACTTGGGCTGTTCTCCTCTCTCCTACTCCTGTCTACTCCCTCCTGTCCAGGTGGTGAGAGCATGCTGCATGCATCTCTCCTCTCCTCTCCTTTCCCCTTTCCCCTGCCCACTCCTCGCCCCTCTTCTCTCAGTCTCAGCGGACCTCTGGATCTGTCCGTCAGCTCAGCCCCTCCAGGCCAGTGGAGGATGGGCCTCTGATTGACACCACTGATAATCACCCTAATAGGTGCTGGGGGAGAGAGGGGGGGAAAGAGACCAGCTGTCTATTCCAGGACTCAAACACCTGCCGTGCCATGATGCGCCAGCCCAAACCACCTTTACCATTTAGGGAAGACTAATGAGCAAGGGTGGAGGGAGGAGAGGAGGAAGAGGAAGGTGGAGGAATTGCAGCTCTTTTGGTGTAGGTGAGGATATGGTTGGGAACGCATGCAATCAAAGACTTACTAAAAATGAGACAGACCTGCCACCTCAGCATACCCCACACAACCAACTGCTTCAAAAACGGTTAGAAGGGGTCAGTCAGTCTATTCAAATAGCAGATTAAAATGTTTGTATACCTAAAGGCCAAATTAAACACCATCTTAATTTCCTCTATAGACTAAGTGGCCTATTGTACCACAATGTGAACCAACATCATTGGCCTACATGACAGAGAGCCAAAGACGGTTTAAGTTGAGTGTTATAGGCAAATAGCTGGTCTCTCCAATCCTCTGATCTTTTGCACAATTTGTGTTCATCATAAGTGAAACCACAGTCATCTACTAATGAATATAGGCTCTTGTTTTTAAGGTAACAAGAGTTAACAACACATAACAAGGTGTGCGTCACAAATGGCACCCTATCCCCTGTACAGTGCACTCATTTTGACTGGAGCCAGATGAGCCCTGGTCAAAAGTAGTGCAGGGTGCCACTTGTGATGGAGACAGAGTAGTCAGGTAGTCATTTAAGTCTCTTTCATGGTCTCATCCTCTTCCTCATCAGAGCGAGCAGCTACAATGAACAACAACGTTGGACTATCTATCTTTGTAGTGTAGATTAGTCATCTTTCAGACTCAGACTGCACACATGCACATGCACACTCTCATGCGCACTCGCACACTCACACACACACACACCCAACTCAGACTGTGGTACAACAACAGAAGGACAACAACAGAGGAAAGTTTAATTCCCCTCTTAATTACGCTAAATTTGGAGGAGAACAGAGAGTGGTATCAGCTTTTGTTTTCCTTTGTGAAAACAAACACAGTGAATGATGGTGTGAGAGGGAGGATGGTGTGTGTGTGTGTGTGTGCCAGTGTGCATGCTTCTATGGCTGCCTGCATTGCGTACGCGTGTGTGTGTTTATAAATAAGTAGCTTGGCGCTGCTGATGAGCAATCTGGCCAATCTCAGGGCCTCTGTATGGTAGAGGTTCTTTATAACGAGGTGCGCTCCTCCTCTCCACTGTTCAGTCCCCACAAACACACACACACTGCCGTGTGCAGCGTTCTGTGCATTGTGATGTTAATGAGGCCGTGCATTACAACACACCACTCTTAATTGTCCTCTTTGATCTCGGGCTAATTCCACTAATTAGGAGCCAAACTTTCAAAGTTGAACGTTTTGCTTTGCCTAAGTCTGTGTGTGTGTGTGTGTGTGTGTGTGTGTGTTTGTGTGTGTGTGTGTGTGTGTGTGTGCGTGAGTGCGTGCGTGCGTGCGCAGTAGTATAGCCAGTCCCTCTCCTCCTTACCCTGCTATACGTGTGACTTTAGCCTAAAGCCTGTCGTATGCTAACCATTCGGAACGGTTTGTTAATATATTATGACGAGATTTTGTGATGTTTTTGTTCGTTTTGGTGGTCGGCAGTTCCTTATTTCATCTATTTGCGCAAACATTTCTCTGGAGGCAAGTCGAAGTTCGGTAGTCTACACGCTTTCATCGATTGGTCAACAGTAGGGAACGAAACTATGGATGGGATTCTTCAGTTAAGTGTTCATTGTCATTCAAAAAGGGGGAAGACTAGTTTTCATGCAAATTTTTCACTTGAGAAATACTGCATCAAACAAAAAAGACCTCGGTAAAAACGTCAAATAATGACACATTTCTTGATTTATCCTACACTGAACAAAAATATCAACGTAACACATCAAGTGTTGGTCCCATGTTTCATGAGTTGAAATAAAAGATCACAGAAATGTTCCAAGCTTATTTCTCTTAAATTGTGTGCACAAATGTGTTTACAGCCCTGTTAGTGAACATTTCTCATTTGCCAAGATAATCCATCCACCTGATAGGTGTGGCATATCAAGAAGCTGATTTAACAGCATGATCATTATACAGGTGCACCTTGTGCTGTGGACAATAAAATGCCACACTAAAATGTGCAGTTTTGTCATACAACACAATGCCACAGAGAATTTACTGTACGTCTGTAATAAAGCCTTTTTGTGGGGAAAAACTCATTCTGATTGGCTGGGCCTGGCTCCCCAGTGGGTGGGCTTTGGCCCTCCAAGGCTGCACAACTGCCCAGTCATGTGAAATCCATAGATACACACACAGTCAGATACACGGACAGACACACAGACAGACACAAGAGAGGAACAGACTAACAAACAAGTGGCCTTATTACTAGAGCAGTGTTGTGGCTTTAGTGATCCATGGCCCTGTGGGTTTTCAGTCTCCAGGACACACTCATAACAACAGGCCACATGCTGGCATCTTCATCCTGCTTTTCTCTCAGTTGCATCACTCACTCACACACGCATGCATGAACGCACGCACATACGCACGCACACACACACAGACAGACACACACACTGTTGGTTGTCAGCCTCCTACATACACTATATATACAAAGGTATGTGGACACCCCTTCAAATGAGTGGATTTTGTTATTTCAGCCACACCCATTGCTGACAGGTGTATAAAATGTGGCACACTGCCATGCAATCTCCATAGACAAACATTGGCAGTAGAATACCTTACTGAAGAGCTCAGTGACTTTCAATGTGCCACCGTCATAGAATGCCACCTTACAAGTCAGTTTGTCAAATTTATGTGATTCCGAGCTTCCAACTTTGTGGCAACAGTTTGGGGACATGACAATGCCCGCGTGCACAACAGAAATACAGAAATAGTTTGTCGAGATGGGTGTGGAAGAACTTGACTGGCCTGCACAGAGCCCTCACCTCAATCCCATGGAACACCTTTGTGATGAATGGAACGCCGACTGCGAGCCAGGCCTAATCGCCCAGGCCGATCGATAAACTTGGCTACTCATTCATAATTTAAAAAAAAAAAAAATTATTTCATCTTTATTTAACCAGGTAGGCAAGTTGAGAACAAGTTCTCATTTACAACTGCGACCTGGCCAAGATAAAGCAAAGCAGTTCAACACATACAACAACACATAGTTACACATTGGAGTAAACAAACACACAGTCAATATATATATATATTTTTAAATCTATATACAATGTGTGCAAATGAGGTAAGATAAGGAACGTAACGCAATAAATATTCCATGGTGGCGAAGTAATTACAGTATAGCAATTTAACACTGGAATGGTAGATGTGCAGTAGATGAATGTGCAAAGTAAAAATACTGGGGTGCAAAGGAGCAAGATAAATAAATGACTACGGTAGGGGATGAGGTAGTTGGTTGGGCTATGTACAGGTGCAGTGAACTGTGAGCTGCTCTGACAGCTGGTGCTTAAAGCTAGTGAGGGAGATAAGAGTCTCCAGTTTCAGTGATTTTTGCAGTTCGTTCCAGTCATTGGCAGCAGAGAACTGGAAGGCAAGGCGGCCAAAATAGGAATTGGCTTTGGGGGTGACCAGTGAGATATACCTGCTGGAGCGCGTGCTACGGGCGGGTGCTGCTATGGTTACCAGCGAGCTGAGATAAGGCGGGGCTTTACCAAGCAGGGACTTGTAGATGACCTGGAGCCAGTGGGTCTGGCCACGAGTATGTAGCGAGGGCCAGCCGACTAAAGCATACAGGTCGCAGTGGTGGGTGGTATAAGGGGCTTTGGTGACAAAGCGGATGGCACTGTGATAGACTGCATCCAGTTTGCTTAGTAGAGCATTGGAAGCTGTTTTGTAGATGACATCGCCGAAGTCGAGGATCGGTAGGATAGTCAGTTTTACTAGTGCAAGTTTGGCAGCATGAGTGAAGGAGGCTTTGTTGCGAAATAGGAAGCCGATTCTAGATTTAATTTTGGATTGGAGATGCTTAATGTGAGTCTGGAAGGAGAGTTTACAGTCTAGCCAGACACCTAGATATTTGTAGTTGTCCACATATTTTAGGTCAGAGCCGTCCAGGGTAGTGATGCTAGTCGGGCGGGCGGGTGCAGGCAGCGAACGGTTGAAAAGCATGCATTTGTTTGGCATTGAAGCTCGTTTGGAGGTTAGTTAACACATTGTTCAAAGAAGGGCCAGAAGTATACAGAATGGTGTTGTCTGCATAGAGGTGGATCAGAGAATCACCGGCAGCAAGAGCGACATCATTGATGTATACAAGAATTTAACCCTGTGGCACCCCCATAGAGACTGCCAGAGGCCCGGACAACAGGCACTCCGATTTTAACATACTGAACTCTGCAAAGTAGTTGGTGAATCAGGCGAGGCAATCATTAGAGAAACCAAGGCTGTTGAGTCTGCCGATAAGGATGTGGTGATTGACAGAGTCGAAAGCCTTGGCCAGGTCAATGAATACGGCTGCACAGTAATGTCTCTTATCGATGCGGTTATGATATCGTTTAGTACCTTGAGCGTGGCTGAGGTGCACCCGTGACCAACTCGGAAACCGGATTGCACAGCGGAGAAGGTACGGTGGGATTCGAAGTGGTCAATGATCTGTTTATTAACTAGGCTTTCGAAGACTTTAGAGAGGCAGGGCAGGATGGATATAGGTCTATAGCAATTTGGGTCTAGGTGTCACCCCTTTGAAGAGGGGATGACCGCGGCAGCTTTCCAATCTTTTGGGATCCCGGACGACACTAAAGAGAGGTTGAGCAGACTGGTAATAGGAGTTGCAACAATGGCGGCAGATAGTTTTAAAAAGAGAGGGTCCAGATTATCTAGTCCAGCTGATTTGTACGGGTCCAGATTTTGCAGCTCTTTCAGAACATCTGCTATCTGGATTTGGGTGAAGGAGAAGCTGGGGAGGCTTGGACAAGTAGCTGCGGGGGGGCGGAGCTGTTGGCCGGGGTTGGGGTAGCCAGGAGGAAAGCATGGCCAGCCGTAGAGTAATGCTTGTTGAAATTTTCATTGCAGCTGCAGCATGAGCAGAAGTATGGAGAAGTGTGTTTTATGTTTTGTAATAGTGTTGAATAAAATCAGTGTTCACAGGGCTGAATAAAATCTTAAACAAACTTACTCATAAAAACAGCATCTCCTTGCTGTATTCTTTGACAGTTTCTCTGTGTACATGGTTTTAAAAGTTATTAAATCTTACGTAGGTCTGCCTGGTAGGCGTAGTTCGTCTAATCAGACAAATAAAATGGTTAGAAATGGGAACACTTTGCTTACCCGGTGTGCAGAGCTTTTGAATCAAGCGCACCTACCGCCAACAGCGGTGTGTGTTATCTGTACTAATCACTTGAATAAAGTGTAGTAGACTAGACAAGGCCTTAGGCCATCCTCTGGCCCATGGTAAAACATCTCTGATTCATTCACTTCTTGTTCCAGTGAAGCTGAATTGTGATTAGCTGAAGGCGTCAGGTAGAGGAGAGGGACAATTAATAGTTTTGTTAACGAGAGTCCCACGTCTAGTGTATTGACTGTGGGGTTACATTGTTGTACTATTTCTCTTCTTAGACTAGTGGGAATCAATTAGTCGTACAAATATAGATCACACTAACGTGCTACTGTTTTTCTGCTGTGTTATCATGTCTACCCCTTAAAACTGTGAGAAAGATTGGACATTTAATTCGCACAGACACTTGACACAAACCCAACCTGACACCAACAGAAACACACACCAGAACAATCCTCCTCAGAGTCAGAAGAATATGGACAGGGAACAAAGCGAAAGCAAAGTGGAGTCGATATTTTTCAGAGAGAGTGTACGGATTTTAATGGGCAAGAGGGTAGATGAGAGAAAGAGAGAAAGAGAGAGAGAGAGTTTGTGTGTGTGTGTGGCAAGGAGAGAGCTGCCTGCCTGCCTCACACAGCCCAGTCAGAAGATCCCATGCCAATCGGACCATGGCCTTTTAGCCGCACACTCTGTCAGAGATGCCAGTTTGACAGACGATACAGAACCCCAGCGACATTTCGCCGGCATGGAAGGGGTGTAGGGAGGAGGGAAGAGGAGTGAAAGAAAGAGGGAGGAATGGGGGGGTGTAGAAGGTTGGAGGGAGGGAGTGAGGGAGGGAGTACAGGAATGGAGAGAGAGAGACGGAAAGAGAGAAGAGAAAGAGAGGGATGGAGGAAGAGAGGCACAGAGGCAGACACAAAGAGAGAGTGAGAAAGACACAGAGAGAGAGAGAGAGAGAGAGGGGGTGATAAAATACAACTGCCAATTTGCTGCTTTCCATTGCCTATATCGTTAGGGTTTCAGGCTGTGTAGTTGGTTGCAGACCCAGCCGTCCATCCTCCTCACCCGTAGCCCAGCAGAGCCTAATACAAACAACAGACATCTTGCTTTTTCATCTGAGCCCTCCACCCATTAGCATCTCAACCATTAGCGCCTCGCTAGCTAACATTTCTCTTCACTTCTCTGTTCCATCAGTTGTCAGGTAGACAGGCTGCCGGTCACGGAGTAAAGGCCACTCACATGCCCTGCAACACAAACACTGACTAGCCGCTTTGCAAACACTCAACTTTTATTTGCATCTATTTATTTGTTTGACGGTTATTTTCAGGTTTGTCTCAGATTCCAAGGACATTAGCTACTGTAGCAGATACCAGCAAGAATATTAGTATTTGGACTCAGAGTATTCGAAATGAGACTGAGGGGATTCAAAACAGATGTCTACAGAGGAAGATATTAGGGGGATATACCATGGTAGCATGAATTTATATGGCGTTTTCACAATCCTCTTTTACTAGATGACGAATGACAAAGGAAAGCTTCCCTGTTGACCTTTACCAAGTCCTTTGTTTTGGATTGGCCCTAGAGTCCCTGGCAAAAGTAGTGCACTGTAAAGGGAACAATGTGCCATTCGGGATGCAGCCTCTGTACATTCTGTGGGGAATGTGACCGGCTGGCTGGCTGGCAGGGTTCAGGCAGTGACTGTAGAGCCAGTGTTCTGTGACGTCTTGTCCTGAGGGACCCTGTTCCACATAAAGGCACACGGAAACCCTGCTACCCTATTCTCTCCTCTATATTCCCTCCTTTTCACTCCTCCTCCTATCCTCCCTCCTCTCTCCTTTACTCTCCACTCTTCTCCCGTCTCATCTCCTCTCTCCACTCTCCCTCACCCCAACCACGTCACCAGCTCGAGACAAAGGCTTGGAGATACACAACAAAAAACACATCGGTGGCATCACTGCAAACCTCCACATTGGTCTCGACAGAAGCACAGACTGAGGCTATATAGCACACTCATTATGCATTAGAAGGCCATGGATCATTCTAATGTAACACTGATATCATGAGTGCTTCCAAAACACATTTAGTGCGATCGAGGTTAAAGTGTTACACTAAGAGTTGAGGAGAGTGAGAGATTTTGCCCAGAGCTCTATGGGCCCTGGTCAAAAGTAGTGCATTATAAAGGGAATAGTGTGCCATTTGGGACACAGCCTCTGAGAGACTCTGAAGTCAGCAGCATCGATGTGGGAAAATCTGAATCTCAGTTGGGGAACTCATTTGAGGTCACATCCTGCCTTGGGGAAGTGGGGTTTGCTGTTCCCTCCTCCGACTCCCTCTCCCGCTTCCTCTCTCTCTCTTTTCCTCTCTCTCTCCCTCCCTCACTCCCCCCCTCTCCTATGATGGCAAGCTGGAGCTAACGAGCACTTTGTCAGGTTGGTTGTTCTAATTAAGTCAATTAGTGGAATGCAGGGGCAGATGGCAAGAAGAAGAAGAGAAGGGAAATGATCAACATCATGCTTCCTATCTAAAGCTTCCCTCTTAGTTATCCCTGGAGCATTATAGCACCTCTCTACCCCCGCTACAGCTGTGAGAGGTAGGGGCTCTGGGAGGTGAGCTGGGCTTTGTCCCAAATGGCACCCTATTTCCTATATAGTGCACCACTTTTGACCAGGGCGGCTGTGCAAGAGCACTATAAAGGGGATAGGGTGCCATTTGAGATGCAACCCTGCAGTACACCAGAGATTGAAAGGGTAGGTGAGGGCATGTGGGCCATCCAAGGTTAAATCTATGACTTTATCATGGCAGCCTTCTGAACCATATGTAACTGATCCTTACATATAGGAACACAGGACACTCAGACCTAAAACCAGTCTGGGGCCTCCCGAGTGGCGCAGCTGTCCAAGTGTTGCGGCGTCACTACAGCCTGGGGTTCGAGCCAGGCACACAATTGGTGCAGCATCGTCCGGGTTAGGGGAGGGTTTGGTCGGGGGGGCTTTACTTGGATCATCGCGCTCTAGCGACTACTTGTGGCGGGCCAGGCACCTGCAGGCTGACATCGGTCGTCAGTTGAACTGGCTTCCGGGTTAAGCGAGCGGATGTTAAAACAAGTTAGGGAGCGGCGGCAGTGTTGGGAGTTTTGGAGAGTCTGGCGTGCCCAAAGTAAAATGCCTGCCACTCAGGCCCAGAAACTAGAATATGCAATATTGGATAGAAAACACTCTGAAGTTTCTAAAACTGTTAAAATAATGTCTGTGACTATAACAGAACTGATATGGCAGGCAAAAACCAGAGAAAAATCCATCTGGAAAAATGTTCTTCTTTTCTTCTTTTCCAATGGTTGTCTATGGGATCTGCTGAATTCCAGCTCCCAGGTTGCAGTACCAATGGATTCCACTAGATGTCAACCGTCTTTAGACAAGGTTTCAAGAGTTTACCTTAAAAAACAGCCGAATACAGGAAGTTTTTCCAAGTGGAGTGACAAAGTGATTTCTGTCTGTAGCGAGGGACCCAATAGCGCGCACCTCAGTATTTTTCTTTCCTATCGTTCAGGATATTATCCGTGTGAAATATAATAGTTAATATACATAATAGTGTAGCTAAGGATCGATTATAAACGATGTTTGATTTGTTTAGACAAAGTTGATAGGTATATTATTTGTCTTGTATAATGGGACGAGTGGATGGTGGACTTTCTGAACAGATTGCGCCAACCAAACAGAGTTTTATGGATATAAATAGAGACTTTTTCTAACAAAAGGAACATTGGATGTCTTGCTTGGACACTTCGGGTTGCCCTCAGCAGAAGATCATCAAAGGTAAGCGATTTATTTTAGCTCTTTTTATGTGTTTTGTGACACCCATGCTGGTTTTAATATTATGCTAATATGGGGAGTACATGGTGTGCTGTCCTCAGACAATCAAATGTTCTGCTTTCGCAGTAAAGCCTTTTTGAAATCTGACAAAGCTGTGAGATTGCCAAGAGTCTAAGCTTTTGAAGAGTGTGCAAAACTTGTATTTTTATTAATATTTTATAATACTACATTTGCATTTTGAATTTGGCGCTCTACATTTTTAAGGATGTTGTCAAGGATGGGGCGCTAGCGCCCCACTGCTCCTTAATTATCCCCAAGAGGTTAAGAAGCGCGCGGTTTGGCGGGTCATGTTTCGGAGGACGCCGAGCCCGTTGGGGAGTTGCAGCGATGAGACAAGATCGCTGATTCGGTGAGTTTATTAGCAAGTGCATCGGTGATGTTGTACCCATAGCAACTATTAAAACCTTCCCCAACCAGAAATCGTGGATTGATGGCAGCATTCGCGCAAATCTGAAAGCGCGAACCACTGCTTTTAGCCAGGGTAAGGCGACCGGAAACATGACTGAATACAAACAGTGTAGCTATTCCCTCCGCAAGGCAATCAAACAAGCTAAGCGTCAGTATAGAGACAAAGTAGAGTCACAATTCAATGGCTCAGACACGAGAGGAATGTGGCAGGGTCTACAGTCAATCACGGACTACAAAAACAAAACCAGCCCCATCGCGGACCACGATGTCCTGCTCCCAGACAAACTAAACAACTTCTTTGCTCGCTTTGAGGACAATACAGTGCCACCGACACGGCCCGCTACCAAAACCTGCGGGCTCACCTTCACCGCAGCCAATGTGAGTAAAACATTTAAAGCGTGTTAACCCTCGCAAGGTTGCCGTCCTCAGAGCATGCAGACCTGTGTTTACGGGCATCCCCTGCTGTTCCCACATGCTTCAAGAGGGCCACCATTGTTCCTGTTCCCAAGAAAGCTAAGGTAACTGAGCTAAATGACTATCGCCCCATAGCACTCACTTCCATCATCATGAAGTGCTTTGAGAGACTAGTCAAGGATCATATCACCTCCATCCTACCTGACACCCTAGACCCACTCCAATTTGCTTACCGTCCCAATAGGTCCACAGACGACGCAATCGCAATCACACTGCACACTGCACACTGCCTTAACCCATCTGGACAAGAGGAATACCTATGTAAGAATGCTGTTCATCGACTGTCCATCGACTACAGCTCAGCATTTAACACCATAGTACCCTCCAAACTCGTCATAAAGCTCGAGACCCTAGGTCTCGACCCAGCCCTGTGCAACTGGGTCCTGGACTTCCTGACAGGCCGGCCCCAGGTGGTGAGGGTAGGAAACAACATCTCCACCCCGCTGATCCTCAGCACAAGGGTGCGTTCTCAGCCCTCTCCTGTACTCCCTGTTCACCCATGACTGCGTGGCCAAGCACGCCTCCAACTCAATCATCAAGTTTGCTGACAACACTACAGTGGTAGGCTTGATTACCAACAACGACGAGACGGCCTACAGGGAGGAGGTGAGGGCCCTCGAAGTGTGGTGTCAGGAAAATAACCTCTCACTCAACGTCAACAAAACTAAGGAGATGATCGTGGACTTCAGGAAACAGCAGAGGGAGCACCCCCCTATCCACATCGACGGGACAGTAGTGGAGAAGGTGGAAAGTTTTAAGTTCCTCGGCATACACATCACGGACAAACTGAAATGGTCCACCCACACAGACAGCATGGTGAAGAAGGCGCAACAGCGCCTCTTCAACCTCAGGAGGCTGAAGAAATTAATCTTGTCACCAAAAACACTCACAAACTTCTACAGATGCACAATCGAGAGCATCCTGTCGGGCTGTATCACCGCCTGGTACGGCAACTGCTCCGCCCACAACCGTAAGGCTCTCCAGAGGGTAGTGAGGACTGCACAACACATCACCGGGGGTAAACTAGCCACCACTAACATTGAGTGGTTGCTGCCAACATACTGACTTAAATCTCTAGCCACTTTAAATAGTAGAAAACTGGATGTAACACATGTATCTCTACCCACTTTAAACAATTTGTATATAATGTTTACCACGCTCATCACGTGGTAACGCTGTCGAGTGAACGCTGGCGCACCTAGTTGCCGCTGCTCGCTGCCGGAAACCTCTTTTTTTTTTACTTTTAACTTTACAGACTCACTTTATGGTTCTATGACCTAATTGGACAGTGTAATTGCCTTCATTGGGAATACTTTTACGATCTACCGGCATTACCTTTTTTTCTGAGTCTTCACAGTTAGCTCACCTGTTCTGTTCTGGTTTGAGCCTCATCTGGCGTTTTCACTGGCCGTCGATGCTGCTTAAATCTTCATCAACAATGTGGACTGGTAGGACATACTACTTGTTTGTCTGTGCCTGGCTCTTTCTACTGCCTAATCACCTGCTAGTGACGGGTTTGCATCAGTATTCGGCCATTGACCTGCTCCGGCTGCGCTGTCATCTGCCTTGACCTGCGCCGGAGGCTTTCCATCTTCATCCGGACATCGCCTTCCAGCCTCGTCCGAGATATATCCACCGAGGGTCGCGCCGGAATTACCACCACAACAGCTCAACAGTAATAAAGTCTATCTGGTCCAGCTCTCGTCGCCCTCTACGTTCCACCAACCGGGCTGTTGACCACAGTGTGTTAGCCCGCCTAGCTTCGTCGGCTAGCACACCCACCAGCTGTGACAACACAGCACTCAACTTCGCTCTGCTCAACATCCGCTCACTGACAGACAAGGGACATTTCATCCAGGACCTCATCTCTGATCGTCACCTAGACTTTCTTTGTTTAACCGAGACATGGCAACAGCCCAGCGACATTTCCCAGCTGAATGAATCCACTCCCAGTGGGTTTGTTTACATCTGTCAACCCCGTGGCTCTGGCCGGGGAGGAGGTCTCGCGATAATTTATCGTGAGAAGTGGAAAGTCTCGCCGGTGTCCGTGCCTGTCTCTAGCTCGTTTGAATCTGCTGTCTGTAAGTTGTCTGGGCCCACTCCAACCATCATTGCTACTGTCTACCGTCCCAGCTCTAAAATATCACGCCTCATTTCATTTCGGAATATAAAGAATATCAATCTCGCCACACTCACTTCAAGTATCCACTTCTTCTGCCTCCCTGACACTCACAATCTATCTACCCCTGATGATCTGGTCTCTCACTACAACACTGGTCTCCATAATATTCTAAATTCCCTTGCCCCGTTAAAAACCCGATCTGTTTCTTTTTCTGTCTCCGCCCCTTGGTTCACCCCCGATCTTCGTCTCTTGAAAGCCAAAGGTCGGCAACTTGAACGTCTCTATAGAAAAACTGGTCTCACTATTCACAAAGAAATGTACAATAACCACATCTTACATTATAAGGACTCTGTTGCTAGCACCAAAACCCACTATTACTCCAGTATAATCATTGCTAATAAAGGAAACTCCAAGTCACTGTTTTCCCTACTTAACAATTTTACCCAACCCCAGAACTTTCTCCCCCCTCACTTGTATTCAACCTCCTTCTGCAACTCCATTATGTCATTTTTTACTGAAAAAATCAAAAACATCCACCAGCACCTTGGATCTATCCCTCACCTCAGCATCTCAGTCGACTTTCACCCATCCACACATCCATTTTCTTCCTTCCAGCTACCCGCTATTTCAGAAATCACAGAACTTATCAGGAAATCCAAGCCTTCCACTTGTCAACTTGACCCCTTTCCCACACAACTTGTTAAAGCCTGCCTTTCCTCCCTGGTTCCCCTCATTTCTGCTATCATCCATTCCTCTCTCACTACTGGAACTGTTCCTACATCTTTCAAAACTGCTGCTATTACCCCAATTTTGAAAAAAATTGGTGCGGATCCCTCCGACTTCAACAACTTCCGTCCTATATCCAATTTACCATTCATTTCCAAAATTATTGAAAAAATAGTTTCCTCTCAACTCCATTCTCATCTATCCCACAATAACTTGTATGAACAGTTCCAGTCCGGGTTCCGTCCACTTCATAGCACCGAAACAGCCCTTATCAAAATCACCAATGACCTCCTTATGGCAGCTGATTCTGGACTTTTACCATCCTCATCCTCCTCGATCTGAGTGCAGCCTTTGATACCATCAGTCACACCGTCCTCCTCAACAGGTTAACTTCCATCGGCATTAGCCACACTCCGTTAGACTGGTTCACATCTTATCTCTCTGGCAGCACTCAGTTCATTCAACTTAAATCTTTTAAATCCAGTCCCTCCGCCGTCACTTCTGGTGTGCCCCAGGGCTCTGTCCTGGGGCCCCTACTTTTCATCATTTATCTCCTGCCCCTGGGCAATATCTTCCACAAATTCAATATTCAATTCCACTGTTATGCTGATGACACCCAGCTCTACTTTTTGACCAAACCCTCGTCCACTCTCCCGCCCACCTCCCTTACTGACTGCATCTCAGAAATAAAAACCTGGTTTTCCCAAAACTTCCTCAAATTAAACAGTAATAAAACTGAGGTTCTCCTTATTGGCACTAAATCTACTTTATCCAAAACCGACAGTTTTTCTCTTAATATTGATAACTCCTCCGTTTCACCCTCCCCACAGGTTAAGAGTCTGGGTGTCATCCTTGACAGCACATTATCTTTTCAATCGCACATTAATAACATTACACTGTCTGCCTATTTCCATCTACGAAACATCAATCGACTCCGTCCCTCCCTTACTCCCCATACTGCCGCCGTCCTTGTCCACAGTCTCGTCACTTCCCGTTTGGACTACTGCAACTCTCTCCTTTTTGGCCTCCCTCATAAATCCCTCCATAAACTTCAAATGGTCCAGAATTCAGCTGCCCGCATCATTACTCGAACCCCCTCCATTCATTACATCACTCCTGTTCTCCAACAGCTTCACTGGCTCCCGGTCCAGTTCCGTATCCAATTCAAAGTCCTTCTGTTAACATTCAAGTCCATCCATAAACTCGCCCCCCCATATTTGTCTGATCTCCTCCAGGGTCCAACTTCCACCCGCTCCCTTAGATCTTCTTCCTCCATACACCTGTCTGTCCCCCCCGCCCGTCTCACCACTATGGGGAGCAGAGCATTCAGCCGCTCTGCTCCCCGTCTCTGGAACTCATTACCATCCCAACTCAGAAACATCGATTCATTTTCCCATTTCAAATCACAACTCAAAACACACCTGTTTAAAACTGCCTATCTCACTTGACGTCAACTGCTCTGCTTCTTTTGTTGTTTTTAATGCTGTTCTATGCTTTTAAATGTCTTATGTTTCCCTGTACAGTGTCCTTGAGTGTCAAGAAAGGCGCCTTAAATAAAATGTATTATTATTATTATATCCGGCATTACTCATATCAAATGTATACACTGTACTCTATACCATCTACTGAATCTTGCCTATGCCGTTCGGCCATCGACTCAAATCTCTAGCCACTTTAATAATTAAAAAGTGGATGTAATAAATGTATCACTAGCCACTTTAAACGATGCCATTTATATAAAGTTTACATATCCTACACTACTCATCTCACATGTATATACTGTACTCTATACCATCTACTGCATCTTGCCTATGCCGTTCGGCCATCGCTCATCCATATATTTATATGTACATACTCGTATTCAAACCTTTACACTTGTGTGTATAAGGTAGTTGTTGTGAAATTGTTAGATTACTTGTTAGATACTGCTGCATAGTCGGAACTAGAAGCACAAGCATTTCACTACACTCGCATTAACATCTGCTAACCATGTGTATGTGACAAATAAAATTTGATTTGATTTGATTTAATCATGAAATTGTGGAGAAAAGGGGGTCAACATTTTTTTACAAATAAAAGCAAGCTGGACTCCTTTCTAAATGGTTTTGAGGGCTCTTTTGACTCGTTAAAAGTCCATTGAGCACACCAGAACATTGTTAGCGTGGTGTCTGAGATGTGCTGGCCTGAGATGTGCTTGCCTGAGATGTGCTGGCCTCTGCAGAGGGAGAAGGGTAATGGCTGTGAGACTAAAGCAAAAGAGGAAGAAGAGTAGAAGAGTGGGCACTAATGCGGACACCACTCTGATTGGCTCCTAACTCCTTTGTTCCCATCATTCACACTTTGGGGCAGGCTGTGCTGTGCTGTGTTCACCATGCACACACACACGTACACGCGTACATATACACACACCACACCTTATGACAGATGGCTACAGAGAACCACCAGGGCAATCAATATTACAAAGCAGAAAATATGCTGAACTAAGGGAATCTCTCTGCGGCTTCAGGCCAAGCTTGAAGAATACCTACCAAGAAACATTTGCTTTCTATTTCAAAGTTGCATTCTGGAGTTTAGACAAGAAGCAGGAGGCAAGAGGCAAGCGATCAGAGAGCATGCAGGGAATCGGACTTTTCAAAGTGTTTTGGGAGGAAGA